>OX467716.1:17860696-18440704 GCA_950111635.1 Agelastica alni
CTTTCTGTACCGTCTAGGAGTTTGTTGGTTGCTTATTTAAAATTTCCGGGTGGTACAGAGCATTATCTAATACTAAGACAGATGGTTCATGTGACGATGGTAATAGGTTAGGTTAGGTTAGGTTTCATGTGAGTGGGGCGTGGTCGCCCCTCCACCGCGACCCCTAGTAGGTCTATTGTGGCTCACCCCTAGAGGCTACAGTTCACCGCACAATCCAGACCTTCTTACGAAGTTCATGGTTGTATAGGGTGAGTTTTTTTTAAAATCGGTAGGTTCTAGGTTGGTGTAACCAAATATGTTGAACCTTATTCTTCCCAGGCCGGGGCATGAACATAGTATATGTTCAGCAGTTTCGTCTTCCACGCAGCAAAACCGACAGTCCGTTTGTTGGTTCAGATCTATCTTTCTGAGGTGGTATCTTAGACGACAGTGTCCCGTAAGCAATCCTGTTAGAATACGCAGGTCATTTCTGCTCCATTCTAGGATCTGCTTAGTTGTGTTTCTCGAGGGTTGTAACGGTAAAAACGCCTTCGAGTGGGTTAGCCCTGGTATGTCGGACCAGTACGTGAGTATTTTCCTCTTTGCCCAGTCCGAAATAATTGTTTTGGCGGCACTTGTGGTGACTCCAAAAACCGGTTCTGGTCCAGTGAACGCAGATTCAGCCCCCTGTTTTGCAAAGGTGTCGGCTTTTCCGTTTCCTTCCACCCCCTGGTGCCCAGGTACCCACAGTAGGGTCACCCTGTTGTTCGCACCAGGCTGCCGAAGCTTATCTAGCTTTTTCCTTTTTGTAAAAGGAATAATTACAGTTTTTAGGGGGTTTACAGACATCTGTTCCCTCTCGCACCATCTGTATACTGTGTCAAGGGCTTCTTAGAGGACGTTTGAGATCGTCGCTTCAAATTTACCTCTAACTATTATAACCAGATCATCCGCATAGCATTGAAAATCTACTCCCTGCATGGGAAGCTCGCTCAGCAGAGAGTCGACTAGAAGTGACCACATTAGGGGGGAAAGTACCCCGCCTTGTGGACACCCCTTCGCCGCCCTGAACCTAACCGACTCTCCATGCAGTGATGATATTATATATCTGTTTTCAATCATGTTTTTGATCCAGTTACAGATTTTACTGTCTATCCCTCTATCCCTAATTGATGTATAGAGTGACTGTGGTAAGGCGTTATTGAACGCTCCTTCTATATCTAGAAAAGCTGCCAGCGCAATTTCCTTATGTTTAAGGGAATGGCCGATCTTTCCTACTAGATTGTTTAGAGCTAAATCCGTAGATTTGCCTGTTTGGTAGGCATATTGATGGGGGTTTAAGGGATGTTCGCTAAGATTCCCTTCTCTAATATGTCTATCAATAATTATTTCCAGAGTTTTCATTAAGAATGAGGTAAGGCTGATCGGCCGAAAGGATTTGGGTAGGGAATGATTCACCGTACCCGTTTTACGTATGTATACAACTCTCGCCGTTGACCAGCCCAGCGGAATATAACTCCACGCCAAACTCGCTCTGAATAGTTTAACCAGAAGAGGTAGTAAAATTTCGCTGCCCTTCTGAATGAGGGCAGGGAAAACACCATCCTCCCCTGGAGACTTGAATGGGGAGAAATAATTCACCGCCCATTGTACCGATGTTGGGGTGACCACTTTTGAAACATTTCTCCAGTCCTCCCTTTTGGGTCGCGATGTCGATCCCATTGAGAGTGGAATTTTCTCCTGGTCCCTCAGAAGCAGACTGCCGGGAAAGTGGGTCTGCAAGAGATTCTCTAACGTTTGCCTACCAGAGTCCGTAAAAGAGCCATCTGGTATTACGATGGTAATAGTTTTTCTTTTAAGCATTTCACAAACATCTCTGTATCCATATTGTTATGATGATCGGCCGATTTTGATTTTGATGAAAATAAAGAGACCGCCACTTCAACAAAACCATGCTTTTCTCCTGCATGCACAATAATGTGTCTTTTTTCTTCACCGTCGGTGTGTTTTATATACTTTATGTTATCGTCCTGCCAAATTCTTTTTGTTCTTCTTCGGGTACCTATCTGTTTTCCTGTATTATGGTTTGCAGTAGGGAGTGTCGATCCTTATTTCTCATAACGTGCCCTAGGTATTCTAGTTTTTTTTTAATGATGTACATGATTTCTAGATCTTTTTTCATTCTTTTTAGCACTTCTATATTTGTAAGGTGAGCTGTTCATGGTATTCGGAGCATTCTCCTATACAGCCACATCTCAAATGCTTTTACTTTTTTAGTGGTGGCTTCTGTGAGTGTCCAGGATTTTACTCCATACAATAAAACAGAAAAAACATAGCATCTTAAGTGTCTTATTTTCGTTTCTAGGGATATGTTGTGACTTTTGAAGATAACACTCATTTTGTTAAAAACCGTCCTGGCTTTTCCTATACGTCATTTTACCTCTTGTGCCCTGTCCCAATGTTTGTTTATGATGGTTCCAAGGTAGCAATATTGTTGAACACGTTCAATTCGAGTTCCGTTGATATATAGGAGAGCAGCTTTTCATCTGCATGCACAATAATGTGCCTTTTTCTTTCACCTCGTCCACGTCCTTTTCTTCCACCTTTAGCAAAAATCCAAGTTTCGTCCAGATAAACAAATGAAGAACATTCTTGTTTACAGTTAGTATAATTTCTCTAAAATCGGTACTTTACGATTTTAATGTCGGTACCCACTACAATGATAACCCAGGATTATTAATTATTTTTCTAGAAATCTAACAAAAATGATTTAACAAGCCAAATTAAAGCTTAATAGCTTATTTAATTAGTGAAATTTGTTTGGATTACTTACCTACCTTATCATGTACAATAAATAAAGTCATTGGGAATGTGGTTGCAAAATTAACCGTGCTAACAAACAGACAAGAAGTCCCTTTTAAAATAAAATTCATTACGTACGAAATTTGTTAAAAATATTAGGGGAATTTACTTTCGTAGTTCTTAAATACTGATAATCGAGTTTCTAACGATAATCGGAAACCACCGTATATTAGTGAAATATGTTATACTAACAATACTTCCTTTTAACAAATACTTTGCTTTAATTACAACTAATGTTTTTGAAAATATAGCCTGCTCTTGTCCAAAGACTGATAATGCATCGAGAGAAAAATAATGTCCATTAAAGATAAAATAAAATTGTTATAACATTTAGATTTTTTAAATATTCAATTTCTTCAACAGATCCCAGTGAAATCGAACAAAGTCTGTTTAACAGTATACGGTAGTATACTTAACCGTGTACAGATTACGGATGAACAACTATGTGCGGGGGGAGATGAAAAGAAAGACTCTTGCAGAGGAGACAGTGGAGGATCTTTGATGTCGTATTCCCTCGACGAACAAAATCAACCGAATTGGTATACCGTTGGTATTGTGTCTCTTGGACCAAAAGATTGCGGTATAAAAGACTGGCCCGGTATTTACACGAGAGTTGCTAATTACGTGCCATGGATAATGTCGAAATTAAAAACTTGAATAATAATTTTAATACAAATTACAAATCTTTTAAAAATTTTATGTCATACTAGTTCGTTATTGTGTTTTTATTACTTAGTTACCACTTATCTAATGTCGTACTTTATGCCCGTGCGGGCATAAATAAAAATATTTTTTTGTTTAACTTATTTAATAACCTTTATTAATGAAATTACAAACGAAATATAGTAATATATATCAATATTCGATGAACATTATTTTGACGAATTAACATAAAATTGGCAGTTCTAAAATGATCCGGTGATAGTAAAGTGGCCTGCAGGAAACGATTCATGTTTCATAGTTTGAGTTTCAAATTTCTGTACCGAAACGCCAGACCCGGAAGGTACACCTGCCAGCATTCTTGAAACTTTATTTTTTAAAGATAAACTATCCTCTAAATATCCTTCAGCAACCGACATACTCTTCCATCCACCATGGCGCTTTAAAGTGGTCATACTGGCTCCAGCCTCTACAAGAAGAGTAGCTGACGTTCGACGCATACAATGACCAGGATCACTCAAACCCAGATATTCCGCTATAATGGACGGGATTTTTCCAAACGTGTTTTTTCTTACTGGCTGTACAGTACATCGACCTTGTCTATAGGTCAGAAAAAGCCTTTTTTCTGAGCAACCACGTGGCCGTAGTGACATATAATCTCTTATTAGCTTTAAACTGTTCATTTCACCCTCATCTATAATGGTAAAAATGCGTTTTTTATCGGTCTTTGTCTCTAGTACATTTACCACAAAAACCGATTTTCTATCTTCTACATGAGTAACTAACATGTTCACAAGTTCTTGCCGTCGATATCCACCAAATATTCCAAATATTAATGAAACTTTGTTTATTAAAAACGTCTTGTTCGGTGCCTTATGAAAAAATTTTAAAACATCTTTAGACAGAATTTTAGACTTCTTTGGTTTGTGGCCTTTCGAAGTTTGCTTCAAATATACCATTAACTTTTAGTAATTAGCAATGTTATTTTTTTTTACTATTAAAGTCTTCTATACCATGAAATATTTGGACCACAAGGAACTCGGAGAAAATGTTTTAGCGAGATCGCCGAAGTATCCAAGCAACACTGTTTCATTAACATCTTTTACGTAGTTTCCTTGCATCCAATTTAATAATTTTTTGTATTCCATGTTGTAAGCTTCTTTAGACTTTTTTGGCAACAGATTTTCAGTTGCTTTCTTTGATTTTTCAATAATTTCTTCAGGAATTCCAAAATCTTCGTACATTTTGACTTCTATGGTAAAATGGCAATGTTATTAATTCAAACCGGATTTTTTAGAATACTGATTTGTATTGAGATTGGATTGCAATAACGAACTAGTATGACATAAAGTTATGTATGTACCGCGGGCATAAACAGATGTGTATACCCTCGGGCGACTTACAAACCATCAGGCCAGAGGCCCTCGGGTTTGTAAAACGTCGCCCTCAGGGCATAAAAATCTATTTATACCCTTGATACATAAATAACTATTATAGCTAGCTGTATTTATAAAACTAAATAAAAAACACTATTTGCGAATTAATTAACGTTTTAATTTATTTTCACAGACATTCCTTATTAGATTGTTTATCATTATTTTCTTTATTATAAATAATCCTTTCGGTGAGCTCCCAGAATAAACAATATTTGCTAATATAAATAAAATTTAAATACAATAAACTGTATGCTTGGTGTCTGGGGCAGCTGGTGGGTGGATTGAGTAGCCCATCGGTTATCACTGTCGGTCCTAAGCCCGGTAAAAGGAGGAGGGTTAGGCGTGGGGCTAACAACCCCACCCTGTAAAAAGCCACCTGTTACGAAACTTGAGAAAACTCGGAAATGGACGGAAACACGGAAACGACCAAAGCAATGTCATAAGGATATGAAAATGGGGACATGGAATTTCCTCAGCTGGTACAGACCCTCTCTCTTAACGCAATACGCGAACTAGAAAAATATAAAATGGACATATTAGCAGTCCAGGAAGTCCGTTAAACTAGGTCGGGAAATATTAAAATTAGCAAATCCGTAAAATTCTACAGTGGATCCCAAGATAGACACGAATATGGGACAGGCCTTGTTATCAGAGAAGAACTATTGAACAAAATAATATCATTTCACCCTATAAACGAGAGAATATGCTGCAATAGAATGCGTAGTAAGTGGTATACCGTATCTCTTATATCAGTGCACGCTCCAACAGAAGACTCAGATGAAGTAAATAAAGATACTTTCCATGATACCCTAGAACAGGTACTGAACAGAATACATACATATATACATATAGTCACGCCTTTTTCCCGTAGGCAGAGACCACTTCCCTCCACTTGCTACGGTTCTTACACACACCTTTCGCCTTCTCTACTTTCACGGCCCAACCTATATCGGAGAATTTAGCCTATACAATACGTCCAATGATAATGGTTTAAGAGTTATTGATTTCGCAACATCAAACAACTAACTTGTTAAATAAACAATGTTCCCACACAAGAACATCCACAAACAGACCTGGATCTCCAACGATGAAGTGACAAGAAACCAAATAGATCATGCTTTAGTAGACGCAAAACATAGCAGCAATATTCTGGATATAAAAAGCTGCATAGGTGCAGATGGAGACTATGACCATATTTAAGTAGGAGCAAAAACGAGAATACGTATATCATCTCGCAAAGGGAAGAACCGCAGCAAGAAAATACCGTGGGAAATATAATAACTAAAAAACCTGAAATAAATCAACTTTGCCAAAATAAAATGGAGCAAATATGCACGAGAACAACACAAAAAATACGGCACCAGGCATTGTTAAGTAAATTATCTGCCTACGGTCTTCCAACCAAACTGCGCCAATGACTCTTGAGCTTCATGCAAGATCGCTCCTTACATGTGGCAGTTGACGGTATTTCTTCTGATGCGCTTAAAACCAATGCCGGGGTTCCCCAGGGTTCCATCCTGTCTCCCAACTTATTTCTTGTACACATTAACGACCTCTTAAAAACCACCACGAACCCCATTTACAGTTTCGCAGACGAAAGCACACTTGTCTCAACTTTCACATCCTATCGATCACTTTCGGTGAATGATACAAATAGACTCAGGCAGGAACAGGTTGATTCCATCAATAGAGATATTAAAGCAATCGTCGAGTGGGGAACCAACAATCTTGTTCAGTTCAACGCCCAAAAAACACAAAGCGCCACGTTTTCCAAGAAAGTGAATTCCTCAAATCATCCCATCACAATATCCGGAAATACCCTTGAACCAAGTCCCTCCATCTCGATTTTGGGAGTCACAGTGTCCAATAATATGTCTTGGCATAACCATGTTGCTAACATCGCAAAGTCGGCAAGCCAGAGGCTAGATTTTCTGTGGAAAGCCAGAAAGTTTTTACTCCTGATCAACTGTTGACGACGTACAAGGCTCAAATCCGACCTCTACTGGAGTATTTCTCGCACATTTGCGGTTCAGCACCAAGGCATTCTCTTCGTCTTCTAGATTCCATTCAGAAAAGAGCCATTCGCTTGATAAACAGCTCAACTTTCACAGATACCCTTCACCCTCTAGAACATAGAAGAAGAGTTGCAGACCAGTTATTGCTCTACAGATATTTCCATGGCAGATGCTCCAGAGAAATAAAAACTCTTGTACCACCATTGGCCACATTCGGCCGAAGAACTCGGCACGCTGATCAGTCTCACTCATTTACTCTCAAGATCGGCACTACTAGGACCAATCTTCATTAAGAATCCTTCTTTTACAGGGCTGCTACGGAATGGAATAAGCTTCCAAAATCAGTTTTTCCAGAGAACTATGACCTACAACTTTTTAAAAAGCGTGTCCACAATCATTTCATTTCTATAATCCCTTCCCCTTCTAATAGTCGCAGTGCGGGTCGTCCGCGGCCCACACGATAGGTCTACCCTTTTTGCGACTATTTTCATAAACAAAAAAAAAAAAGATAGTCTTCCCAATTATACCTTCGAAGACATCAGAATATATCAGTCAAATATTTCGTCGTTGCCTTCGACATATTAAACGTAATTAATAGCTAGTTAAATTAAATTATTAATAAATTCATGTTCACCTTTTTCTGTTCCAACATTTTTCTTAATTTTTGCTTTTTCTCGCCGGTAAGATTCTTCTAGACTATTTTTTTTTAACTTCACTCACATCCGGTTAAATGTATCCGCCATTCCAAAGAATAGGCCGATTTTTAAACTCTTTAATTAATTGCAAGCGCATCTCACGTGAAAAATCCATTTTGTACGGGGCCGTTTGGCGCAACGTGTTCAGTGCAACATAAAACCCGTTCAGACTGATCAAGAAATTCTTTTGATGTACCGACAATGTTCGGATCGGCTGAGCGTGCTCAGCGCGTTCATGCGTCCCGTCCACATCTGAAAGCTCATGCGACGCAAAGTGCTCATTGGGTCTACCCTTTTTACGACTATTTCCATTAAAAAAAAAAAAATATGGAAACAAATAAGGGCAGGTATAGCTGACATCAACGATAAAGTACTAGGACCAAGACCGAAACCAATGTTGTAGGAAAGAGCACAGTTAACGTCAGGAAAATGTTTGTACAAATGGAGAAAAAGCTGAAAGGATGGGTCTGACAGTAAACGAGACAAAGACACAATATATGCAATAGCACGAAAGGATAATAGAGACCGAGTGGGACAAAATGTAACTATGTATAACAAACAATTTTGAGAATGTTCAGTCTTTCAAATATATAGGTTCTCTGATAGCAGCGGACAATAATATAAAGGAGAAGGTAAAACACCGAATAACTCAGAAAAACAAATGTTTCTTTCCAGTGCAGGAGATACTGAAGTCCAAATATATTACAAGGTCAACAAAAATCAACACATACAAGACGGTAATAAGACCTGTCATCATGTATGGAAGCGAGACATGGACAATGACAATTTTCGATACACAGTTGTTTAGACGGTTTGAAAGAAAAATATTGAGGAGAATTTTTGGACCGGTTACTGACCAGCAAACTAGCGACAATAGAATACGGACCAATAACGAACTCTCTTGACTATATGACTCCCCAGACATAGTACAAGAAATAAAATCCAACCAACTAAGATGGATTGGCCACGTCCAGCGAAGTACAACCAAAGGCTCCTAAAGAACATATTGGAGGAAGCCCCAACCGTAAAGAGACCCCTGTGAAGACCTAAGCTGAGATTTAGAGACAACATCCGCAAAGACTTGCAAATAATGAGAATTGATAACTAGGAAAATGTTACCCTAGACTCGATGAAGAGAGGTGGTTCAAGCAGCCAAGACCCACCTAGGGTTGTAGTGCTACAGTGTTGTTGTTGTATATATACTCGTAAGTCTAAAACTGCAATACCCAATCTTGGGTATTCAAAAATAATTTCCAAAATATTGCTTTTCGAAAACAGTAATATCTGCTTTCAAATCATTTCAAATTAAATTATTGGTGACATCTATAGCATTTCCGAGAAACTTCGACTGCAGCGTAACTATAGATATATTATATATCTATGAAAAATACCTGTATTCCCACTCAGAAGTAGCAACGAGAAACTTACAGACAACGAAGATAGACTCTTATAGAACCCTATTGCTATGCTAAAAGCTAAAGGGTCTTTGTTTTCAAGCTGAATGCAAGCTTTTACATCCAGAAGAGTAGTGACGCTGGTATAACTGAACGCCATTTGGCTGGGAGCCGAGAGAGTAGTTTAAATTTTAGACAGTACTGTACCAAAATTTTATGTAGATCGGTGTGTTAAGAATATTTAAAATTATGCTAAAACTTATGCTTTTATTTAATTTTTAAAATATGATTAGGTATCATGGGTGTAGTTGTAATAGTTTATGGTTATAGTTTAATTATAATGGAATTAATAAAAGTGGAACTTTTTTTTATAAAAGTAAACATAAAATTATAATTCATTTATATTTGATAATTTTTCTGCTGGCTTCTATTTCATTGGTTAATTTTAATGTAACTTTATAAAATGTAAGTTATTAAAAATGAAAATGAACTTTTATCACCGCAATAATTCTACACATTAAAAAAATATAAGATCATGACAATAATTCACATAAAATAATATTTTAATATTTAAACCATCCAAACACCAATATTCCCATTACAAATATCATTTTTTCCATCCTTATTTTAAAAAAACATCTACAGAAAATTAATTCTTTTTCTTTACTTTAAAAAGCCATATTTATGATTCACAAGCGGTATCTTTTTCTACATGAGCAGCTCACGATGAGCTATTTATTTTTCGAAAAACATATTACTGGATACTGACAATTTATGAATATTTTTTGTATACAAACGCTAAAGTCAGTTCCAATAATTATAGATTTATTTTTTTTCGTTCAAGAATTTTATTTACCTATAAATTATCACGGCCGAACAATTATAAGACATTGTTAAAAAAATATCAGGGGTCTGGCTGCGACCCGAGAGGTCCACACGACTAACTTCCCAGTGGAAAGAATGAAAAATACCATGTTTTGTTGTAATATTTATTATTATTAAAATTACTATAAAAAACGATTTTAAATTGTTTATTACAAATTATAATTGTCATTTACAATATTCTGTTTATGTCAACCGTATTCTTTCAAACTTTTTTTCATCATTTCATAAGCGGAAGCTATTTTTAATTGTGTATAACAATTGAAAATTTTTTTTTAAATAATATGATCAATAATAGTTTGTTAGTAACAATATTCAATTGTTATAAACAAGCTTGATTATAATTAGCAATAATTTTTCACTGTTATAGCGTCTTCAATGCTATTCTCTCAATACTGACACAAGTTTAAAATTCTCCAATTCCTATTTTTGTTTTCTAAAACTATCTCTTTCTATGAAATATTTTCATCATATTTTTTATACAAATATTCCTAACATGCAATAATCATATTATAATAGTATAATTTATTAATTAAAAAATTCAGGTATTTTTTTCAGTTTTTTTATTCTACATAAAAGACAGTTTGACCAATTTTGCTAAAAATTTATTTAATTTTAAATTGCGTAATTATGCGTCGAATGCAATTGGTCCCACGTTGATATCATTTTTTGTTCTCGAGATAATCGAGACGAAAAATAATTCCGAACACACATACGAACATACGAACACACGCACATACGTACATACAGACACACAGACGTCCACTTAAAATCTCTTGTATTCGACTCTGGGGACCTTGAAATGTGGAGATATGTCAAAATTCGGGATTCGCAAAATCGGACCCATTACTATAACTTCCCACTGGGAAGTTAATAAAAATTACTCCTTAGTTTTTATTATTGCAATTTATTTTTTATGATCTAAGAATATTTTTACGACCTTTAAATAGTATTGACTTATGTTCACTTTCAAAAATGGATTATAATTGTGTAAAACAACAAATTGTTAGTGTAAGATGGAAAAATAATGATAATAAAAAAAATTTCTAACACTCTGAAACAGTGTTAACTAACATAATAATAAATTAATACATACTTTATTAAATATTAAAGAACAGATAAAAATATATACTTATTCTTTTAACAATTTAAATTTTGCCTAAATCCACGACTGTATAATGCCTGTGAAATATGCATACACGCGCCATCTGACGCAGACTGAAGTCCCTACCCTTTGTCGGTACCTTGCCTGCGCTGATGTATTTCTTTAAAAAATGGCATCGAAAAATAAATAGTTACATCAGATGGCGTTAGATGGCGCGACATCACATATTTACACTGCTGATCTTAGGCTCGGACCATTGTATAAGGACAATGCCCAGACCGAGCGTCATTTTAGGAGCGACAAAAATTTAAAAGGTGTCCAACTTTTTTGAGGCATTATATCTAATATATAAAATTCTCGTGTCACAATGTTAGTTACCATACTCCTCCGAAACGGCTTGACCGGTTTTTATCAAATTTTATATGCATATTCAGTAGGTCTGAGAATCGGCCAACATCTATTTTTCATCCCCCTAAATGTTAGGGGTAGTCCACCCCTAAATTTTTTTTTTATTTTTTAGACAAAATTTTTAATTTCTATTTTTTTATGATACAACATACAAAAATACATACAATCCTCAATTTTCACCCTTCTACGATCAACCCTTATTTTTTAATAGCCATTTTAGTAATTTAATCATTTTTCCTCTCCGGTCGAAAACTGATCAATCGTCATTTAATTAGTTATCCCCGCCAGATGTCTACAGGTGTCACTTCTGACCCAGTAAACAGCACGGAGTGGGGATGAGAACGAAGCCGGTCTCCTTTCTTTCTCACTCCCTACACAGTTGTCGGCCATCATTATTGTTTATGCATCAAGTGTAGTAGTAACGTTGACAATTATTATTTTGCTATCTCAGTGTAACTCTCATATTAACTTTTAATCATTCCTATTTTATCAATAATAATTAAATTATCAATTTTGAGTGTATTTTGCACGATTAGTTAATCAAGTGATTTTATAACCTCAAAAGTACTCAACACGTGACACGAGCTTCCAATAACAACGGATTTTGTGTTGTAAGTATACTTTTTTTTATTTATATCGAAAATGTTGTTGATCTTATAAAAATGTAATTTTAATTTAATTTTATAAAAAAAATGTAATTGAACAATTAAGATTTTCATAGTTTCCAAAAAATCAATCATTATGAATCTTTATTTTGAAATGTCAATGGAAATATTGGTTGCATGAAAAAATTATAAGAGACAATGTTTTCATAAAATTTAATTTTTTACTTTTGTTTGAAAAATTTTTCCATAAAAATTATATTTTTGTTATAATTTCATAAATTAAAACTAATCATTTCAAAACTGCGGCAAAAATCCTGGCCCTAATTATACTTTTAACATTTTTCATCATTAAATAATTTCATTAATTCTATTTATGTATGTTTTGTACGGTGAGCAATGCCAAGAAAACGCAAAGGGGCTGATTTGAGCCGCAGTACAAGTAAAGCTCGAAACTTGCGAAATAGCAGATCCGAAAGAACAGAAGAACAAATCCAGCAACAAAATACTGATGCACGTATCAGAATGGCGCAATTGCATCAAGAAGAGCCAGAAGATACACGAGCTGAACGCAATGAAGTCAGAAGATTAGAACAACGACAATCACGCCGTTTCACAGTCAATAGACGAAGAACAAATGACCAACAACGACAACAGGTACATCGAGCATTTATATCTGATTCATTCCTGCGTCTAGCATTCCAGTATGAGCCCGATATTGAATATTATGCTCATTCAAAAGTGCTAATTTACTAGGAAATTATTTATATAGCAAAACAACGTTTGCCGGGTCATCTAGTTTTCAATATAAATTTTTTGAATCAACTTTAAAGCATTTGAATGCTTTTTTTCTCAATGTTGCCGTTCACAACAAAATTAATATTTTAAGACCATTATAACCATCTTACAAATATAAACATTTTAATTTAAAAAACGTCAAAAAATAATTTCAGACTTTGATTATTACGAGCAGTGCTATTGTCTTTATTTATAATTATTTTGCTTCTTTAACTTTCATCAAAGCTCTCATGCATGTTCGTAGGTTGTTGGTACTCTTGACCTGCCCTTTTTTCAAAACAATTTTGATCTGATCGAGATATGTTCGCCGAGGTCGACCTCTACCGACTTGTCCATTCACACTCACCTTATAAATTTGTTTCGTCAATCTTTCTTAGCAAATCAAACAACGTGGACGGACACCTGACAATTAACGGTCAACGAATTGAGCGATTAGAAACTTTTAAATATCTTGGGTGTCAACTAAATGAGAAGTGGGACAGCATGCAGGAGATTCGTGCCAGAATAGAACAAGCTCGTGCTTCGTTCCTGAAAATGCGTAAAGTACTTTGCAGCAGAAATTTAAGCTTGCCTCTGCGCGTCCGAGTGCTTCGCTGTTATGTGTTCTGCATACTGTTTTATGGAATGGAAGCTTGGACTTTGACAGATGCGATGTGCAAAAAATTGGAGGCCTTTGAAATGTGGACGTACAGAAGGCTATTAAGAATCTCCTGGGTAGAAAGAGTGCGTAACACCGAGGTACTTCAACGCCTCGACAAGCAGCTGGAAGTTCTGTTTACACTAAAAAAGCGCAAACTGGAGTATTTTGGTCATATCTTAAGAAATGACAAGTATCGACTTTTAAAGCTTATTATAGAAGGGAAGATCGAAGGACGAAGAGGCCCGGGTAAAAGAAAGATATCCTGGCTAAAAAACTTAAGACAATGGTATGGAGTGAGCACTACCACATTGTTCCGCCGAGCTGTATACAAGGTTCAGATAGCGCTGATGATTGCCAACGTCCGAGGAGGACAGGGCACCTAAAGAAGAAGAATCTTTCTTCATCCATCCTTTCTACGTTTCCAAATCAACGATCAAACGATCAAATCACCTATTCCTAATCCATACGCACTATCTTTCAAATATTTTAAACAGCCGTATATGAATAAGTCAAACAGCCGTAGCGAAGCCACACATCCCTGTCTAACACCTTTTCTAATGTTAAACCAGGTTGTGTAGGCTCCATTTATCCTGACACAAGGAGTGGAATCCTCGTAAAGTGATTTCAGTGCTTGTATCAAGCTACCGCTCACCCCATACATAGGCAATGTCGACCACAATTCAATCTTAATCACTCTGTTACAGGCCCTTTTTAAATTTACGAAAGCGCAGTAGATCTTTTAATGTTTAACCAAGAATATTTTGGCTATTCAAAAAAAATCGTTCCCATAACCATTACGTTAGAAGATAAATCCACCACAACTACACGCATTGATAAAATCAAATTTTAAATACAATCATCGGCCCATCTTTATTTTTTGTTAATTATACTCTGTGTATTTTAAAATGCATGAGTGCATAAATATTAACAGTACATTTAAAATGCTGATTCTGCAACTGTAAGTACTATGTAGTAATCTAACGCTGTCTAAGCATTTTATTAAAGAAAGTTATGGAAGGAGGGATATTTAAAAATATAGAGCCTAATTAAAAGTAAAAAAACGCTTATTTTATTTTTACTGTATCCAGCTGTATAAGAGCTTTACTACATTTTGGTCAGTTCTTATTCGCGATTCAAACATAGGATTCGCACCTTTTTCCCCACTATTCTTAAACAGAAAATGCAGATAAATCTTAACCTCACTTTTAATTAACAATCTTTTTCTGTATTATTCACTGTATGCTCAGATAATTAAGTATTTAAAGTTTTTTTCGCTGTTTTCAGAATGACTTCAGGGCCTGCTTAAATATTTGATTAATTAAATATGAACTTTGTTTAAGTTGTTATCAAGAGTTACTTGTAATGTTTACCTTTTACTTACAATAAAATGCAACTCTCCCTTCATGAGTATTTTCGATACTAAAAAAAGGCATGCTTATTATGCCCAAGTTTAATTTGGATCGGTACTTTTAAGTTTAGAAGACTGTGATTATCTAATATACTCCTAATCTGATCATTTAATGTGCATTATTAGTGTTAAATATTAAAATAAGTATTGCAGAAATTTAATGGAGACTTTGAAAAAAAAACTTGTTTGAGCACATGCTACATGAAATATGTGAAAGTAAATAGTTTTAAAATTGGTTCTCTCATTTTATATACATTTTATACAAAAACACCATAATAAACATTCATAGGTTCTACATATTTCAATATGGGAATGAATTAATGGAAAATTTGTAAATAGCCAACATTATAGATGAATATACTTATACTGCAGTGCAGCTAAATAATCATGAACTAGTTATCAGATAAAATCGATAAAGACCTTCCTTTTTTTATATTATTGATAATTTTATTTAACCTGATGCAAGTTGGGTTTATTTCCCAAAACATTAATAGATTAATGTGACTAATAAGTTATGCAGGAAATGAGCAATGCTTGCCTACAGGTAAAATTTGAATATATTTTTAGTCGAAAGTCTGCTCTGCTAGTACTAGCTTTATGTTCTGCCACATCCAATCTTGTTAAAATAAAAGATGGTAAATTGAGAGAAGGTATGGTAGTTGCTTCAAGTACCTTTTTTTTAAACCCGGTCTATCAAGTCCTGAAAAGTTAAAACGCATTAATCTTATGTTTTCTTTTAAACTATTACAATAAACTTTATAAACTTCCTTTGTGAAGTGTCACAAGCATATCCACATGCAGTGGCTGATTTTCTTCCCAAATTTGGTTTTTGCCTTTCAAGGCCTTCAATAAATTCACCTCTTCCAGAACACCGAATTTATTTTTAATTTTAACCCATTTACTCACACTTTGAAACAAATAAAACTTGACATTCCTGTTTTTATCACCTTTAGATTAACATCCAGGGCACTACAAAAAGTGTATATTTTACATTCAATATTTCTTATGAATTAAACTCCATGGCACACACACACACACACACACACACACACACACACACACACACACACACACACACACACACACACACACACACACACACACACACACACACACACACACACACACACACACACACACACACACACACACACACACACACACACACACACACACACACACACACACACACACACACACACACGAACACACACACACACACACACGAACACACACACGAACACACACACGAACACACACACACACGAACACACACACACACGAACACACACGAACACACGAACACACACACACACACAAATAAAACAAATTTAAATAATAAAATTAATCTTTAATTTTAGTTATACATGTTGAAAAAGTCCAACGGTGAATATTAGTTCCCAACAGGAAAAGATCCAATTTCTTTACTAAGTCTGTGTCTGAGTAATAAAGATTCTATGTGCACAGTAGGTTAGGTTAGGTTAGGTTAGGTATTATGTGAGTGGGGCGTGGTCGCCCCTCCACCGCGACCCTTGATAGGTCTATTGTGGCTCACCCCTAGAGGTCACAGTTCACCGCACAATCCAGCCCTTCTCACGAATTTCATGGTTGTATGGGGTGAGATTTTTTTAAGATCGGTAGGTTCTAGGTTTGCACAGTAACATGCACGACGATTATCCGACTAATGGCGAAAAACTTATATCTAAAAACTTACTAATGGACCGGCAATATACCGAATCGTCCAAAAACAATAGTGATTGGAAAAAAAAAATTAAATCAAAAAGTCCAAACATCAAAAAGCTCAAAAATTCCAACATCAGAAAGGAAAGCATCAGAGAGCACATGCATAAGAAAGTTCGACATCAGAGAGCCCAGGCATTAGAAAGCCTGGCATCTGAAAGCCCGAAAACTAAAATAAAATTATACATTAAGAGTGATTTCTACAAAAATATTTAATACATTAACGACAAGGTCCCCGGTATAAAACATTTTATCGAACTAAAATGAATCATAAAAAACTTGTTGTTAATGCTGAATTATAATTAAAAATAATTTTAACTGAGACATAACATTCCTATTTTTTTCCCAAAAAACAGCATACATCTTTGAAAATAACAAAATAAAATCAATGCAGCTCGTTGGAAAAATTATAGTAATTTTTAACAATTTAAATTATTCTTACCAATTATATCACACACTTAATACTTTGAGTTTATAATACAATTGTTTTTAGCCTTTCTGCTAAGTTAACAATTATGACTGCGAACATATTAAATAAATAATTTTTATTTGTATCGAACGATAAAAGACCTGCTTAATAATGTCGGCTTAATAATGAAAAAATAAGACGGCTGGCTTTAATAAATTTCTATTAAAAACTTAAAATTCCCGTTACACTTACCTTTGCTTCTTTTTGTCACAACGTATCATTTTGCCAGAGGCTTTTCAATTAACACGCTTATATTAGTTTTACCTGTATCTTGTATGTATGTTTGTAACTGACTGTGCGTGAACTACGCATGCGCGCAGAACAAATATTAACACAGTTCATCGCATCGGTGGTTCAGAATTCTTCTTAATAAAAGAATAAAATTACTGACGAAAAAATTAATGTCACTGTTCTAAAAGCGTGGGGTGCTTTGTATAACATTTTTTAACTAACTCTGCGTTTTGGATTGAAAGCACCCCACTCTTTTAGAACAGTGACATTAATTTTCTTGTCAGTAATTTTATTCTTATATTAAGATTTTTTTTTTACTTATTAGTTTAACTCTAAAAGCATGTTTTTTTATCATTATTATTAATCCGGTTTATAGCGTCTTTCGCCTTCCGGTTCCCAGTTGCCAACCTCTTCGGTCAGTCCAATCTCCTGGGGCTAGATTTCTTTCGGACATCGCTTTCTGAATGCCCCCTATCCATGTTGGTTTTGGTCTACCTCTTTTCCTTCGTTCTGTTGGGGTCCATTTAAGCACTAGTTTGGGTAGCCTTTCATCTGTCATACGTTCAACATGGCCGTACCATATAAGTTGTCTTCTTTGGATTTCATCTATTATAGTTGTGTCGGTCTTTACAATTTGTCGAATTCGGTCATTTGTAACCCTATCGAGACGTGATATGCCAGCAGATCTTCGCCAGAAATCCATCTCCAGGGCTAGCAATCGGCGTTCTAATGTTTTATTAAGTTGCCACGTTTCACAGCCATATAGAACAGTACTTTGAAAGATAGTATTATATATCATATGTTTTTTTCCCCTAGATATATTTTTTGCCCACAACAGCGAGTTTAGGCATCCTATAACTTTCTTTCCTTTTAATATCCGTTGTTCTATTTCCTCCTCAGTACGACCTTTACATGTGATTTTTGTACCCAAATAGGTGTATTCCTTACATATTCCTATTTTTACATTGTCCAGATCCAGATCTGTTGTTTCTGCCACAATACACAAATATTTCGTCTTGCTCATATTAACCGTTAATCCCCATTCTTCGTATTCTCTAAGAAGTCGTTTTCCCATAAACTCCAGGTCTTCTTTATCTTGGGCCGCGACGACCTGATCATCCGCGAAGTGCAGATTATACAGAGTAGTGTCATCATTTAACTGTATCCCTATTCCATGGCACGCTCGTCTCCACTTCTTTAACACTTCGTTTAAATATATTTTAAAGCATGTTTTTTAATTTTTTTAAACTATAATTTATCAGATTACCAAAACAAATGCAGGTTGAGACCGGATGCTAGGTACCCAAACATGCACATACAACTGTCGACCATAACGCCGAACTATAAAGCAAGCACTTTTAAAGTATTTCTAAGAAAACTTTTTCTTCTTATTTAAATTGCTGTGTCTTTCATTCGTAATCATTTTATGTAGGGTTTCATAACATAAAAGAGATTTGGTGAGTGTTCTGTTACCTTATAAGTCTAGGAACCACTGTCTTAAATAATAAACATTGTGCACAAAAAAAGATTCATACATTTGGTAAATGGTTTTTCGGGTTTATTGGCCGGCGTAGGTCTGAGTTAATACTCGACGTTTCGTCATCTTGAGTGAGGGCATTTTCTGGAGATATGTCTGCTTTTTAAGGCTGACGCTTTATGACATTTGTATGTCACGATCGCAGGTTATATACGTTTTGGTAGCGAAACGTCGAGTATTAGCTCAGACCTACGATGGCCAATAAACCCGAAAAACCGTTCATCAATAAACGATGGCCGCGAAAGCCTTTTACAATATGTAAGATTCATTTTGTTCAAAAATTTTAATGCAAGCACCATCCCTTAAATGGTAATTGAAAATTGTTCCATTATATTTTAATACATTAATCAGTCTTAATATAATTGTTTTTTTCCCATTAACTTCAATTATTTATTATTAAACAATTAGTTACGATGGATTTAAGCAACCAAAAATTTAATTTGAGCGGTATGCACTTCTATTAATATATTTAACAATATTAGTTACAGTTTCGTGGGCAGTTTTTTAATAGTTTTTTCTTACTAACTAGTTTTTTTAATCCTGTCCAGTAGAAAATTGATTATCTTTTAATTGAAATAAAAAACGTTTGTAGCCAGCGGTATCTATTAATTTACTCAACAATCTTAGTGTCCTAGAACGAATGGGTACAGAAAAGGAATTGCTTGCTTTAATAAAAACGCGCAAGCTGGAATATTTGGGACATATAATGAGAAACAGCCAAGGTATGAACTATTACAACTGATATTGTGGCGTTTGAAAATTTTGTATTATTTATTTTCTAATATTTAATATGTCCAATGATCAAAAACTCAATACTACAAAATATAAAACGACGATCGACGCGGTTTTTATGCGATACTTAGATAAATTGCAATCAATTATTTTCATTTCTTGCTTTAGTTGCCATAAGCCTATTGTATATTTTTTAGAACACAATGAAATAATTGAAAGTACAAAAAGACTAAGTATTGTTGAAATTAATGATGACAATGATGCAAACAGTGAAAATAATGTAAAAAATCAAGCACATTGAAATTTATGTAAATACAAATACTATCTATAAATAATATGATTGTATATTAATTGTTATTTCAATTAAATTGTATTTATATTTTGTCATGATCTTGAACAGCACGCAATATATTTGAATATTTAAAAACCATATAAACATGCATATAATTGTTGCTCGGAGTGTCAATAGATGTGAAAACCAGATTGATGTTGATAACTTTTATTCAAGCATTATGAAATTTTAAATTTTAATACTAAAAGTTTTCACTTTTTATCGGCAGTCTGTACAACTGCCTTTTTTTTTATTCTGCAGGTAAAATAAAGTATTTGTTGTTTTTCACGTAACCATTTTTCTTCGTTTTCATAATATTTAAAGATTTTTACCATGGATATGTGCAACATGTCCAAGAGAATTAACCGGAACAAAGTGCGGTATTTCGGGCACGTCTCCAATAGACCGGATGCTTTAGAAATGCTGGTGGTTTAAAGTCACGAGTAAGATCTCCAACCCAATGGGTAGACGGAATCACAAGCTTGACTGGACTTTCTCTGCACGAGGCCACAAAACTAGCCCAGAACAGAGAGGAGTGAAAAATTGCTATAAAAATGGTAGAAGCATTTTTTTTTATGAAAATATTCGCAAAAAGGGTAGACCTATCGTGTGGGCCGCGCGGGACTATTAGAAGGGGAAGCGATTATAAAAAGGAAATGATTGTGGACACGCTTTTTAAAAAGTTGCAGGTCACAGTTTTCTGGAAAAACTGATTTTGGAAGCTTATTCCATTCCGTAGCAGCCCTGTAAAAGAAGGATTCTTGATGAAGATTGGTCCTTGTAGTGTCAATCTTGAGAGTAAATGTGTGAGACTGATCAGCGTGCCGAGTTCTTCGGCCGAATGTGGCCAATGGTAGTACAAGAGTTTTTATTTCTTTGGAGCATCTGCCAACTCTTTTTCTATGTTCTAGAGGGTAAAGGGTATCTGTGAGAGTTGAGCTGTTTATCAAACGAATGGCTCTTTTCTGAAAGGAATCTAGAATACGAAGAGAATGCCTTGGTGCTGAACCCTAAATGTGCGAGCAATACTCCAGTAGAGGTCGGATTTGAGCCTTGTACGTCGTCAACAGTTGATCAGGAGTAAAAAACTTTCTAGCTTTCCACAGAAAACCTAGCCTCTGGCTTGCCGACTTTGCGATGTTAGCAACATGGTCATGCCAAGACATATTATTGAACACCGTGACTCCCAAAATCGAGATTAAGGGACTTGGTTCAAGGGTATTTCCGGACATTGTGATGGGATGATTTGAAGAATTCACTTTCTTGGAAAAGGTGGCACTTTGTGTTTTTTGGGCGTTGAACTAAACAAGATTGTTGGTTCCCCACTCGACGATTGCTTTAAGATCTCTATTGATGGAATCAACCTGTTCCTGCCTGAGTCTATTTGTATCATTCACCGAAAGTGATCGATAGGATGTGAAAGTTGAGACAAGTGTGCTATCGTCTGCGAAACTGTAAATAGGGTTCGTGGTGGTTTTCAAGAGGTCGTTGATGTATAAAAGAAATAAGGTGGGGGACAGGATGGAACCCTGGGGGACCCCGGCATTGGTTTTAAACGCATCAGAAGAAATACCGTCAACTGCCACATGTAAGGAGCGATCTTGTATAAAGCTCAAGAGCCATTGGCGAAGTTTGGTTGGGAGACCGTAGGCAGATAATTTACTTAACAATGCTTGGTGCCAAACGCGGTCAATGGCTTTAGATATATCCAAGGTTATTGCACAGGATTCACCAAACTTTTCAATAATGTTTGTCCAGAGCTGAGTGACATAAGCCAGCAAATCTCCAGTAGACCGAAGTTGTTGAAATCCATATTGTCTGTCATGGATTATCTTAAATTTCTCCAGATATTTGATAAGTTCTGTGCTAATCGCTTTTTCCATAACTTTGGATATGACTGAGAGCAATGCAATAGGGCGATTATTTGCAGGAATAGTCTTCTTTCTTTTTTTTGGAATCGGTTGGACTTTAGCGTTTTTCCACATGGATGGAAATACTCCTTTGCTGTATGATAATTTGAAGAGTCTACAGAGAACTGGGGTAAGCTCTTGTGCACAGGTCTTCAGGACAATTGTCGGAATTCCATCTGGTCCTACTGCCTTATTAGAGTCAAGATTTCGTAGGATTTTTCTGATAGTGCGATGGCGGATAGTGACCTCAGGCATTGATGCGTTTATTCTAGAAATCGTTGGGGGTTGTTTTCCATTGGTATCGAGTGTTGAGTTAGAGCTGAACATTTCGGCCAGCAGATCCGCTTTTTCTTTGGAAGATACGGCTGTCGTGCCGTCGGACCTCTCGAGTGGTGGTAAAGAAGAAGTTGTGAAATTCTTATTTATGGGTTTAGCCAAAGACCAGAAGGTCTTTGATCCAGGAGGGGCATTGACAAGCTTGCTGCATATTCTCGTGTCGTAGGATTCTTTGGCAAGATTGATCGTTCTTTTGCAGTCGTTCTTCGCGTGGACAAAGGCTTCTCGGTTGGCAATTGTCGGGACTTCGCACCAGAGTCGATGTGCTGCACGGTTACATTCTTGACCAGGGTTTGGGGTTGAAGATCCGTCTTGTACCATGAGGAATGTATGAGTCCATACCTAGCCTTATGATTTCGGTTACAGATTCTGCACATGTTGTTGGGTCTTGTGAGCGAAAGCAGACATCTTTCCATGGAAATGATAGGTAAAAGTCCTTCAGTTCATTCCATTTGGCTGATCTATAATGCCAGACAATAGAGGTACCAGGCGTGATTTTGGGCGGGGTTGTTTGTTTGGATGTGGCTGAGATGAGTTTATGATCAGATTTACCGAGCGGAGCGGTTATAGAGACTCGGTACTGGTCGGGATGTGTCGTGAAGAAGAGATCAAGAATGTTGGTTTGGTGATTGGGGTTATCGGGTATGCGGCTAGATTCTTCAACTAGCTGGGTCACGTTCTCAGCTTCTAGACCGGCGTTGTCGGTGCGGTTGGATCTCAGCCAGTTCGCATTGTGAACATTGAAATCACCCAAAAATATAACCTCTGTGTTGGGGTCGTTAGTTTGCAACAGCTCCAGCGTGTCAGAAAGATGTTGAAAGAGGTTGACGTAAGGAGGGTTCCTAGGAGAAAGATACAGGCAGCAGATAAGTTTTGTTGATTTTTGTATGGTTAACTTGAACCACATGACCTCTAGGCCGTCCTTTGGTTTTAAGTTCTCCTGTCTACAACAGGAAATTCACTGCGAGTGTAAACACAAATGCCGGTCTTAAATTTGAATCTTGTTTCGAGTTCGAACCCGGGACACAAAAAATGCGTATTGTTGGAGGAGGGTTTAATTTGTGTCTCTGTCAGAGCCAGTAAATTAGGCCTGTTAGTTTGCAGGTGGTGGTGTACTGAATTAATGTAAGAGTTCAGGCCTCGAATTTTGCAGAAATCAATTCTAAAGTTGCTTTTTGGGGAATTATCAGCAACCGCAGTTGGAACATGTATTTTTGTTGGACTTTTCATGATTTGGTTTAATGGTTTAATTTAAAAGAAAAATATGAAGAAAGAAAAAAAAAGGGCAGAAGTAAGAGGAAGAAAAAAAAAATAAAAAGGGGAGCAGATATGTGGACTAGCTTCTACAGAAATTTCTGCATCCAGGACGGTCAGTTGACCTCGATGGACTGTGGCCTCGGCAATGCCCCCCGAATACACGAGCTCGGATCCCCTCCAGTCACGAACTGGCAGAACAGGAGTATCGGGATTATACACCAATTGATGTGGCAGCCTCCCAGAGCGGTACCAATGGGTTGGGGCCACTGTACTACTTAGCGGCCAGCCTGCGGAACTGTTTCAATGCTGTACCCTTAGCCCCAAAAAGGCCTGACTGATGCCTGGATGCTTCCATTTGAATATAAACCAGAACACATTTTACCCGAGCGACCGGAAACTCTGACCAAGTGCCGAAACATGACTAGTCATTTCACGGCACCTATAATCAGAGCGGTGGTGTTTCACCGGGCGATGGAGGGTGAACTATCTACCACCTATAGTGCCACCAAACCCTTGTGAGGGTAAAAGGACCGAGGAGAGAGATAAAATGTGCAACACAGCTACATACGTGCGACACTAGTAGCGTATGTTGGCTTTTTTACTTCAGATCACAGCATTTATGAGTCTAGGCACGCTTATAATATTGAATGAAATTTTGAGGAATTTGTTCCTATGCTCCCTCAGGTTTATGTGTGCAGGTATTTAAAACGATTAAGATTTTTCTTGAGGGGATCCCATAAATGCCCGATCGGATTAAGTTCCGAGCTTTTTGGTGGTATATCAACTTGATTAAGATAATCGAGTACCTTCCCAGATATGTGAGGTCGAGCGTTGTCTTGCATGAACAGGAAATTGGGTTCCAAAAGAGGACCGACAGGAATCACATCTTCTATAACAATATTCTCAAAATATTAATCGACATTCATGGATCTCTTACGGACAGGCATCGTCAAAGCCTAGAACACAACACAACAGAGCCACCGCCGAATTGAATCCTTGCAGAGATATTTCAAGAAGCATACCTTTTTCCTGGTCTTCGCCAGACTTGTTCACGACCATCTGGATGTTTTAGGCTAATCTTAAATTCATCCGTGAATTAAACTTTTTTCCAATTATCCACAAATCAATTTTGATGATTTCGAACCAAACGTAACTGTTTTATCTAGAAAGAAAAGGTGCAGTGGCTGGTCTCCTTGTGTTTAATACAGCTATATTTAACGGTCTTTTAACTGTTTCAGAAGAAAATGTGACATTGCGAACAGCTACGAGTTCGTTTCTAATCACTTCTTCTTTCTTCTTCCGGTACCCTGTCCGATTATCGAACGTTGGAAATCATATTGGCTATTATAACTTTGTTTATCGCAGCTCGGAATAGTTCAACGGATGATTTGCGATACCACTATCGAAGATTTCGGAGCCAAGATGTTCTTCTTCGTCCTGGGCCTCTACTTTCGGCAATCTTACCTGTATCATGAAGGAGGTAATATTTCTCTGGATGCCTCATCACGTGGCCGAAGTATCCGAGTTTTCGGATTTTTGTTATTTTAATTATTTCTGTGTTTTTCCACATTCGTTGTAAGACCACTTTAACACTGTAAAAAATTTATTGAAAATTAGTTATATAATCGTTTTTTATCAAATAAAATGTTTTTAACTATTATTTTAATAAAATATTAATATTTTTAAACTCGTATAAGACGTTGTAAATGTGACAACAGCGAAAACATTTAAATGTTGATAAAAAAATTTACTTAATAGTTGACGACTACTTAAATGCTTACCTCTAAAATAATTTTAAATAAATTATTGTATTATTTAATACAATTACCATAACAAATTATAAATAAAAAATATCTATCCGTTCCGGATGTTGGCGAGCATAATGGCTATACGAACTTTAATCACTGATGCACCGGATGCACAGTTGATGTATTAAACCACACTCGGAGATTCTTTAGCCATGAGTTTCTTCTTCTTCCTAAACTTCTTCTACATTGTATTTTGCTGTGGAGTATAAGCTGTAAAAGCCGGTATCTTTCACGATTTCTCATGATGTGGCCGAGGTATTCAAGTTTACGTTTCTTTACGTGATGCAAGATTTCTTTTTCATTCTTTATTATAAGTAGCACTCCTTCATTAGTTATATGATCCACTCATAAAATTCTCAGAACACGACGGTAGAGCCAGAGTTCAAAGGCTTCTAATTTCTTGCAAGATGTTTCAGATAACGTCCATGACTTAAAACCGTATAGAAGAGTTGAGAACACATAGCACCTCAGTATCCGCATTTTGGTGTTTAAAGACAGGTTTCTACTTTAAAACAATTTTGCCATTATAAGGAATATGGCTAGAGCCTTTTCAATTCGGCATCTTATTTCAACCGAGTGGTCCCATTTTTCGTTAATATTTGTTCCTAAATAGACATACTTGTTAACTCTTTGGATGGCTCTGTTATGTATCAGTATTTGGCCTTCCATGCGTCCATTTTTAGAGATAATAATGAATTTGGTCCTTTTCATATTCATTCAAAATATATTAATGTTATATTGTATTAGTTATACGGGCGGCCAACCGAAAACGAAACAGAGCCATGTGCAGGAACCTCATCATTTTAGAATAACGCTCAGACCCATCGATTTTTGATTAAAGGGGGACACTCCTTTCCGGTATTTTTGACTCCACTACTTTCAACCCCAAGCGAGGGTTAAAATTACCTCAATATTTTTAAATGGCATTGTGGGTCGAATAAGATAAAAAAAGTGCAATAGAAGTAGCTTGGCAGGCGAAGGCCGTGTGCGCAGTAGCAAAATCTTCTAAAAAGCCTCTAAAATAACAAATATTTGACTAAATATACTTCACATTCGTAAACTTCGTCCTCAGATTGAACTTGAGACTCACGATTACTGAAAATTTCGTCGTCGTCGCCGATCGGATCGTTATTTGTATGTTTCGTTGTGACCTTCTCCTGCCAAGCTACTTCTGTTGCACTGTATCCATACAATAATTTTTAAATTTTAAAATTCCGCCCATTACTTATAAATGTGATGTTACTATTAAATGTGAAACTATCTGATGTATGGGCTGGCATTTGGAGTGACCGACTGGTGAGTCATTTTTTTCTACCAGGCAATTTGACTGGCGAAATGTATTTGCAATTACTGGAAGACGTCATTGACCCTGCCTTGACTGATATGTATTTGAAAATAATCCACAGTATAACGAAGATCATTTTTATATTTAACAGGACGGTGCTCCTCCGCATTATGCGGCAATTGTTCGTCAGTATTTAGACCAACGTTTTCCACGGCATTGGATTGGGAGGAAAGGCAGCTTTGAATAGCCTCCAAGATCGCCAGATTTATCGCCCCTTGATTTCTTTTTGTGGACTTTGCCACGTCTTTAAGTTTTTTAAAGAGTACTCTGCCAGCGGTCTCTCTACTGGCAAATTATGCCCGAGCTCAGCCGTAGAGGGTGGAAGAAAAAAAATATGTAAAAGTGAGCCGCGCCACCGACTTAGACGGTACAAACCGGAAACCCCTAGGTCTTGTAGGCACTAGCAGAGCCACACGATAAACAACAAACAATTTTGGTGAACTAAATAAATAAAACTATATTTACAATTCCTGCAATATATTAATTAAGTAAAAAAAATCATTTTTTTTTTACAACAAATTCTGTATTTTTGTAAAGTGGATTAAACGAATTTAATACACTTTTTTTTAAAAAAATGTTTAAATTAATTATAACAATCTTTTAGACAATAATAAAAACCTAATGATGTACAAAAGAGAATTAAAAAAAAAATATTTAAAATTTCAAAGATAATTGGTTTTATATAGAATTCTTAATAGCAAAAGATAAAAAAAATACAAAATAAATGGACTTGCAACAAAAATAATAATTTGAAACCATCACAATAATTACATAATGTATATTCAGTAATGTATACGTTCAGATTCAACTTGGAGCAGGTACAAATTTAATGAAAATAATTTGTTACTTTTAAACTATTAAAAAGACTTAGATCAAGCACATAATAACTGATAAGTTGATAAAATTAAACTCAATACTATGTAACCAATTCAAAACTTCATAGCGACGTCACTGTTACATCGATGATCCAAGAAACAGAAACATCAAGTAGTATTATCATAATAATTTCTGCTAAAAACACCAAGCAGGTCTTTATAACACTGAAATTTATCGTCGATATGGATGATGGTTATGGAACGGCACGTGCTAATCAACAATGGCTTCCCTCAAATAAATCCCGCATGCGGTTATTTTAACTCGACACCAAAAATATCAACAACGAGTAAGATAGAATGGCCAAGTTAAAAATCAAATGATTTTTTTTCAAAATTCAATTAAGATGGCCCAAATACAGCCAGATATGAAGAGAAAACCGTAGAGGTTTTGCACACTTGTTAATATCACACGACGACACTAAAATCCTCACTACCGACTCCCAAGACTGACACCAAGCGACTGTCTCCAACTACTCACTCCCAGGCCGGATATCAGAAAAATGACACGGGACACGCGTCAGCCAACCTTCGCAAATCTATGTTCCCAACTCATTAGCGCGCTCGTCCGTGTTGATAGCCAGCCCATCCACACAGAAAAGCAAACCAAACAATAATATAGCTGACAACACACGACAATCGAGGCCAAAAATCAAGGCGAAATCTAATAACAAAGACCCCCACTTCATCTCCACCGATTAACAAAAATGTCACAGCCATTAATAATTAAATCCTATCACTACTAGGTATGCAACACTATTTACAACGAATGATATACTTAAGTTACAACAAAATACGGTATGCAAAACTATTTACGAGCACCAGACTATCAGAGACACAATTAATAATGGAACTGTAGAAGGAAAAAAATAGGCACGTGACAACTTATCTGAAAAGTAAATTTTATAAAATACAACCAGCGCAGCGTCGTTGAAAGAATTGCGTCAAAGAATCGTTGACGAGTGCCGTTAAATTACTCCGGAAATTCTTCGGACACAATCTTTATTATTGTATGGAAGCGGGTGGTCATCAGTTTAAACATTTAATCAATTAAGTAGTAAGTAAGCAACTAAAATAATTGAAATTTTAACAGATAATTTTTTTTAAAGTATTGGAAGGAAATGTAAAATTTAAAGACTATTGTATAGAGAATTGTCAGAGCTTTCAAAATACATCTTATTCAACCCCCAATGCTATTTAAAAATTTACCCTCGCTTGGGGTTGAAAGTAGTGGAGTCAAAAATCCTGAAAAAGAGTGTCACCCTTTAATAAAAAATCGACGGGTCTGAGCGTTTTTCTAATATGTGACGAGGTTCCTGTAAATGGCTCTGTTTCGTTTTCGGTTGGCCACCGTGTATATAAGTTTAAATTTTATTTTTTATTCACAAAAACTTTTTTTTTAAATTATACATAAAATAATCATACATTTTATAAATTATACTCTTATTAACCTACAATTGTTTACATTGGACCAATAATTCACGAACTACCTAATTGTTTTAATACGCGATGTTGCAAAATGTGTTTTTTATTACTCATGCGGGAAAAGCGGTATCTTTACGCTTGCTGTTACGGTCGAAAAATAGCGATTTGCCCATTTTATAATAGCGATGTAGGTTTTTCATCCGACGAATAGCTATTTAGGTGCGACAAACAAGTTCACTTGCCGCACGCAAATTTAGATAAAATAATATTGCTAAAATGAAATAAAATAATAACGTTAAAATAAAACAAAAAAAAAAAAAATGTGCTTTAGACCACACGACTGAAGTAAAACTTTAGCTCCATTTATACGTATATATATATATATATATATATATATATATATATATATATATATATATATATATATATTATTTTTGGTCTGGACCCCTGTTTTATGCTCGCGTTTATTCCGCATTCGCAATAAAAAAATAGTATGTGCAACTCGTGCTACGTTGTCGATTACCCCCTCAAGCGAATGACAGCACTCGCTTCACTCGTGCGTTCAACTTTCGTGGGCAATCGACAACTTGTCGCACTAGTTGCACAATATACTATTTTGTAATGCTTTAACCTTTACAAAATCTTATGACAAATTTATTAAAATAAATATTTTCTTCGCAAAGTCATTGGTATGATGCATAAACAAACTCACCAAATTGTTCCTTAAAACGCAATCTAACGTTATAATATAACTTTTTTAAAATCTGTATGTAGGGTGTAAGCAAAAATTGTTCGAGAAACACCAAAATCGGGCACTTGCCCTTAGAACCTAAAGTTATTTTTAAAATATTTTTCGAAAAAATAAACGGTAAAAAATAATAAAAAACTTCATGAAGGTTTTTTAACTATGATATAACACTAAAAAATACTCCAAAATTTTTTATTATATTTAACCATTTATTTTTTTTAAAAATATGATTTTTAAAATAACTTTAGGTTCTAAGAGCAAGTGCCCAAAAGTACTAAACAACAATATGTTTAAATTTAACAAATATTTGTTTATAATTGTTATTTAAAATATTAAAAGACTACTGATAAATAAAAATGTTAAGTTCTAAATTTAACAATAATTTTAAGAACCAACCTTTATTTACATTGACAAATATTTAAACACATTAGTAAGATTATTTAACAAAATTTAATGCGAATAAAAGTCTACTTTAATGTTGGCAAACCCTTGACCAAATATTAATAAACACAAGAAAAAAAAACACAATCTTGCTACCTTGCACGAGAGAAAATCTCCCCGAAAACCTTGAAATTACACAAATCACAGCCAACTAGATCGCCACAATTCACACCCAGCATCAAGTAGCCACGGTAAAATCCCACCCTGTCGAAGGAACAAGTGAACGGCGCCGTTTCTTCGCCTTCTTTCTTGATGGTCCACCAGTACATCTTCGATTAGAAGCTGAAGAACTAATCCGGTACGTTCGTACCCCCAGTCCCGGTTTTATTTTCTCTTTTAAAATCCGTCGACGCGCACGCGCGAACGTCGGTCTTTGCGCGAGTTTTAAATTTCGAAGAAATTTTCGACCCAGTGGCCCGCAGGCATTTTAGTGTAATTATTTTCCTCCAAGTTTGTGCTTCATTATTCAAATTCACGTTTTCCTAAGACGTTACTAAAAAAATTTATTATTGAATTTTTGGAACAAACTTATTTATTGTTTTTTTTTCAAATTAAAAGAATATTGGTATTAATTTTTGGTTAAAGGATATTTTTTTTTAAATTTTATTTATTTCATGTAAAAATGCAATTTTTTCTTTTATTGTAAAAACACTATGCAAACATTTTTAACATTTTTTTGTTAAAAAATTACAAAGCGCTTACTACAGTATTACAAAAAAATAATTAGGTATTTGGGTTATTTCATGTCAAATCGACCAGTGGTTAAAATGGACCCCCCTTTCGGTTTAGATGAATTTTTGTCCGAAATTTTCTTTCATCAAAAAACGAAGTCTTGCCATGGGGGGAAGTTATACGAAATTGAAAATTTCATCATTTTTCGAATTTTTCAAATTTATTTTATAAATATCTCGAAAATTATTACAGTCACAATAATGAGTTTGAGTTTGTTTTAAAGTGGTTGTCAAAAAATTATGAATTTGTAGAATTATTAAATTTAAAAAATCGTAAAAATCCTAAAAATTTAAGCATTAAATATTGACTTAATTTTTTTACACAAAGCCTTTATTTGATTTAAAAATGTCCTGACATTTTTAAGGTTTTTCTTTAAATATGTATGAATTTTCATGAATATGTATGAATTTTCATGAATATGTATGAATATTTTTAAAAAATTTGCATCTTTTATGTAAAGTCAAGTAAAGCAAATATTTAGTTTTGTAATTTTAAGCAATAAAAAATTTAAACTGAGACTTAACTGCCATTTTGATTATCAGTTATGAACTTGGGTTCTTATTATTACAAAATTTATATCACTCCACCTTTTTTAAGATTAAGAACAATAAATAAGGCAATAACAACGAGAAAAGGAGTAAAGAACTAAATATTAACTAAACTACATAACTACTTTACTTAATATAAAAATAACAAAAAATATATTTTTTATTAAATTTACAAAAATTCAGTTTACAGATTTCTTAGACATTTCTTTAAATGGTAAAATTATAAATAATAAAGTTTCGTCTACCTAAATACTTGGGTGTTATTTTTGATCATAAAATGCAATGAAAATTTAAATTTATCTAAAACAAAACGAAATAATTATTTTATTAATTTATATCTTTTATAATTATGTATTTTTGAATTTTATTAAAAAAAATTTACAACTTCTATGTAAAGTAAAGTTAAGCAAATATTTAGTTTTGTAATTTTAAGAAATAAAAATTTTTTAACTGCGACATAAGTATGTGCAAATAATAATGATAAAAATTGCCTTTTTTATTTACGTGGTATTATTCTCAGGTATAAAGTAAAATAAAAAATTGCCATTTTGATCATCAGTTATGAATTTGGGTTTTTATTATTAAAAAATTGATATCACTCCACCTTTTTTACGATTAAGAACAATAAATAAGGCAATAACAAGGAAAAAAGTAGTAAAAAACTAAATAATAAATTAACTAAACATTAACTTTACTGAATTTAAAAATGGCAAAAAACATATTTTTTATTAAAATTAAAAAAATTCAGTTTTCAGATTTCTTAGACATTTCTTTAAATGGTAAAATTATAAATAATAATAATAATTAATAATAAAGTTTCGTGTACCCAAATACTTTTATTTTTGATCATAAAATAAAATGGAAATTTGAGTTTATCTTAAACAAAACGAAATAATTAATTTATATCTTATTAATTTATTTTTATGATACTGTATTATGATTTTTTCCGTAGTATTCTAAATTATGGTATTATTTCATGGGAAGGAGCTTACTCTAATTGCGTAAATGTTTTGCTAAATCACCAGAAAATTTTTTTAAACATCGTCAATTAAAATAAAATGAATACTCTCAACAATCCATTAAATTTAAAACAGCTTTCTTTCATAGAATCATTAAAATATCATAATATTGAACTAAAAGAAAGACATAAATTCCAACAGCATTATAATAAATAAAAGTAATCAACTACCAAAAAGATTTATAACTATAAGTAGCATAATAAAATCAATTTTCAAATTTGGGACGTATTTTTGCCATTTTCAAATTAAGTCAAGTAAATATTTAGTTTTGTAATATTAAGTAATAAAAAAAGTAATCTACAAAATAAGAATGTAAAAATTATAACATAATTATATTGATTTTTTTTGTATATTTATGTGATAATATTTTAAATCCAAAATCATTACATAAGTAGTTCTTACTCCTCTGTTCGTTGTTACTGCCTTATTTCTTGTAATTACTCGGAAAGAAATTGAATTGATATCAATTTTTTAATAAAAATTTTAATTTTTCTGTTTCTCTATTATTTAGGACTTTAAGCCCATTTAGGTGTAAATTGAAAACATTTAATGCTCTTATTGTGTCATTTTTGCCACTTTTTGTTAGTTAAATATTTTATTTCTTGTGATGCTGTTAAAATTTACAAGTTTTTTTTAAGTTTATTTTAATGATATTTTAATGTTTCCAAGCATAAAAGCTGCTCTTAATTTAAAAGTTTGTTAAAAGTATTTATTTTATTTTTATTAACGATTTTTAAGTTTTTTTCGTGATTTTGTAAAATATTTAAATGATTAGAGTAAGCTCCCCCCCATGCAATAATACCATTATTTATAATACTATGAGAAACAGCATAATAAAGCATCATAAGAATGTCGGTACCTACACATTATGAAAAATATTTAGTTAAGTTAATATGTAGTTTTTTACTCTTTTTTATCAAAAATTTGACAGAGGATGTCGAAAAAACCTTCGTTATGTGTTAAATGTTCACAGACAGCATTATGCAGAAAAAAAAGAATTAATGAAGAATAAATTGAAATATTGTATATTTCCTTTTTTTAACAATTATTTAAATGCACTTATCGTTGTGTATAAATGAATAAATAATTAATTTAAAAGATTTTAGTTGAGTAATAATTTTTAAAATACTGGGTGTCTCAATTGTATCGTTCTAACGCCATGCCTCAGTTGTTTTGATAAATTTAAAATTTTATATGTTTTATAAACATCTAAAGTCCTCTTAAAATAATTAATTTATTAATTATAATTTAAAGCTGCATTGGAAAAAACAAAATGAATAATAATGCTTTAACAAATCATCAAAAATTGGATACGATCTCATTTTACAGAAAATCTCGATAAAACCGTCGTTTTGTGTTAAATGTTTACAGGCAGCATTATCCAGAAAAACACATGAATGTGTTTAATACGCTTAGCATCTGATTTGCCTGCATGTGAAACCTTCTGCAACAAACTACTTAAAAAAAAATTCTGCTTTTGATGATGGTCAGAAAATTGCTCTTATTGGTCCACATATTTCTATTAAACAAACTAAAAAATAGTACGATACACCATAGTATTCTACACTTACAACAAATTCGAAAAAATTACAAATTCCTTCTTCTTCTTCGGCTGGCACTACTCCCGGGGTGGGTTTTGGCCTGCTCTACAATATTCTGCCATCTTGTCCTATCGGTAGTTATGGTCTACCAGTTTCTGCACCCAAGCTTCTTAAGATCTTCTACTACCTCATCTTTGCACCTTTTCTTAGGGCTGCCCCTGTGTCTTGTTTCGCAGGCTTTTTATTTAGTTATTCTTCTCGTTGATCTTTTTAACTCCATTCTTTGTATATGGCCTAGCCATCTTATTCTTTAGGATTTCACAAACCTAACTATATCTTCTCCATGGGTTAACGCATTTAGTTCATGATTCATTCTGGATCTCCATGATCCATTCGCTTCGGAATTTCCGCACGGGTCCAAATATCTTGCGGAGTATCCCTCTTTCGAAAATTCTTAGCCTATTTTCATCTGCTTTAGTGAGAGTCCATGTTTCGCATGCGTGTGTAGCTACCGTTCGTATCAAGGACTTATATAACCTGAGTTTGGTCGTTCTTCTTATCAGCTGTGATGCCAGTAATTTTTTGTATATGTATGTACTTTTGGCTCCGGCCATGCATCTGGTCTTAATCTCTTCACTTATATCATTAGTATTGTGTAATTTGGAATGAAGCTAGTGACCCCTTCAAAGTTGTGTCCGTCTATTTCAAGTTCACCTTGTTTCAAACGGCTTCTGGTGGTTTTCATGTACTTGGTTTTTTGAGTATTTAGGCCCACTTATTTAATTTAGTATAAGTTGTTTGCAGCGTCGTCTTTTTACGGCATGATATGACAATATCATCTGCATGTGCATACACTTGTTGTTGTTTAGAACTAATTAGGTTACTCTCCAGGTTTAATGTTTTACTGCTGATTCTAGGGCTAAATTGAATAGTAGTGCCAAAAACGGACCCCTCTGTTAACATTAATGCTTCATTGGTAATTCTAAGGATGGTAATCTGAGCATAAGCGTGTTCCTATGTATTCCATTAAATGCCTGATTAAAGTCTACGAATAAGTTGTATACGTCCATATTGTGCTCATAGCATTTCTCAAACAGCTGTCCCATCATATGTATTTGGTCGTTAGTGGATCGATAGTCACTCTGTGATTGTTTTGCAAAGTATACAATTCTATTGTACAATATACTTGATAGTACCTTATAGGATACATGCAACAGCGTTATGCCTCTGTAGTTTCCACATATTTTTCTGTCTTCTTCCTTCAGTATCGGATGTATCATTTCTATCTTCTACTCGTCTGGAATTTGCTCCTCATTCCATATTCTAATGATAAGACAAGGTAATCTACACCATAGTTCTTCTCCTACATGTTTTATCATTTCCGCTGTAATTGTGTCTATACCTGGAGCTTTGTTATTATTAAACTTTATTTTAACCTGAACAACCTCTTCATAGCTTGGCTCTAATATTTCTTGATCTACTGTCTGATACTGGTTTTTACCTACTTTATTCAGGTTTTCTGCATCTGTACGAAGCTCTTTAAAATATTCTCTCCACCTATTCAGTATGTCTTGCTCATCAGTTAGTACTTCTTTTTTATCTATACACGAGATTGTCAAGGGTTTAAATGAGCTTGTTATTTTTTTTACATCTTTATAGAATTTCCGATGATTTTTATTTGAGTTGTGTTTTAAGTTCTTTTATTTGCTCTTTGATAATGTTCCGTTTTTTAGTCCTACACAGTTTGTTTGCTTATTTTTGTTTGTTGTTGTACTCTTTTAGCGATGCTTTAATCAATCTTTGCAGGTACTTTTTCCGTTTTTCTTTTGTTTTGCTTCTCTGCAATGCTCATTAAACCAGTCCCGGTTTTTCTGTTTCTTTTTGTTTTCTATCGTGCTTTCTGTCGCTGTTAGTATGGATTGTTTTAGGGCATTCCATTCTTTATCTATGGTTTCTTTTTGTCTAAGCTTTTTTAGTTCTTTCTTAATTTCTGCTTTGTACTCCACCTGTTCTGTTTGTTGTCTTAGTTATTTGACATTCCACTTCTTGGTTTTCTCTTTCTTCTCATTATTAACGGTGGCTATTCTCTGTTTTACTTTTGCTCTGACCAGAAAATGGTACGAATCGCAGTTGGCGTCTCTGAATGATCTTATATCTTGTAGTAAGGATGCGCGCCTTCTGTTTATTAGAATATGGTCCATTTGATTTACTGTCCTGTCTCCAGCCATTTTTCACATTCCCTTATGGATGGTATTGTGGGGGAACATTGTACTGATTAAAACTAAGTTATTTTCAGCAGCAAAATTGACCAATCTTTCTCAATTTCCGTTTGTAATTTACAAATTTAGACCATATAAAATCCATCTGCACCCAAGACTAGCAGAAAAAGATTAAAACGGAAAAATTATTTTTCTTTCGTGGTTAACCATGGCACGTAAACATGGTATTATTAATTTATTATTAAGAGAGCCGATTTAATAACAACTGGATGGTGAATAGACATAACTGCTTTTACTGGTTTCAAATAATTCAGAAGTCTAACTTCCAAACAATTTGGGAAATTTTATTTATGGTTTGGTGTAATCGACGGAGTTATAATTGGATCCGATTTCTGCGGAGGAACTAATTATGTACAATGTTTGCAAGACTTATACTGAAGATCTGTCACTAAATATGCGTGCTAATATGTACTTTAAAAACGATGAAGTACCCTCACGCAGTTCTGCAGTGGTAGCTAGTCATTTAAACAAAATATTTCCCAATCGATGGATCAGCACATACGGACGAGTATCTTCCGATCTTACACTTTTAAAATATTTTGTATAGCGTTATATAAAGGAAAGAGTGTACAAAATGCCACTTAAAGATTTAGACAACATTAAAAATAGAATAAAAAATGAAATTGAAGCACTTAATGCAGCTGCTGAGGTATTAAGCTTTATGAGCAGCCAAAAAGTGTCAAAATAGGCACGTCTGGCTGTGCATAGAGGTGAGTTGGTTCCTACACCTAAGTATGATAGTAAATGTTGGGTTTGGCAGAAAAAGCATGAAAATAGGATTAATGCTGCGGAGATGAGTAGTCTGAGAAGTATAGCCGGAGTGACTCGGTTGGATAACGTGAAAAATAGTGAGATAAGAGAACGCTGTGGTGTAAAAAAAACGTGGTTACAAAGATAGATAAAGGAATGCTTAGATAGTTTGGACACGTAGAAAGGATGGATGAAGGAAGATTGACGAAACAAATTTAAAGGGCGATTGTCAATGGACAAGTCGACAAGAGTACTAACAACCTATGAGCATGTATGAGAGCACTGATGAAAATAGTGGAAGCAAAAGATGTGTGTAAGAACCGTAGCAAGTGGAAGGAAGTGGTCTCTGCCTACCCCTACGGGAAAAACGCGTGACTATATGTATGTATGTAACTACGCAACAATTTTTTTTTAAATTTATGGTTTTAGTGTTTTATTTGAACTGTTGCATTATTATTTTATGAATGTCGATTTTTTATTTATTTTTATTAAACTACAATACAAAGTGTAATACCTTATTAATAAGAATATTGTTTATAGAATTGGAGTTTTAAATTAATTATACATTGTGTAATTTAAATTTTAAAAGATAAGTTTGTTTTTGGTCAAACTGTAAGTGGCTAAATATTGATACCTATTATGCTTCCTTAGGAGGACATTAGGTTAATACGTTTAAAATTAATTCATCATCAAAGAGTTAATAAAATTAATTAGGTAGATTATAATATTTATAGAATATTTTAATTTTGTATTTGTTTTGTTATTTTTCAAATTGAACATTTTATTAAATATGTATCTGCCTTTTATCACAGGTTAAAGATATTATATTCTTTGACTGTGCTTTTGTAGTAATAATTTAGTGTATTTATTTTTCGCATGGCTTTCAGTACATAATATAAACAAAGTGATTTCAAAAACAGTCCAAACATAGTTACATAGTGTATATGATTAATTACAACACAAAATATATAACATCTGGACAAAAGTGACATGTAGCCATAAACAAACACTTAACGAAGTTAAATAGTTAATTACGGCGTCCGTTGCCATCAGGAAATCTCCAGGGTTGCCAAGGTATGCTCTAGTCGGGCATACCTGTGTGATATGCAAAATATTCTGGCGGGCAGCCTCGCAGTCGCATTCCGTCGAGGGAATCTTGCCCCATCTGTGGAAGGAGTCCGCACATCTGCCATGATTTGTTCGTTGATGGTCGACCAAAGCCTGCGTGTCAGGTCAAAGCCTGAGGGTTTTTCGGTTATGCAGGGCATATCATGATTCTAAGGGGGTGAGTTGTCCCTCCAATATTACGTCCAAGATTTGATCAGGTTGAAATCTTCATCATAGAGCACTCTGGATGTCTTCATGGTAAGGTTTCGAGAGCGGAGTCTGCTCACCTTTAAGTCGCCACAGTCAGCGTTTATTGGGAGTTGCGGGTTCTCTGTTATTTTCCTGAATTATTTGATGAAAGCATGCTGTCTACGTAGGTTCACCGGTGGTGATATGTGACTTAGCAGTGGTAGCCAGTAAGATGGGGTGGGTTTGATTGTACCAGATAATTTAAAATTGGAGCTGTACATTTATTTTTTCATAATTGTTAGTAATATTGATAAAGTTGCTATTGTACTTAGAAATGTATTATTGTGTATTAGGGTAACCTAATAAAAAATTTTGTTCTTTTTATTCTTTTTCTTTTCTACTATACAGTATGTCTAAAATGCTATAAGGTTTTTTTAAAATATTGTTTTAAGTAAAGTAAATAATAATCAATATGGCTAAAAAAATTTATTTCATTTCATTAAAAAAAATGATAAAATATAATATTTCATGGTAGGAAGATGTACTTGAACAATAGAAATTTTCAAATATTAACAACCTTTATTTATTAGAGTTGACAAACTTCGTATTTTTTTAAATTGGATTTCATTTCCAATGGTTCTTTTTAGGTTTTAGACTATTTAAAAATTTTTTTTAAAATCAAACAAATTAACCGCAAGAGGCACTATATTTGCTGAAGAGTTAAAACAACTCGGGGACACAGGAGTCCAAATTCTAAAGGATCTGTGTAATCATCTTTGGACAACGAAAATATGGCCTGGGGATTGGAAAATGTCTCTCTTAAACCCTTACACAAGAAAGGCTTAACGAAAAAATGCGACAACGATATGACAGTAGCACTTTTATCCTGTCCCAGTTTGATCATGGACGCCTACAATCGTACCAGCTACAAAAAATACCAAGTCAACGGCCGTGGTATTAAAGAAAAGTGTTGCGCAAAGTAAATAGCAAAATAAACCAACATATCCATTCTTGACCAACTCAAAATCAGAACCAAGTTGCCAACGATCTGCTATTTAACGAGCCCTTAGCTACTTTGGGCATATCGCCCGAAGACAACCTCCAAAAGCTGGTTACACTGGGAAAGATAAAGGTGAAAAGACCGAGAGGACGCTTACCAACCCGCTGGTCTGACCAAATTAGAGCAATTAGGCCTGCAGCCCTAAGACAGGCTGAAGATAAAGTTGTGTGTAAGCAATTTGTCTGCGTTTTAGTAAAAGCTTTTCAGGACGGACACGACCTTCAGCAATGAAAAATTCGACGAAGAAAAAGTTAAAGTTTGTTTTTGGTTAAATTAGCACTGGTTCTAACCTTGGTAGATATACTGTGTGATATTAAGATTTTAAATTAAATATACAGTGTGTGTTATTTCAATTTCAAAAGTAAGGTCAAGCTGAAAGTGGCTAAATATTGTATTTATGCTTTTTTTAAAGTACATTAGATCTCTACAAACTTTTAAAATTTTAAATTTATTAAAACAACTGAAAAATGGCGTTGGAACAATCCAACTAAGACTCCTGGTATATTATGTTGTAGCATCGTGAAATGTGTCAATAGACTTTTTATTGAAAAATAATAGAGCTTTTTAAAATAAATTTAAATTTTTTGTAACGATTTTAGAAAACGAAATTTATTGTTGTTATAATTTGACTAAAAAATTTAGTACCTTGTTACATTTTGAATGAACTTCAATGAAAAAAAATGAATTTATAATATACGAATTGGAAAAGTGAAAAATGTCTTTGTCACAACCGCTCGTTGAACCAGTGGTTCTCCCCATTCCGGAAACTCAAGACACTCCAGAAACCTCCTCCCAAGTACCGGACGTGATTCCCGGAGAAAAAAGAGACGTTCTGATCACCTTAAACGGAAAAACGCCTCCACAAATAGTAGACGACGGAAAAAAACCGAACCCCGAGGTGTCCCGCAGGAATTCCGAAACGGCTGCCAAACTCGTTAAACAAAGCAAAATAGATTGTTATGCAGAAAAGATAAACAACGGACATTCGGCGACTAAGTCGAGCGTCCAGGCGGGCAGTAGCGTCGCCGATAAGGCGTCGGTTGATGAGCGTCTCGCCCAGCGTCGAAAGTCGCTAGTGCCCATGTCCAGCATGGAAGAGGAAAATTTGAGGGAGAGGCTGCGGATGGCCCATCTGAAGAAGTGCAACGAGATCGTGTTTCAGGACGAAAAATATACGAGGGAAACCTTCAGGAAACTGTTCCAGAATAAGGTAGGCGATACATTATTTAACAGAAATTTACACGAAATGTGGACAGTGTCTCAAATATTGGGTTTAACAATTATTTATTTAGCGGTCGGCATATTAAGACACAAAGTATATAATATATGACAACAAAATTATTACAAACGACATGTGTGTTAGGTTTATGGTCAGCAAGCCTTAGAATAGCTGATATTTAATTTTGGTAGCATTATGGTTTTGACTCTGATTTGGCGTAATTTCGTAATTTCTTCAATCTCGTGAAAACTTTGTTGCAAATTTAAAAAATAAAGAGTTACATTAATTTTCGTGCAAAATAAGAGTTCGCAACAATTGGGATTTATTCAATGTTTCAATTGATGTACAAACTATAATTTTTTTTTTATTTATTTTATGTTGTTTCCTGTATTTGGGTACCCCAGTGTAATATTTTTATTATTTATTTAAATGAGCTATCATCGTTTACTTGTATTTTATGGGATAATTAGTTACTGATTACCATCTGATTACACAATAATTTAATTATTATCTGTAATATAAAAAAGAAAACGATAAAAAAAATATTTTTTTAAGACTCTCTCATTAAAGTACATACGACCTGGCGCTTGTTTAGGTCGGCTGGTTGGCACGTAAACGCATTAAAATATTGATATTGTTAGGATATTTATTCTTGGGTTTAATAATTTATATGATGCTTTGCTTTGCTTCTCTGACTTGTACTCTGTGTGTTCAAATTCTGGATAATACTAATTTTCTTGTTTAAAATCATGCATATTATTTTAAATTTTTAATTGTGACTACATCATAGGACAAATATTGTTTTTTGTCGACTAGTCTCAAGGCAGCTTACACTCACAAGTAAATAACTTCAGAGCTTTTAATACCTCTTGGCTATCTGATTTCTGCCCTACGAGTGTCCACCTGTTACGCTAATAAGATTTATTTTTCTAAAAGCCCTCAAAGTTCGGCGTCAATTTGTTACGAATTGAATTAATACTTTCTCTAAATATGTTATGTTACGAATTAAAATGCGATACGATTTAAAAGGTGTTACAATCGAAAAAGTATTTTTTTAACTAAAATTACATTATCAATAATAAACAATCACTAATTTTCTCAGGGTTTCGTGGCTACTTGATTTCTCTATTGAATTCAATTTGGGGGATTGTGTAGGTCTATTCGCAGATCTATACAATCGTATTTTTTTCTAAATTTGTCTTATTAAAATTTATATTAGCCTAACTAAACTAATGAATTACATAATGAACTTAATAAATTACCACGTTGGCGCCAAGTGATTTTCGATTCAAAATCACTAGAAGGAAATACCCCAAACAAACCCAATAGTTTATTTCAATTTAGTCCCTTTAAATATAAACATATTTTTACTAAACCGTACAAACTACACTCTTATCTTGCAGAAACATTTAATAAAAAGAGAGCAACTAAAACGTATAACAGGTTTATTTAAAATTGGTTACAAAAAAAGTTTTACATTTGCTGAAAACAAAAAAAAGGGTAAACATGTACGTTTTAAAAGTAAGTCTGACAATAGATTAACAAAATTTTACTTGCACAATTTACGAAAAAATAAAGTAACGACAAACCACGTTGTGGTCCGGTATTTGGTGAAAAAAAACAAAAACGAGTCGTCCTTGTTAGCCACCAACCAAAGTCGACTAACGGATTGAAGAAAAATCTCCTCCAGATTAAACAAAGGAGGACATCGGCAGGAAAAAAAGAATATCTTCGGAAAACTTTCCGAAAAAATATCCAAGATTAATCCAGGAAAAAAATCCCAAAAATCGACAGACGCGGTTTTAAACAAGAATAATTCCCACTACTTAAATGTATATGGAAGGGCGACCAGGGCCGGCGTTGAAAATTAAAAAACGGTAAAGTTGACGTTACACCCCATCCATGAGTTGGCTGAAGATGACTGTGATCGCAAAACTGAATTTTGCAAGTACATGATGAATCAAAACAATCATAAATTAAATAACAATTTCATTGATAAGATGATGTACAATTATTAATCCAAAATTTAACAAGAAAATTATATCTGGATTTTGTCCAAATTACCACCTAAATTAATTTCTGATTTGAGACAGCTTTTTCCTGATTTCAAAATTGCCAACACTTTAGACCGTAGAATATGGTTTTAGCAGGATAGCGCACCGCTACATTTCGCTATAGTTGTGAGCCTGTTTTTAACAGATCATTTCCAGATCAATGGTTTGAAAGAAGGGAAACAATGAAATAGCCCGCTAGATTAGATTACCCAATCTTATCCAATTTGACTTTTTTTCATGGGGTTATTAAAAATCTAAAGTCTACACTAAAAGCCTGAATCAGACAGAACATAACACCCGCCATGCTACAAAATGTTAAAGACGAATTTGTTACCAGGTAAGTAATTGTTTAGTGGTCAATGAAGAACAATTTGAACAGTTCCTGTTAATTTTTCTAGGTTTGTTGCTGTTAAGAGTGTACGTCTCTTCTTTTTACAGTGCATCTCATATCGGAGTTTTGCTATCATCACAGCTATCCGGACCTTAGTAACTGCAGCTCGAAAGAGTTACAATTGCTACAATTAAACCAGTCCCTTAGATTTTTAATCAAAGAAACACAGCGTCTTCCAATACTCCTCCTTTCACCAATCTTTCTCTGAACTATCAGCTGAAATAGTGCTTATTCGGGTCATCTCAGTATATGACCTAGATATTGAAGCTTTCTCTTTTTTATGGTGTTAATGACTTCACATTCCTTATTCATCCGATTTAGGACTTCCACATTAGAGATCTTTTCTGTCCATGGGATACGCCACATTCTACGGTAGCACCACATCTCGAGGGCTTGTAGTTTGTCCGTGTGATTCTTCTTGAGAGTCCATGCCTTCAATCCATACCAAAGCGCGGAAAACACGTAACAACGCAGCATCCTCATCCTAAGTCCAATCTTGATATCTCGTGTACGTTTAGCCCTTATTCATTATTTTGTAAATATTAAATTGCCATACAACTTTTCCATTTTTGTCCACCCTGTACCAATTTCCCAGCAAGGGAAATCCACAAATCAAAAAAGGGGGTAATTAATTTAAAAAAACTGGTATTGACGTCATCATAATAATGTTTATTTAGCTAATAATAAATTTATGCGTTACTTTATGACCGCACTGTATAATCTAATAAGGAATTAGATAAATCATGGGTAACAAAAAAAAAGTTTTGATTCAAGTATGTAGCTACATTTTTATTAGGGGTGTTTGTTTTATATTTTTATCTGGATGTGAAAAATCGCTTCTAGGATACACTAACTCACCAAAAACAACAAATAAAATTTGATAATCAGTTATTTATTTTATCGCATTCGTGTACAGTTTCAACCGAAGTAGGTTGAATTAACCTTATGAATATTCAAAAAATCAAAGTTACGAAAGAATATTTAATAATTGTTTAGGCAATAACTACATTTAATAAGAATTATTAATGCAAATATTAGAACCTTGATATAAGTGTCTCACGATTTTTCTCATCCAACTTTCAAGGGGACATTATTGTTCAAACCGAATATTAACACATAAAATTTTATAGCAACCATTTTCTGTATTTGGTTTGAGTGAAGTTGTTTTATTCTCGGTGACTTTTGTAGATCAATTTTTATGCAAAAAAGCTGCTTTTTCCTATTTATTACTTTAATGTCTCATTTAATAATGTAATATTTAATTTTCTTAATAATGATAATTTTTTAATTTACCACTATTCTCTCTTTCTATAAGTGCATCAATTTCGTGATTCATTCTTATTCTCCAAATACCGTTTTCATGTATTGGGCCGTATATTCTTTTAAGGATCTTTCTTTCAAATATTCTTAATTGATTTTCATCGTAGTTTGTTAGTGTCCATGTTTCACATCTATAGGTTACTACTGGTCATATAAGTGTTTTATAAATTGCGATCTTAGATTTTCTGTTGAGTATACTGCTCCTTATTAGTTTTAGATAGGCATAATAGCATTTATTTTCTTTAGAAATTCTTGCTCTTATTTCATCTTGGACGTTACCATTACTGGTAATTTTCGTGCCAAGGAAATTAAAAGTCTTGACGCTTTCGATCAGACTGTCGCTTACATTAATATTTGGTAGTTGTATTGGGGGATTCCTGCAGCAGTAAATATATTTCGTCTTGTCTTTGTTCACTTGCAGGCCTCCTTTGTTTACCTGTTGCTCAAGTTCTATGGCGATTTGATTCAGTGAGGCGAGATCACGTGCAAATATTGTAATGTCGTCCGCATACCCAAGTATTTGTGTGGATAATTTTTTAATATCGCAGATAATTCAGCGGAAATAAAAAATAATAATCCTTGAACTAAATCCTTGCATAAGAAATTTTGGCTAAATTTACGAGTTGTGTAGTTGACAAACCAGTAGATTTATATTTAAAAACTGTGTTACTATTTGCATATTTTCGAATAGTCCTATAACCGTATCGACAATTAAAATTTATTTTTGTAAAAAAGAGGACTTTTACAATGAGATAATTACTTGCGTAAACAAGTAACCAATGTCAAAAATTAAATGGAGTGATAATTTTTGTTTGAATAAAAATTCTCGGTAAAAATGTTATATTATCTTCACTATTATAAGACATAAGTATGACTGTACATAAAAGATTTGTACAAAAAAAATGGATATGGTGCTGCTTGTGGTGTACGTTACCGTTATTTGGTATTATGTAAAATGCTATCAAAAACATAAATGTGAAATGAGAGCCAATTTCCATATTATGATATATGCCTTGGTCGTTGAAGTCAACAAGGCGTATATCATAATATGGAACTTGGGTCCCATTTCCCATTCATGTTTTTAATACGATATTATTACTTTTTGTACAGTACAGTAGGTAATTATTCATAATAAAGTTAATACCAAATAGTTTTTTTTATCCTACTGTATTTTCCTACGCTAACGTGGCATAATTTTTTTTTGTGTTATTTTCTATACTTTCTTGTACCTTTGAAATGTTCGAGTGAATTGACAATTCAGTATCCGGAGTGTTCATTGAATACTACAGGTACAATTTTTAGGCAACCGACGATAATACATACATACTACATACAAGGTAGCTCTACAACCCAGGGTGGGTCTTGGTTGACTGCATTATACTCCTTCAGGCCTCCCGGTCCTCCATCAGATTCGTATCCAGAGGGTTTTTTATTTTTGTGAGATTTGCTTTGATGTTGTCTTTTTATCTCTGGCGTGGTCTCCCAAGTGGCCTTTTTCCCGACGGTCTCTCCTCCCATTTCGTCGTATTAACAAAATTTTCGCAAACAAATTTTATTAAATTTTTGGTTGTATCTTCTGAACAAGATCTTTAGACCACTCATCATTTTTACAATAGATTTATGTAAACGTAAGGATAATGTTTAACATTTTTTTGATATAAATTCAAAAGCCAGAGGTTTACTTTGCTTTTCTTTGTTGCTCTGCGTCTAGAAGTTTACAGATCAAGAAACAGTTAACTACCTATTTATTTAAGTTATTTGTTAAAAAAGTAATTTACAATACTTAGTAGTGTAGAGCAGTATAAATTATTACAAATCATTCTTCATCTTTATAAAATATTTTAGATTATTATTGGACATCTTAAAATATTATTGCTAATTCAAGAACATTTTAAAACATTCGTGTACGTTCTAAATTTGTCAACTCGTATGTTTTTTGTTTTACAAGAGGAAAATCTTTTGCAGACACTCAGCGTGTCAACTGCTCTGAAAAGGGTGCGCTTCGGCGCTGAATAGTGTGGGACTCATTGAACGCTCGTTTAATGTTACCCACTAAAAAACTCTTGAGTGTGTTTTTATGGGCTATTGTCTCCTGGATGAAGACAATCTTACCCCTTGTGTATCTGTATACCTTGCTTCCTGTGATGGGGTAGTATACACGATTATACATCGGACGTAATTCAATGCCTGTCGCGACATATAGTTAGGGGAGTAGTTGTTATCTGATGTATAATCGACCCACATATATATACCTATATTAAAATAGGTATTATACAGCAAAAGTAAGCTGGTTTTTAAACAATCAGTTACACATTTTTACATATATATGGCGGTTAAAAGTGGTTGACTATTAAAATATGGGACTCCAATTTAAAAGTTCATGTTTTTTCTTAAAAGTTCCAGAATTTTAATTTTAATTTTACCCTTAGGGTGTCGGGTTATTATATTATTCTTGTATTATAAACTTCTTTTATTCTTTTTTGACTCTTGTCAATGTCTTTGCTTCGCTCCATTTTTTATTTCTTTCTTGTAAAATCATGTCGTTCCAGGTTTTTCTGGGTCTTCTTTTTTTTCTCTTGTTTTGTGTTTTTGCTTCATAGATTTGTTTAACAGGTCTACTGTTTGGCATTGTCTGTATGTGTCCCCACCATCGCATTTGTTTTTGTTCTATGAATGAAATAATGTCTTCTAGGTCTAGTTCTTCTCTTATTCGTGTATTTCTTATTTTATCTCTTCTTGTCACTCCTTTAATTCTTCTCAGATCTATATATTTTTAGTTTTGTGTGTCTTGAAATGTCCTTTTGATGATACATTTCCTGTTCATTGCGCAATACAGTTTTATGGTTTTCTCGATTCTGTCGTTGATTTCCGCTTCTTGTCTTCCCTTTTCGTCAATTGTTAATCCTAGATATTTAAACTCTTTTACTTGTTCTATTTTTATATTATCTATCCAATGTTTATTTCTTCGTCTCCTATAGTCATCACTTTGGTTTTATCTTTATTTATTTTCATCTGTTTTCTCTTTAGTGCTTCATTCCAAACTTCTATATTAAATTGTAATTGTTTTTCATTTTCAGCAATCAGTAATATGTTATCTGCAAATGCTCCTTCAGCTATCTTCACTCTTTGCATGTTTTTGTATCCAATGCACATTTTTTTTATATTTCTTTCGCATTCCTTAATGATGACCCTCTTTTGTTTTAAAGCCTTCTGATTTCATGTTATTTTTAATAAAATGATTTCTATTACTTCCATATATTTTTCTATCATATTTATGGTTTTGTCATCGATGTTTCTATTTTTTAAACCGCCATATAATTCACACCCTTAAAGCTATCGACGAGTACGATGGAAAACTTGGGGCTACTAGCACACAATATTCGTCTGCGATGTGTAGTTTTGGCTGCAGAGTGAAATATACAAACAAACGCGTCCAATTTTATGGATTTATTTTATTTTTAATATCCAAATTATCGAGTATGTTTCAAAGTACTTCGTTACAAATTCTAGTTCTGCTAGAAAACGAATTTCTAAAAATACAAAACTATTCGGTTTCCGTTTATAAGTTATCACAAAAAAAAGCACTGCATCAACTACTCAAGTGCTACCATCGCGTTTAACAATTAATCATGAATTTTGACATTTATTATTAATCGAGCTATTTCTATCGAATATTTTTTGTACATTTCGTTTGGCTTTTATTGCATCTATGACTAATCAAATTTCTGTAAATTAATTACATTCCAAATTATGGTAACAATTAATTTTAATCGGTGAATCGTTGTTATAATTACTAACGATGACAGATAATTTTAAAAAGACATTTAGGAAAGTTATTTATAGAGTTATAACTCAAAATTTTTTGGAACGCAGCACACTTTATATTTTAATATATTGTATATAATTGTCATTATAATAAAGCACAGCTAAAAAATTCTTAGCAAACAGCCAAAAAGTTTACTGCGCTTTTGTAGACTTAAAAAAGGCAAATGACAAAGTGGTGAGGAATGAATTGTGGTCGACACTGTATATGTATTGGGTGAGTGGTAGCTTAATACGAGCGCTAAAATCACTTTATTAGAACTCCAGTGATTGTGTCAGAATACACGGAATTATTTGATCGTCTAATCCCTCTTTTACGCCGATGATCAGGTCATATTAGCATCATCTAAGGAGAAGTTGCAGGCGATGGTTAATATTATGCATGGTAACCTAAAACAAGAGAAGAAAGCATGGCAAACTGCGAGGTGCCGATTAAAGGAGAAAGAGTGAAACAAGTAAAAGAGTTTATATACCTGGGTTTAAAGTTTACGAGAGACGGCAAGTATGACTGTGATATTGAGCACAGGGTCATGGCGGGGAATCAAATGAATGGGGCCCTGTATAACTTTATAAGCAGCCAGAACGTTTTAAAAAAGATATGACTGGATGTGCATAGAGGAGTACTGGTACCTATATTTATGTCTTCTTTCACTCGTTTGAGATCATAGTGATCTGTTAATTCCGGGCTTGCCGTCGTAACATTTTCTGTGATGTGGACTGCCAGCTGTCTCTCCATTTTTTTGGTGGTCTTCCGGGTGGGTGGTTGCCTGTTGGTGTTCCCTCTAGTGCTATGCGAAGTAGTCTATTCTTGGTCATCCTTTTGACATGGTTATACCATTCTTTTCTTCTTTGTCTTTCTTATCTTACTATGTCCTGTACGCCTCATTGTTCTCTTATGTTCGTATTTCTTACACGGTCTCTTCTGGTTTTGCCAGCTATGTTTCTTAGCACTTTTATTTCTGCCACGCGTAGCATGCTTTTGGTTTTGTTGGTGTCTTCTCGTGTTTCTATGGCATACGTCATGACGGGTCTTACGCATGCTTTGTATATCCTAATCTTACTATCCATTCGCATGTATTGGTTTGCCGATAGAATTTTTCTTAGGCATCCTGATATTACTGCTGTTTTGTTAATTTGGCCTCTTAGGTCATTTGTTGGATTGTGGCCGCTGGACATATCCATGCCACGGTATTTAAATTGCATCACCTGCTCTATACGTTTATCTTTAATTACATCTAAGTGGTTCTTTAGCGATGGTCGTGCTTTTTTTTTCTCGATGGATATGGTCATGTTAAGTTGTCGACAGACTAGACTAGAACTTAAAAAGCTGCCTCTGCAGATCATTCTCGGTTTCTGCGAATATTGCGGCATCGTCGGCATAGCATACCATGCTGATGCGCTTATTATTCATTCTGTATCCCATGTTTAGGGTTGCCACTTCTTCTATGATTTTGTCCATAATCGGAGTGGACTAAGGCTGTCTCCTTGTGTGATTTCTCCAGGTATTAGTATGCTCTTCGTAGTATGATGTCCTGCTTTAATTTGAGTCGAGTTGGCGGTATTGAGATTGGAGATTACCTTAAATATGTTGGCTGGTGTTTTTTTTTTATCAAAATTTTGATGACGTCGTCTTGTTGGACTCTGTCAAATGCTTTAGTTAAATTGACGAAGCTGATGAATGCCGGTGTGTTATATTCTATGGCCTTTTCTTTTATTTTTTTGATAATAAATATGGCGTCAGTTATCGATCTACTTTTTCTGAATTCTTGTTGTTCTTCCCTGTTTATTATGTGTTTCTCTAGTCTATTCATTACAGTCCTGTACACAGCTTCATTATTGTGTTCAATAGGGTTATTCCTCTAACATTTATGTATGGTAGTAAATGTTGGATTTGGCAGATGAAGCATAAACGTAAGATCAATGCTGCGGAGATAAGTAGTCTGAGAAGAATAGATGAAGTGACTCTAATGGATAAAGTAAGGAATAGTGTGCTAAGGGAACGCTGTGGTGTGAAAGAAGATGTAGTAAAAAAGATAGATAAAGGAATGCTTAGATGGTTCGGACATGTAGAGAGAAATTTTTTTTTATAAAAAGTCAGATCAAGAGTGCCAGCAACCGACGAGCTTTTATAAAGCGCTGAAGAAAGTAGAAGAAATTAAAAACTTGTGTAAGAACCGTAGCAAGTGGAAAAAATTGGTCTCTGTCTACCCCTACGGAGGAAAAGTGTAACCATATGTATGTACTTACAGTGCAACAGAAGTAGCTTGGCGGGCGACTAGCCTCTAAAATAACAAATATTCGGCTGAATACACTTCACATTCGTAAACTTCTGGCGGGCGACTAGCCTCTAAAATAACAAATATTCGGCTGAATATACTTCACATTCGTAAACTTCTTCCTCCGATTGTACTTGAGACTCACGATTACTGAAAATTTCGTCGTCACCGATCGGATCGTTAATCGAATGTTTTCGTTGTGCGCAGATTTTGTGATATCTCGCCCGCCAAGCTACTTCTGTTGCACTGTAATACCAATAATATCTTTATTTATTGTTTACAAACGCACAACCAAGATTTCATAAATTCCTTATTTGATTTTCAATGTCAGTATTTTTGTTTTGAAACCTTAAAACCCGTGACATTACACTTAGGTAGTCCATTTGAATGTCATTATGGCCTTTATAATTATTATACTCAGTGCCATTGTAAATTCATAATATTATGCTAATTTTTAAAATAAACAACAAAAATAAAGTTAATCACCACTTTTATTTGTTATTATTAATTATAAAATCTCATTAGTGGTTATTTAATGTAGACATTTATTACCATTTCTAAAACAATTTGTTAAATTAATAAGTTTATTTTCCCTAATGCTAAAATTTGGTAATTATTTAGAATTTGTTTTAGTTCCTGAACAGTGGCAGATATCGATTCAAAATTTTGGGGGGCAAATATTTTTTGTAAGATGTAAGCCGTGGGGGCTTCTCCTACACATTTCCCTGGTTTTTAATTCATACATAATTTTAATTATAAATAATTAAATTTTATGTTTATAACAGCTATTTTAATATTACAATAAATAAATAATAAAATTATAAATATATATAAGCAGGGGTCCTACAGCTTCTGCCGCATCCCGCATATAATTAGTCAGAGTTGTATTTTTATAGATTATAGATTTCAAATATAGTTGTTAGTACGCAATGTAGGTGGCAGCACTCATGATAAGAATAAGATAAATGAGTTATATGTATAATTACAAGTAATCATAGATTATAACTTTGTTATACATTATATTATTATTCAACAAAAAAATTTAACGTGTGCTATTCAGTGATTATTTTTTATTAATGATAATTAGAGTACAATATATCAGTTAAAAAAAATACGTCTTTTTGGTCGCCAGTAATTTGGTTTTTCTTCACTGGCGAGTGTTGTTTTAGTACAATTTGGAAATTTTTGCCTGTAATATTGAACTAATTGGAGTAAAAATTGATTTTGCTCTGCGTTTCTCGTTAAGCAACGATTCTAAGCAATAATAAGAGCTCCACCTCTCTTTAAACAACAAATGTGAAAGTGATCTGGACTAAACCCAGTTTGGTTTTCGAAACGCTCTTGGTACCCGGGAAGCAATGTTTACCTTAAATTTACTTCTTCAAAAGTGTCGCAATCAACGTAAAGACGTTTTCGTGTGCTTTATAGACAGGGTACAACATGAAAAACTTATAGATATATTAAGGAGTACTGGAGTTGATGACAGAGACATACGCATTATTAAAAACCTGTATTGGCGACAAAAAACAGTGGTTCGGGTCAATGGAAAACTAAGCGACGAATGCCAGATTCGGCGTGAAGTAAGACAGTGATGTATACTGTCTCCACGCCACTCCACTTTCTCCACAAGAAAGTAATAGTTTTTAAAAGAGAAAAAAGCATGACAAACTATAAAGTTTCGATTAAGGAAGAAAGAGTGGAACAAGTAAATGAATTTGTATACTTGGGTTCAAAGATTACGAGAGATGAAAAGTATAACAGTGACATTGAGCGAAGGGTGTTGGCAGGAAAACAAATGAATGGGGCACTGCGTAGCTTTATGAATAGCCAAAAAGTGTAAGAAAGGCACGTCTGGCTGTGCATAGAGAAGTGTTGATTTATACACTTATGTAGAGGTAGACCTCGGCGAAAATATCTCGATCAGATCAACATTGTTTTGAACAAAGGCCTGGTCAAGAGTACAAACAACCGACGAGCATGCATAAGAGCCCTGATGAAAGTAGAGAAGGTGAAGGGTGTGTGTAAGAAACGTAGCAAGTGGAGGGAAGCGGTCTCTGCCTACGGGAAAAAGGCGTGACTACATGTATGTATTTATGTAATTGTTTATACTTCATGGAGGATGTATACCTAAAAGTAAATTTTTAGTTGAATAACACATGAAAATAAAGATTTCGTTTGCTTGATCCGTATAAAGCAACTGAATTATTAGCATTGTAATTTTTACCTAAAAAGTAAAAAATAATTCTTAACATAAGAACAAAATTACTGACGATTAATGTCACTGTTCTAAAAGCAATTATTACAAACGAACATTCAAGAAATTTATATATTCTATTGATTCTGGAGTCGCTAATAGGAAATCTTCTGATCTGCCGCTATAAGCCGTTTCAGGGCATTCCTCCACGATGTGTTAGGTTTCTGGTCAGCAAGCCTTAGAATAGCTGATATTTAATTTTGGTAGCATTATGGTTTTGACTCTGATTTGGCTGGTTGTTAAAGTGTCTTATGGTCAGGAGAACCTTTTTGGTTTGTCTGACCGCCAATATTAACAATAATAGTGTGCGATAAATAGGCTAATCGTAATTTCTCCAATCTCGTGAAAACTTCGTGGAAAATAAGAGTTCGCAACAATTGGGATTTATTCAATGTTTCAATTGATGTACGAACTATAATTTTTTTTTTATTTATTTTATTTTGTTACCTGTATTTTGGTACCTCAGTGTAATATTTTTATTATTTATTTAAATAAGCTATCATTGTTTACTTGTATTTTATGGGATAATTAGTTACTGATTACCATCTGATTACACAATAATTTAATTATTATCTGTAATATAAAAAAGAAAACGATAAAAAAACTATTTTTTTAAGACTCTCCCATTAAAGTAAATTTGACTTCTTTTCATGGGGTTATTAAAAATCTAAAGTCTACACTAACAGACCTGACAATATTCGTGACCTAAAAGCCTGAATCAGACAGAACATAACACCCGCCATGCTACAAAATGTTAAATTACCAGGTAACCTTACCAGGTAAGTAATTGTTTAGTGGTCAATGAAGAACAATTTGAACAGTTACTGTAAATTTTTCTAACCGAAGAGCATGTATGAGAGCACTTATGAAAGTAGAGGAAGAAAAAGATGTGTGTAAGAACCGTAGCAAGTGGAATGAAGTGGTCTCTGCCTACCCCTACGGGAAAAAAGCGTGACTATATGTATGTATATTTCACTTATTATGTAAACAGTTTTCTTTTATTTCTATGGAATTATTCTTTAAAATATTTTAATAGCACGGTTGGTAAAAAATGGCAATTCAATGCCAGTCGAGGGTTTCATTATTTTTATTTTGAGGTCATCGACGTCGAGTGACTGGACTGCTTCTTTATTTGCTGGTTATTAAAAACATTTTAGAATAAAATAAGTTGGTTTCAAATGCGTTAACCTGACGATAAGGTTTTTTTTCTTTTTGCTTTCTAATATTTTCCGATTATATTATTTTGTTCTAATAGGTCTGTACACACTAAAAGATAATGAACGATCATTTCTGTCCCTTAATAACATAAGTAACAAAAAGGAAAATCGTTACAATCTATTCTGTAAAGGTGTTGGCACTTTGACTTTTCTGTGGGACTATTTAAAAACATAGGTTTACAAAACTTCTCCCGAATACATTGAAGAACTAAAGCTTAGAATACCTGAAGAATGTAGACGAATTACTAACGAAACTTTGCAAAGAGTTCGAGAGAGATTTGAAAATGGGTTATATTATTGCATACAAAATAACATTAAAACATTTAAGGAGCTGTTTGTAATTAACTTCATTAAATTTTCTTTTGTAGTTTTCCTATGTTTAGTGTTATCTGCAAATGTTAAAGGGAAAACAGGAAAAGGGCCACTTGGAAACAGCAAAAGTTATTTGGACTGGCTGGTTTTAAAATGAAAGCACTTTATAAATTTTTTTAACATTTTGTACATCTTCTTCGTCTTTCTTGGTCGGTATTTCCTTTTGGTTATCCAATACTTTTAAAGAATTTTGTAGAGGTCGTCTAACATTGGTTGTATTGCAAGATAATATGCGTGATAATGCCAGATCGTCATGTAAGATTAAGGTATTTCTATGCATTAATTCCATCAACATATTTTGCACGAACCTTAGGTCGTGAATAAGCTGTGATTGCATGCGAATCCAGTTCGTTTATTGGTCGGTAGATAGCACTCACTTTTAGCATGAAGTTGATCTATATAAGTATCGAAAAGAAACCATTCATGCTACGGTTACTGTATATACGTTATCGAATATGCAAATGGGACTGCTTCCCTCGCTTTCTTGCATTCCCTTGGGGATAAAAAAAAATCGCTAATGACGCCGGCCGCCGTCTTTTGATTTCGTATCATTTTATTGAAACGCAATCAACACAGTGTGGTGAGCAAACCGCGTCGGCTTCGGACGCAACAAATCTTTTACTTTCTTAATTAATTGAAGATTTAATGAAAGGACGTATATAATCATAAATTTGTTTGGCGTAAGCAATGAGTTGGTTTCTACATCCTGATTTTCCGGTTCGTCGGGATATTATTCTTCAAGGTGTTTCGATACTGCGCTTAAGTTTTCATATTCCGTTATTATAATAAATACGAAAACATTACAGAAGCAAAATTATCAAGCATCTCAAGCTGCATAATCCTAAATTATTTATAAATATACAGGGTAATAATAACTTAAGATCCCAACCAAACATACCATTTTTTAAACGGTATAACCTATTTTTTATTTTATATTTAAACTTGGCTCGTTTTAACGGGTCTCTTAATACAGTTTGTCAATTTTAAAACTAGACGAGTGATTCTCGCAATTTAATCAGATACGACCAATATGGCAAGAGCGCGTCCCACTGGGAATGTAGAATTTATGCATAGAAACAATTAAATCAAAATCAATATTATTAATTTGGTAATTGTTTATGAGATGGAAGGAATACTTCGAAAGTCTACTTGAAAAAGAGGATACACAAGTACAGGCCCCATTCGAAGACAAGAGTGAAAGTTGCAATGAAAGTGAAATTAGACTGACAGAAATTGAGGAAGCGTTAAACAGTATGAAATTGGGTAAAGCTTCTGGGTACGACAGGATAACAGTTGAAATGCTGAAGGCTGGACAAAGCGTGGTAACTAGTCTGCTGTACCGCCTTTTTAACCTTTGTTGGAGGAGTGGTAGCGTACCAGACGACTGGTGCAAGGCCGTGCCACTTTACAAGGGAAAAGGTTCGCAGCAGGCCTGTAAGAACTACCAAGGTATTAGTTTACTCAGCATAGTCGGCAAATTGTATGCAAAGGTATTGATTAAAAGAGTAACGAATGAAACTGAGGAGATGAGATGGGATGTGCTAGCAGAATTTAGAAAAGGTAGAATATGTATGGATCAGGTCTTTTCATTGCAAGGTATAGTCAAAAAATTCTTGGCTTATAGTCAAAAGGTCTACTGCGCTTTTGTAGACTTAAAAAAGGCCTATGACAGAGTGGTAAGGAGTTAATTATGGTCAACATTGTTTATGTAGGGGTGAGCGGTAATTTAATAGCAGCAATGAAATCACTTTACGAGGATTCCACTGCTTGTGTCAGGATAAACGGAGCTTACACGAGCTGGTTTAACATCGAGAAAGGTGTTAGACAGGTATTTGTAACTTCGCCATGGCTGTTTCACTTATACATAGACGATTGTTTAAAATATTTGAAAGAGAGTGCGTATGATGCCCTGAAAATCAAAGGGATAAAAATGAATGTAAGCAAAACGAAAGTAATGGTTTTTTAAAGAAAAGAAAGCATGACAAACTGTGAATGACGTTCAGATTAACGGAAAAAGAGTGGAACAAGTAAATGGGTTTGCATACTTGGGTTCAAAGTTTACGAAAGATGAAAAGTATGACAGTGATATTAAGCGAAGGATGTTAGCAGAAAAACAAATAAATGGTGCATGGCATAGCTTTATGAACAGCCAGAAAGTGTAAAAAAGGCACGTCTAGCTGTGCAAAGAGGAGTGTTGGTTCCTGCACTTATGTATGGTAGTGAATGTTGGGTTAGGCAAAAAAAGCATGAAAATAGGATTATTGCTGCGGAGATAAGTAGTCTGGAAAGTATAGCCGGGGTGACTCGGCTGGATAAAGTTAAGAATAGTGAGATAAGAGAACGCTGTGTCGTAAAAGAAAATGTGGATGAAAAGATAGATAAAGGAATGCTTAGATGGTTTGGACACGTAAAAAGGATGGATGAAGGAAGATTGACGAAACAAATTTATAAGACAAATGTGAATGGACAAGCCGGTAGAGTTCTGCCTCGGCGAATATATATCGATCAGATCAATATTGTTTTGAAGAAAGGCCAGGTCAAGAGTACCAACAACCGACGAGCATGTATGAGAGCAATGATGAAAGTGAAGAAAGCAAAAGATGTGTGTAAGAACCGTAGGAAGTGGAAGGAAGTAGTCTTTGCCTACCCCTACGAAAAAAAGGCGTGACTACATGTATGTATGTATGTAATTGTTTATACTTCATGGAGGATGTATATCTAAAAGTAAATTTTAAGTTGAATAAGACATGAAAATAAAGATTTTTTTTGCTTGATGCGTATCAAGCGACTGAATTATTAGCATTGTAATTTTTACCTAAAAAGTAAAAATAATTCTTAACATAAGAACAAAATTACTGACGATTAATGTCACTGTTCTAAAAGCGTGGGATGTTTTCATTCCGAAACACAAAGTTAGTTTAAAAATGTCATACAAAGAACTCCACGCTTTTAGAAAAGTGACATTAATTTTCTCGTCAATAATTTTATTCTTATGTTAAGAATTATTTTTTATCTATTAGTTTAAATAACTCCAAAAGCGTGTTTTTTAGTTTTTTTAAAACATAATTTATTTTTTGCTTTTTAATTCGATTTTTTTTACTCACACTCTTGGCCATTCACCCCTCGGCACATTTCTCACCAGTATATTGGATTGGGTGAATTATAATATGACATTGGAACTGCGCGCATGCGTAGTTCACGCACTAGTTTTAAACAATTTAAAACAGCTTCCGCTCATGAAAAGTTTGAAAAACATAAACAGAATAGTGCTAATGACAATTATAATTTGTTATAAACAATTTGAAATCGTTTTTTATAATAATTTTAATAATAATAATTATAACAACAAAACATATGGTATTTTTTTATTCTTTCCACTGGGAAGTTAGTCGTGTGGACCTTTCGGGTCGCACGCAGACCACTGATATTTTTTTTTTATATTTATCAGAGATAAATGTGAAATATTTATAAATTGTATAAAAATTAATACAGGACACTATTGTCTTTAAATTCAAATTGTGTATCTCGCACACCTACCAACAATAAAAAAAACGGAATCATCTCTAAAATACAGTAAGGTTTATGTAGGTGGTTACTAGATTGGTTACTTTAATTCGCTTAATTAGCTTATCACGTTTAAAAAGAGATGCATTGATTGTTATTTTGTTTTAAATATAATTAAATAGGAAAGTCCACATTGCTAATTTTTATTAATTGGCTCTTCTGGAACAACACGTTTCGGTTATGATCTCATCATCGGGCACGTAAAGCTACGTCTATCATGTGCAGTTATTGAAGTATCATGTGAGTTAGGAATTTAATAAGAAGTTTATCAATAAAATATTACCTTTTCACTATTTCTACACGTGTGTGTGTGTACTCTCTATATGGATTTAATCATTGCATTGTTAGCATTTCAATGATTCACATCAATATATCAAATGGTAAAGTTTCTTTTTTTATAGTATTGAAACTTATGGGAAACTATGTATATTACTAAGCAAAAACAAATACACTCGTTAAAAAAAATTCGCATAATTGGAATTTTATTAATTTTTTCACCTTGAAATTTTTTTTAACGAAATTTAAATCTTTTTAAGGCTTAGGAGAGGTTTGGTTAATAAACACAAAGAATTCAAAAATAAAGTATACGAGCCTCAACCACCTTATGTTTGGACGGTATTAAAATCAAATAAACATATAAAATATTTAATAATTTTTTTCAATTTTGTTTGTGTGTTTGGTACATTTCCAACATTTAATCATTTTATACGCACAGGTAACTAAATACAAAAAAAATTGGTACAACAACAACAGGTAAAAAACTGTAAAAATTAAATGATAACAAATTTTTAGTTGTTTTTCAACAAAAAATTTCATACATACATACATACATAAAGTCACGTCTTTTTCCCATAGGGGTGGCAAAAACCACTTCCTTTCACTTGCTACGGTTCTTACACACATCTTTTGCTTTCTCTACTTTTATCAGTGCTCTCATATATGCTCGTCGGTTGTTGGTACTCGTTACCTGGCCTTTTTTTAAAACAATGTTGATCTGATCGAGATATGTTCTCCGAGGTCGATCTCTACCAACTTCCATTCACACTCGCCTTATAAATTTGTTTCGTCAATCTTCCTTCATCCATCCTTTCTACGTGTCCAAACCATCTAAGCATTCCTATTTTTATGCTTCTGCTGCCAAACTTAACAATCACTACCATATATAGGTGTAGGAACCAACACACCTCTATGCACAGCCAGACGTGCCTTTTTTGACACTTTCTGGCTATTTATAAAGCTATGTAGTTATTTTAATATGGCGTAACATCCCCTTGAGCTTTGATTACGACTTTTATACCCAATGGAATTGTTGCCGCAAGCTTTTGGCATTCTTCAGCTGGAAACAAGTCCAAAATTTTTTGAAGTTTCATACGTAGATCCGGAATAGTGCGTTTGGGATTATTCCTAAGGCACTGTTTCATTTTTGCCATAGCGTCTCAATTATATTGAGTTCTGGGCTGTTTAAAGGCCAGTTTAAGAAGTTTCATTATCTGCAAGCCATGTTTTTGTTAATTTTTTTGAAAAATTATATTATCTTCATTAGGATGTTACTCTTGTATGCTTGGTGATAAATGTTTTGTTAAAATATTTTAATACTTCTGCGCATTTCCCGTACCATCTATAAAATGTAATTTTCCCAGATCTTTTGCTGACATGCATCCCCAAACCATAATTCCTTGAGTAAACTTAATTGTGCGCTCTAGACAATCTTTAAGAAATGCCTTTGCTTTGATTCCAATTACACGCTTCCTACAATTACCCAAACTGAACTAAATTTTGACTCATCGCTAAATATAACTTAACTCCAGTCCTCATTAGTCCACAAAACCCTTTATTTAGCACAAGAATTTATTTTTTTGCTTTTAAGTTAACAAAGGTTTTCCTTTTACCTGCAAACAAATACTTAAACGTCAAGAATTATTTTAGCAACCTTTAAGCATATCATACCTTATAAAACTAAGGCCAGATTTATGAAATAACTTTCGACAACACTCTCTTCCAAAAGTTAACCCAGTTTAGTGATTGGTACAAATTTACTTTAGCACAATCACCAAAAAAAAGACACCAATTTTTGTCGATGTGGCTTGTAAACCTAAGCCGAATGACACCCCTCTTAGGCTGAGGAAATGCCCCGTTTAAAAGTTAGGCCCCTTTTAATTTTTAACTTTTCAATTTTTGGAGGCACATTTTCTCGTCCAAAACGTTTGAACACAGTTTGTACGATGGTGTTATTCCATGCATGATCAACCGAGTCCATTGGCACCGCTCCAAAGTTCAGCAAGCGGCCCTTTCAAAAGTTACAACACTTTTTTATTTTTCATTTTTGGAGGCGTTTCCTCGTCATGGCGCAATTCACAATACTGCCACTAGTGTCATTCGACGCAGTATGACCAACCGAATAGAATAAACTCTACCAATGTTGAGTTAACGGCCGGTTCAGCCACTTGTGTCATTCGACGCAAACCAATCTTTTAATTTTTAGAAAAACATTTTTTCACCCCTCTTAACCATCGATTTTTATATAATTATAGACAACAATCCTAATCAAATAAAAGGGGTGTCCCCCCTCCCCTTTTTTTTATCTTAACAATCTAAACCAAATAATATTTTAGTTACTAATTGTAGGCATCCAGTACTTTCACCACAAATAGTTAAATTACCAGTTTCTCTGTGTTTATTAATGATGTCTTCTATTGTTGATTTTAATATTTCGAGATCAGAAGCAATTTAAGACATTTACTTACCTTCTTTATGTTTTTTAACAATTAATTCTCGAAGTTTTAACGGTGTAAATAATCCTCAGCCCATGTTTACTTTACAAAATGACAAATGTCAAATAGTAAACAAATTGTGGTTATATTTCACAGCCCACTTTCAAAATATTTAAATATCTTTTTACATTGTCTAGCTGTCCGAACATTAAAAGGTTAATAAGTTATGACAGTTTAACACTATTGTTTGACATAATTTTTAATAAAAATAGAAGATGCCAAAACCCTTCCATTAAACATACATTTATTTACCTTGTTTATAAAAAAAATTGTTTGGTAGAATAAAATTATATTTAAAGGATAAAAAATTATTAATCAGCAAAAAATTTATACGTCCGAACCTATAGTGGTTAGGGCTCGTACTTACCAAAAGCAGAAAAATCTTAGGTAACAAAAGTAAATCTTAAAACAATAAAAACGATTTTTAGTATCTGGTATTGCCACTCATGGCTCTAATACCAACAGCTCATATTCGTTCTGGAAGGCTTCTTATCAAATTCCTAATAAATTTTTTATCTAAACTTTCCCATTCATTTATAAAAGAGCGTTTTAGCTCATCTAGGTTAATTGGATGGAGTTAAAATCGGAGGCCTTAGAATTTTTAACCTACAATATGCCGATAATACCAACTTGTTTGCGACGAGTTCACAACATATAGAAACTCTTTTGAGCAGAATGGAAAGTGTGAGTCTCAAATTCGGCCTAAAGATCAATCGTAGCAAGACCAAGAATATCTGGGAGCGCTGATCTCAAACAATGGTGGGTGTGTCGATGAGATCAAGTGATGTTTGACTATTGCGAGGACGGCCTTGGTCAAAAACTCAAAAACATATGAAGAAACTGGAACATCATAAAGGCCACAAAGATCCGACTCGTCAGGGCGCTAGTGTTTTCTGTATTAATATACGCGGCTGATAGGTGGACACCTAGAGAGGTCGAGAAGAAGAAAATAGATGCCCTGGCTGGGAAAGAATGCTTGGAATGTCGTGGACTGAGTTCCGAACTAGCAATTCCATCCTCCTGGAACTCGGCATCAGGCAGCGCCTATCTTTCACAGTACAAATTTGAATTCTGACCTTCTTGGGCAATATATCACGGCCTCTATGGAACGTTTTGTAGTGCAGGTAAAGATGGCATGCACAAGATTGCGCGGAAGATTACCGATGCTCTGGACCGACCAGGTAAAGGCTGCTGTAGATGGCCCACTCTATGAATTCTTCAAGAAAGCGGCAGTTCGAGAGAAATGGCGACGGAAAGTAAAGCGAGCTATCAATCCTGAGCCGACGACCACGGCCGCTCTGTCAAGGATGTAGCGACAAAACCTTATGCGTCATTATAGATAGTCCGAAACATGCTTTATAGGGTTTTATTCAGGAGTTTCTGCTGGCTACTTTAAAACTTTATTAAGATACTTGGTATCAACGTGCAACGTGTGAACGAACGTTATCATGCATGAGAACAACATTCATTCAAAGAGCAGATAAAAACGGTTCCACATTTCTTCAATAAACTCTCTAATACACCTTTCAGCTATCCGAGATTCCCTTACAAAATACGGCCAACTCTGTGTCACCTTCAAAATAGATGGATCACATGCTTCGCATCTGTACACTGGGATTTGTCTATTAAAAACAAAAAGTACAAATCTCAAATTATTTGTAAAAAGAATATCAGCCCAGTCGTTCGCATTTTACTTAACATTGTCTCTCGCAAATCGTAAACGTACCACTCGATGTGTCCTGGTTAACAATGGTTTATGGACAGGGATTCTCACTCTAATTTTAAAAGTCAATATTTTAATTCTTATGACCTATAACAGCGAAAGATTATAGGCCAAGAAAGTAATCAGGGGTCTCCCCATGATCTATTTGACCGCAAATATGCAGTCTTCGTCACAGAAATTACCTTATTGTAGGTCCTCCCAAAATGGTTTCGAACAGAAGTTATCGAAATGTTTCGGTTTCGTTAATTATCGGTCTTCTTTATGACTAGTCTCATAAGATCGTCCAGATTCGGGTCTAAAAACAACTTTGCCAATTTTGATGTGAAACATTCATTGCCACGGGTAAGAGTTAAAGCGTAGCGACCGTCAGTCTTCGGTCCAACCCATAAAACCTTGGCAATCCCTTGCTGTAGTAACTAAAAAATGAGATCTTAACGAAAAATAAAAAAAGTTATTGATGACAAATGATAGTTGTCAAAAACAAAAAGTTTTTTTTTTATTTTTATAGGTTATTGTTTTTGTTTGAAGCATAGACAAAGGAGAGTTTGATTTTTAGGGTATCATGCATAACATTAACCATCGCCTGCAAATCCTCTTCAGATGACGCAAATATGACTTGATTATCAGCGTAAAGAAGGCATTTGACAATTAAATCATTCATTTTCAATCCATACAAACTCTCTTTTAAATCATTTAAACAATCGTCTATGTATAAGTTAAACAGCCATGGCGAAGCCACACATCCCTGTCTCACACCTTTTTCAATGTTAAACCAGTCCGTGCAAGCTCCGTTCATCCTGAACTTGGTTCATCAATTTTTCTTTTATGTCTCTTGCATTTATAACAATAAGATAATTTTTTAACAAAACTTAAATTAAACATTACTTTGATGTTAAAAACCTTTACCAGTAAAACCTAACCGGGTTACATAAATCACTTGCCTTGCTTTGTAAGTCGACACATAGGTACTTTTTACTCTTTTTCATGTTTAATATCAATTAACAAAGATAAATATACTAATTATTTAATATATGTAATTTATTGTTAAACAAAACACACTGTGGACGAGTAATCCCTTTTCTAATGTTGGCTTTATTATAAAGTGTGAAAAATACCACTATCAAACGCAAACACCAAAAATGTTACTTTTATCAAAACATTTATTCATAGCTTGAAAACAACGACCGATTAATACAAGGCACGCAGTCGTTCTACCACACATATCTTATCGCCGAGAGTTTTTGTAGGGTTTTTAATAAATCACCGCCTGGACATGAATTCATCGATGAACACAATCGGTGCCCTCAGTGGCGTTGCATCGTGCTACGCTAACACTGTCAAAGAAATGAGTCTAAGCCTTTTGTTATTAAATTTGGTTTTATTAAAGTCTTATATATCATTTATTGTTTAGTAATTATTAATTAAATAATTTAAAATTATTTTCGTAAATATCGTCATTATCAAAAAATTTTATTTGCATACGTGGATGTACAAATACATTACATCGGTAATTTGATTTTGATTCGTTGGCAAACTTTATATATTCCCAATAGCACACTTGGTGCCTCGTAGAAAATTGTTAAACGTTTAAAATAAATAAATACAGTAAAAAAATAGGAAAAAATACTCATTTAATATTAAAATTTACATAAGTTGTTATTTCTATAATTAAATTATAATTATTTAAATGTCTAAAGCCTATTATATGGTAATAAAATTATAAATAAATAGTAGCTATATTAATCTGATAATAAAAGGGAAAACTAAAAGTTTTTTAATTTCAGTAAAAATTAAAATAACTATTGATACCAAAAATTTGTATTACTGGTTTTGAAAATAATGAAGAATCTAAAAATTCATTGCACTCATTTTATATTCTTTAAAATAAAAATATTAGAAAATTAATTTAATCTTTTTGCTATTACTTTCAATCTTATTAATTTATCTTATAATTTAAACTGTAATACTTAACTATTGAATTTAATATTAAAATTTTGTATTCAAGTTCATACCATCTAGCAGCTTATTTAGGTCTAATGTGAACAAATTTCAGAATCTCGCATGTTTTTCGCTGTCCGCTTCACATGAAATGCCCGGTATGTCAAAGGAAAATAGATACGCTATAATTTTTAAATAAAACAATTATGCACTAAAAATCTGCTCTAGTGAACGTAAAAGTAAAAAGGAAATAACGACTTTTTGTACTTTTTGTTTCAAACTTTGGGCGCACTCATTCAAAACGGTATTAGGCTACAGTAATGCCATCTTAATTCACTTTTAGGGACTTTTTTTTAACACAGAGATTTTTATTCTAATTTTCTACCCTCCTTACTTTCTTACTTACTCCGTAACCTCTACAACCCTTGGTGGGTCTTGGCTGACTTCACGATTTTCCTCCATTGTTGTCTATCCATCATCCTGAGTTCCAGATTTTCGATGTTTAAGACCTGGAGATCCACCGTCACGTTGTCCCTTGCTCCCAAACCAACTTCACAACTCGATCGTCTTTCTGCATCTTGATATGGCCGGCCCATCTCAGTCTCTCAGATTTAATTACCTTGACGATATCGGGTGTTAGTTCTGGTTCGGTACTGTTGGGTATTCTCATTTAGAATTGGTCCATATATGCCCCTCAAGATTTTCCTTTTCACTACTCTTAGTCGTTTCTCATTTCGTTTTGTAAGGGTCCAAGTCTTACATGCATATGTCATAATGGGTCTGATTATGGTGTGGTAAATTCTTATCTTTGTATTATGAGAAATATTCTTAGACCTATTAATTTTTTGCAATGCAAACCAGCAACGATTGCCACTCTGTATTCTGGTATTGATCTCTTCTGTCATGTTATTGTTTGACGTTATCGCAGCCCCCAAATACTTAAATTGATGGACCCTATCAAAGTTATATTTATCCATTGTCACGTTTTGTCCGATTCTATCTCTCTGTTCAGTCCTTATTGTTGCCATATACTTTGTTTTTTCTTCATTTATTCTTATTTTTCCCCTTCTGCTGCATTTATATTTGCACGCACGGTTCCTATAGCAAACGTGTTTTGATATGGCTAGGAAATATAACGCCTCCATATTAGAAGAAGTCATGTTATTGTTTGACGTTATCGCAGCCTTCAAATACTTAAATTAATGGACCCTATCAAAGTTATATTGGCCCATTGCCACGTTTTGTCATATTCTATATTTCTGTTCAGTCCTCATTGTTGCCATATACTTTGTTTTTTCTTCATTTATTCTTATTTTTACCCTCCTGCTGCATTTATATTTGCACGCATGGTTTCTATAGCAAACGTGTTTTAATATGGCTAGGAAATATAACGTCTCCATATTAGAAGAAGTCATGTTATTGTTTGACGTTATCGCAGCCTCCAAATACTTAAATTGATGGACCCTATCAAAGTTATATTGGCCCATTGCCACGTTATGTCCGATTCTATCTTTCTGTTCAGTCCTCATTGTTGCCATATACTTTGTTTTTTCTTCATTTATTCTTATTTTTACCCTCCTGCTGCATTTATATTTGCACGCACGGTTCCTATAGCAAACTTGTTTTGATATGGCTAGGAAATATAACGTCTCCATTGCCACGTCTTTTAGTTCTCTAAAGAGTACTCTGCCAGTGGTCTCTCTACTGGCAAATTATGCCCGAGCTCAGCCGTAGAGGGTAGAAGAAAAAAATATAAAAGTGAGCCGCGCCACCCAATTGGACGGTACAAGCCGGAAACCCCTAGGTCTAGTGGGCACTAGCAGAGCCACACGATAAACAACAAAAAATTATGGTGAACTAGATAAATAAAACTATATTTACAATTCCTGCAATATATTAATTAAGTAAAAATGATGTTCTGATTTTTTACAACAAATTCTGTATTTTCGTAAAGTGGATTAAACGAATTTAATACACTTTTCTTAAAATAATATTTAAATTAATTATAACAATCTTTCAGACAATAATAAAAACCTAATGATGTACAAAAGAGAATTAAAAAAACAACAACAAAAAATGTTCACAATATTTAAAATTTCAAAATTAATTGGTTTTATATAGAATTCCTGATAGCAAAAGATTAATACAAAAAAAAATACAAAATAAATAGACTTGCAACAAAAATAGTAGGTTGAAACCCTCACAATAACCACATAAATTATATTCAGTAATGTATAAATTCAGATTCAACTTGGAGCAGGTACAAATTTAATGAAAAATAATTTGTTACTTTTAAACTATTGAAAACACTTAGATCAAGCACATAATAACTGATAAGTTGATAAAATTAAACTCAATACTATGTAACCGATTGAAAACTTCATTAAGACGCCACTGTTACATCGATGATCCAAGAACAGAAACACCAAGTAGTATTTTTAAAGATTTACACTGTTAAAACACTCGAGCTTATTTCAAAAATAATTTTTTTTACGATGACTGTCCTTCAAAATAGCAATATTGTAGGATATTTACAAATAAGTATGAATAAACGTTTTTTACTTGGACACAAAGGACTATTGAGAATATTACTTAAATCAAAGTTCAGACTCGGCATAATATCCAATGCAATAAATAGTTTTCAACAGTGTACCATATTAATAAATTAAAACAAAACTTAATCGTGGTGTCAAAAATAAGTCACGTCGTTTAAATATACTAAAATAAATCACTTGTAACCTTTGGATACACGAATTCACGAATCCTGTGGCCTACTCCTGGCCCGTTTGAATTATGGAACAGTACCTGCTACTTAACAATGGCTTCACTCCATCAAATCCCGCACGCGGTCATTTTAACTCGACCCCAATATCCAAAATATCCACCACAAAGGCACGACTGGATGGTCAAGTTAAAGATTAAATGGTTTTTCTTCAAAATCCAATTAAGATGGCCCAAATACAGCCAGATATGAAAGAAAAAACCGTAGAAGTTCTGCTCACGTGTTAATATCAAATCGTTCCAAAAACTCTCACCCGACTTCCACCACTGACACCAAGCGACTCTTATCCACTCCTCACTCCCAGGCCGGATATTAAAAAAATGACACGGAACCCACGTCAGCCAACATTTGCAAATCTATGTTCCCAACTCATAATCGCGCTCGTCCGTGTTGATAGCCAGCTCATCCACACAGAGAAGCAAACCAAACAATAATATAGCTGACAACACACGACAATCGAGGCCAAAAATCAAGGCGAAATCTAATACAAAGTCTCCTACTCCAATTAACAAACATGTCACAGCCATTAATAATTAAATCCCATCCCTACTAGGTATGCAACACTATTTACAACGAACAAAATATGGTATGCAAAACTATTTACAAGCACCAGACTGTCAGAAACACAATTAATAATCAAACGGTAGATGGGAAAAAAATAGGCACGTGACACCATATTAGAAGAAGCAACTTGACTCGTCAATTATCTTTTCCGAATAAACGTCTATCGTGTGATGAACCTCTTGTTTTGGCCGAATAAAAAGATCACGCAAGGAATGCGGTTCTCCAAGTTTAGACATAAACACGACTATCTCCTTATGAAACCTCGCCATTAAATAACAATTATTGAAATGGCCATATTTCAACTAGATTTTTATTATTTAAAAAAAAAACCAAAGAAAAATAAATAAAAAGAGTGTATTCCACATTTCGTAACGGCATACGTAAAAATTTGTTCATATTCACGTCATTACTCGATACCAGAACTATTATTGTTTAGTGTATTACCGCAGTTCAGTTAAGTTTCTTCTTCGTGATTTTTACATGAATGTAATTGAAGCCTTATGTTTTTATACAAACTGCTCATAAGATCCGCAACTAATCTAACTTGTATACGAAGCGTTTCTTTAAACAAGTTCATCAACAAACATTTATGGAATGAAGGACGTTTTACCTTTAAAACTAAACGATTTTTTGTACATTTCGCACTAATTAAAAGAGTCGTTTTTGTATATCTTAACAGTATATCCCGTTATACCAAATTTTTTGTTAATGGAGAAAATAGAGAGAGAGAGAGAAAGAATATAGAATATAAAGAAGTATAGTAACATTAGTATTTCGAAGACACGCGTTTTAATCCCCGACAAAACATCCCTTGACAAAATATTCCAAGAACAAAATATACCATGGGTATTTTAACTAATCAAAATGAAACCAAAAAGAAACTGATAAATTGGTTTGCACACATGGTTAACATACATACATACATATAGGCACGTCTTTACCCGCAGGGGTAGGCAGAGACCACTCCCTTTCACTTGCTACGGTTCTTACACACATATTTTACCTACTCTACATTTATCAGTGCTCTCATACACGGTTGTTGGTACTCTTGACCTGGCCTTTCGATGACACGCGTTCTGATCCCCGACAAAATATCCCCGACAAAACATCCCTTGACAAAATATTCCAAGGACAAAATATCCCAAGGGTATTTTAACTAATTAAAATGAAACCAAAAAGAAACTGATAAATTGGTTTGCACACATGGTTAACATACATACATACATATAGGCACGTCTTTACCCGCAGGGGTAGGCAGAGACCACTCCCTTTCACTTGCTACGGTTCTTACACACATATTTTACCTACTCTACTTTTATCACTGCTCTCATACACGGTTGTTGGTACTCTTGACCTGGCCTTTCGATGACACGCGTTCTGATCCCCGACAAAATATCCCCGACAAAACATCCCTTGACAAAATATTCCAAGGACAAAATATCCCAAGGGTATTTTAACTAATTAAAATGAAACCAAAAAGAAACTGATAAATTGGTTTGCACACCTGGTTAAAATACATACATACATATAGGCACGTCTTTACCCGCAGGGGTAGGCAGAGACCACTCCCTTTCACTTGCTACGGTTCTTACACACATATTTTACCTACTCTACTTTTATCAGTGCTCTCATACATGGTTGTTGGTACTCTTGACCTGGCCTTTCGATGACACGCGTTCTGATCCCCGACAAAACATCCCTTGACAAAATATTCCAAGGACAAAATATCCCAAGGGTATTTTAACTAATCAAAATGAAACCAAAAAGAAACTGATAAATTGGTTTGCACACATGGTTAACATACATACATACATATAGGCACGTCTTTACCCGCAGGGGTAGGTAGAGACCACTCCCTTTCACTTGCTACGGTTCTTACACACATATTTTACCTACTCTACTTTTATCAGTGCTCTCATACACGGTTGTTGGTACTCTTGACCTGGCCTTTCGATGACACGCGTTCTGATCCCCGACAAAATATCCCCGACAAAACATCCCTTGACAAAATATTACAAGGACAAAATATCCCAAGGGTATTTTAACTAATTAAAATGAATCCAAAAGGAAACTGATAAATTGGTTTGCACACATGGTTAAAATACATACGTACATATATGCACGTCTTTACCCGCAGGGGTAGGCAGAGACCACTCCCTTTCACTTGCTACGGTTCTTACACACATATTTTACCTACTCTACTTTTATCAGTGCTCTCATACATGGTTGTTGGTACTCTTGACCTGGCCTTTCGGTGACACGCGTTCTTATCCCCGACAAAATATCCCCGACAAAACATCCCTTGACAAAATATTACAAGGACAAAATATCCCAAGGGTATTTTAACTAATTAAAATGAATCCAAAAGGAAACTGATAAATTGGTTTGCACACATGGTTAAAGTACATACGTACATATATGCACGTCTTTACCCGCAGGGGTAGGCAGAGACCACTCCCTTTCACTTGCTACGGTTCTTACACACATATTTTACCTACTCTACTTTTATCAGTGCTCTCATACATGGTTTTCGGTACTCTTGACCTGGCCTTTCTTCAAAACAATGTTGATCCGATCGAGATATGTTCGCCGAGGTCGACCTCTACTGACTTGCCCATTCACACTTGCCTTCTAAATCTGTTTCATTAATCTTCCTTTATCCATTCCTTCTACGTGTTCAAACTATCTAAGCATTTTTTAATCTATCTTCCTAACCACTTTTTTTTACACCACAGCTTTTCCTTATCTCACTATTATTTACTTTATCCAACCGAGTCATACCGGCTATACTTCTTATACTACTCATCTCCGCAGCATTAATCCTATTTTCATGCTTTCTTTGCCAAACCCAACATTTACTACTAAACATAAGTTAAAAGACATCATAACAGCACGTAAACAAGAAAATGCTCACTATGTTGTTGTCACTGGAGACTTTAACGCCAGGATAGGAGAAAGATCAGCAAACGACAATGAACATATAGGACCCTTGTGCGAAGAAAGTCTATACCGCCTGGACACCTTCTTCAAAAAACCTCCCCAACGAAAATGGACTTGGATCAGCCCCGACAAAACAGTTAAAAATGAAATTTTATACTTTCCAACAACAGGAAAATATGCAGGGATTTGACAGTACTGAATAAATTCAATGCTGGAAGTGACCACCGGTTTGTCAGAGCCGCCTTTAGAATTAACACAAAAATCGAAAGAAAGAAACTATTCTATAAAGAAAAATTCCCCACTACAGTTGAAATCGAAAAAAGGAAAGAAGAATATCAATATTAATTAAAGAAAAAATTAGAACCCATTGAAGAACTAGACGGAAGAGATATAAACAATCTCTCGAACAAAATAAAAAGCGACATCCAAATAGTTAGCAAAAAACTCTGCACTAATAAAAAACGAAAACAGAAAAGTAAATTAAGCCCCAACACAATCAGCTTAATGGAAAAAAGACGTAAAACCAATTAAGATTCAGATACATAGGGAGAATTAAACAAAAAAGTTAGAAAGGAGATTAGAAAGGACATCAGAGAATACAAGGCAAAAATTGTACGTAAAACCATAGAAGATAACAGCAATATGAAGGTGCTACGTAGGAAGCTAAGCGCAGGCAAAAAAAAATAAATAAGATGAAAAACCAGCAGGGAATTTTAATAACGGATAGAGCAGGGATTACTACAATTGTGGAAAACTTCTACCGTGAGCTATACATTTCATACATTTTCATTTCAACAGCGATGGCAGACTCTAGCCGACAAAAACCAAAAATTATGAACGTAGGCTCGGAAGAAATACCAGAAATTACAACTTCCAAAATATATGCAGCACTTAAACAGATGAAAAATCGTAAGGCACCTGGCGAAGATAATATAACTAAAATACTAAAAAACGGAGGAACAACATTAATACACGCCTTAAAATTATTATTCAACAAATGCCTGGATGAAGGTAAAATATCAAAAGACTGGCATAACGCGGAGGTCATACTAATATTTAAAAATGGGGATAACACCGACATCGAGAATTATCACCCGATAAGTCTACCCTCTCACTTATATAAATAATTAATGAGAATCGTAACAAACAGACTAACATTAAAGCTTGACCAATTCCAACCAGTAGAGCAAGCTGGGTTTAGAAAAGGCTACAGTACTTTGGATCACCTCCAAACACTAAAATTACTTATTGAAAAAGCAAATGAATATAACATTCAACTTCACCTAGCTTTTGTAGACTATAGAAAGGCCTTCGACTCTTTAGAAATATGGGCCTTCCTCTCATCAATGGATGATGCTAGAATAGATTCCAGATACTCGCAGCTTATAAAAAACATATACGAAAATGCCACCTTCTCCGTCCAAATAGATCATGGTACTAAGACGAATACAATCCCGGTAGGTCAAGGTGTACGCCAAGGAGACATAATTTCCCCAAAATTGTTTACGCTGGCCCTAGAAAACATGTTTAAAAAGATACAGTGGGAAAAGAAAGGAATTAAAATCGACGGCTCTTATCTAAATCACCTAAGCTTTGCTGATGACATTGTACTTATTAGTTGCGACATAAACGAACTTAAAACAATGCTAGAAGATCTAAAGCACATATCGTCGACAGTGGGACTCGAGATGAATGTCAGCAAAACTAAAATAATGAGTCCAACAGGAGAACATTTGGAAATTCAAGGCCAAATAATAGAAAACGTAGATCAGTACATATACCTTGGACATGCAGTAAAGCTTGGAAAGGAAAATCAAACGGCGGAGATTGGCAGAAGATTAGCTTTGACATGGTCGGCTTTTGGAAAGCTCCAATATATATTTAAAGATGCCAATATGCCCATAAGCTTGAAACGGAAGGTATATGAAACTTGCATACTGCCAGTCTTAACTTACGGTCTAGAAACCGCCACATTAACTGAAAAAAGCGTAAAAATACTTAGAACGACGCAACGAGCAATAGAACGAAAAATGCTTGGGATAAGTCTGAGGGACAGAGTACGTAATGAGACCATTCGACAAAGAACCAAAGTCACCGATATCATAGAGCGTGTAGCACACCTTAAGTGGCAATGGGCTGGACATGTGGCTAGACAAAACGACAGCAGATGGACAAAAAAGGTAATTCAATGGAGACCCAGAGAAACAAAAAGAAGCATAGGTAGACCTCCAAAAATATGGCTAGATGATGTGAAGAGAACAGCGGGCACCCATTGGCAGCAAACAGCTCAAGACAGAAACGCATGGAAGAGATTAGAAGAGGCCTATGTCCTGCAGTGGGCAATAATTGGCTGAAGAAGAAGAAGATAAGTTTAAATTATAAAAAGAATAATGAAAGTGGGAAAACCAACTTTTAAATATCTTGGGTGTCAACTAAATGAGAAGTGGGACAGCATGCAGGAGATTCGTGCCAGAATAGAACAAGCTCGTGCTTCGTTCCTGAAAATGCGTAAAGTACTTTGCAGCAGAAATTTAAGCTTGCCTCTGCGCGTCCGAGTGCTTCGCTGTTACGTGTTTAGCATACTGTTTTATGGAATGGAAGCTTGGACTTTGACAGATGCGATGTGCAAAAAATTGGAGGCCTTTGAAATGTGGACGTACAGAAGGCTATTAAGAATCTCCTGGGTAGAAAGAGTGCGTAACACCGAGGTACTTCAACGCCTCGACAAGCAGCTGGAAGTTCTGTTTACACTAAAAAAGCGCAAACTGGAGTATTTTGGTCACATCTTAAGAAATGACAAGTATCGACTTTTAAAGCTTATTATAGAAGGGAAGATCGAAGGACGAAGAGGCCCGGGTAGAAGAAAGATATCCTGGCTAAAAAACTTAAGACAATGGTATGGAGTGAGCACTACCACATTGTTCCGCCGAGCTGTAGACAAGGTTCAGATAGCGCTGATGATTGCCAACGTCCGAGGAGGACAGGGCACCTAAAGAAGAAGAAGGGAAAACCAATCAAAAATCAAAGAGACAGTCCCAGAGAATAATGGAAGAAACAAATTAAAGAAATATGACCAGCAATTGGAGTGACAAAGAATGACATAAAATTAATATTAAGGGACAGAAAAAGATGGAAAAACTAGATAAGAAACTAGTGATAATTATTTAACGCCCGAATAGGGCATTAAAAAAAAGAAGCATATATTATTATGTTACAAAAGCTTTGGGCTGTATAAAATAATAACAATAATAAGTCAATTTAATCCTTTCAGAATAAAGTTTCCCGTAACATGATAAATGAAGCGTGGTACGCGTACGTCACTCAGATATTCATACAGACCTTGAAATCCTTAACGTTAAAGAAGAGATTCAGAGATCCGCAGGCCAACATAAAGCCAGATTACACCATCATTTACTGTCAAGACATAGCTTTTTCACTCTGGATAGAAGACGAGAATGTTCTAGTGTCATTATGCTACACAAAATAATTAACAATGAAATTAAATGTCAATGCTTACTACATCAGATAAACTTTAAAATTCCCCGTCAGGCATCTCGATACACCGACTCATTCTACACTACCACACCACGAACAAATATACTTAAAAACTCTCCTGTTCATACTATGTGTAGCAACTATAACCTAATAAGTGACCAGCTTGATATATTCTATTGTAATGTGAGGCAATTACGAGCTATTATTAACAGTAATATTGTTGTGTTAGTTTAAAGCTTTCTCCTAATGTTAGTCTGATTTTGTAAATTGTGTATTACTCTTAAGCTTTTTTATTGTTAGTACTATTGTGCAAATGTTTACTTTGTTCCTGTTCTGTAATTGGAAATATTTTTTTCTGTAGAACAGTGTAAATAAATAAATAAATAAATAAATAAATCATGTCAATGCGGAAGTTATCTAACTACTTGACCACCAGAATTTGGCTAGAAGATTGAAGAGAACGAAGCTTTTCGAAATAGTGTAGTGCTTGTGTATAAAAACCTTACTACCTAACCTTACTAGATATAAGCTTAGGACATTACTGGATAAACTAAAGTATTACCATTTTTAGTTTTATGACTTATAAAAGTAAAATTATTGGTTGGTAGACCAGTTTTAATAGCAGCAACATGTCAGGCAAGGTATTTTACTAAAAAAATGTTGCAAAAATTTTTATTCCATTTTATTAACCTCTTTTTTATGTATAAATCTTTTAAGCTCATCTTCGTTAAACAACGTTATACCATTGTTTAAAAATAATTCCATTTTCTTATTATTTAAAATATCAAATTTAAAACAGCACGTGTGAAGGAACTAAACAATTAACCTACAAAAATAAGAAAACGGGAATAACAACATAATCGAATATTAACCGGTTGCTCTCAGTCCAAATGCAGACAGTTCTATCTTAATAATTTAATAATAATCATCTTGCGCAACCAAAGAATATTTTACTGTCAATATATCATCTTTAATGACTATTTTTATATATGGCTACTTCAAAATTCGTTAAATTTTTATTGGCATCCATTCGACTAGTGACTAGTGATTGTTAGCAATATATTTCAAGCTATGCGCATTTTCGTGTTTATCAATCTTTTTAAACACCTATTTATTATTGATTATGTACTGGGTGGCCCATTTAAAAGTGTCTCAAAAGTACTCAAATAATTTTCATTGAAAATCTTTGTTGAGAAAGCAGCTAAATAAAAACACTTTCCTTTCCCGTTATGTCAAAAATTATATACATATTGTTACGATATTTTATTCTTGGTTTCGGTAATTCTAAACTCTTCCTACAATAACTAACAACTTTTATTCTAATATTTCTTCACAATAAATTTTATTTTTTTACTTTTTCACTTAGATATTTACTTTACAATTACTTTAAAATACTTGACTTTAAACTTACTTCAACTTCAACTTTTAAAACTCCACTTCTTCGCGATCGCTGTCATTTTTATATTTTCAAGTCATCGTCACAAAAGAATCACCACCATTCGAAACTATTGGACCTTTCTCTAGAAAGTGCCCAAATAATTCTTTTATTGTTTCTGAATTATTAGAAACGCAGTATTTTAGAATTAGCCGGTGTTTTCTTTTGTTCCCATCGCCGGTGGCTGTCCCCCAATTGTGATCGATGCGCTATCGCGACAGACAACAGGGCCGGATGGTAACAATATTTTGTATGTAATAAAATCCATTATACAGGGTGTTCCGAAAAGATTGGTCATAAGTTACACCACATATTCTGTGGTCAAAAATAGGTCGATTGAACCTTACTTACCTATATACAAAAGTGCACTTAAAAAAAGTTAATATATAAAAATCTGTATTAATTTTTTTAACGTTGCTCGAAAACGGTTTAACATTAATTAATGAAAATTTATAAAGATACAAGTATACAATGAACAATAGATTTGAACTATAGGCTGCGTTAGCGACGGCGCTCCCCCACCACCATTCATTCATCAGCACGGGTCGCATGACACTTTGGATTGGAAGTTTTTTGGTCGCCTTTTACGACAGGCAGACCATACCTGGAATCTATTCTATTTCCCCGTATCCCTAGGGGATAACAATAACAATAACGCCGTGCTTGGGATCCACCCACCCAGGGTCCTATTATGGCCGCGATCACATTTCCAATAGACTTTCTGGATAAAGTTAAAACATCATTAGTTCGACGTAGATCTAGTTTAGGCCAAATCTGTTTTAATTATGTGGCATGTGGGTTCATTTTGCCACCTCAAGTTGGCTTTTTGAACTACTTTGCTGTGCAGGAGCAGCTGGCAGTTTGCAATCGGTACTCATTGCTGAGATAAGACAGATACAGCAGGGAGGGTGGTGCCCTCTCTTGCTAGCTCGTCCGCCTTACAGTTGCCTGGTATGTCCCTGTGTCCAGGTACCCAGACAATGTAAACTCAAAACTTGGCTGCTAGCTCATTCAGAGCGGCTTAGCGTTGCACCGCTGCCCTAGAGGTCAAGTAAACTGAGTTCAGTAATTTGATAGCAGCCTGGATTTCGAAAAGAATGGATATATTGCTGAACTTTTAATTGTTGCGGAGTGTCCATACAGCTGCCATTTTATTGTAGTACCTATCCGTTTCGTATGTTGGCTATCATATTGGCTATTCGCACTTTATTGACTGCAGCTCGGAATAGCTGAGTTGTTGTCTGGTTAAACCAAGCTCTTATGTTTTTTAGCCACGATATTCGTCGTCTGCCTGGTCCTCTAATTTCATACACTTTGCCTTGTAGAATATTTTGCAAAAGTTTGTATCGGCTCTCATTACGCATTACATGTCCTAGATATTGTGACTTTTGTGCCTTAACCGTATCGACGACTTCTCTTTTCTTGGCCTTTCTTCTCAATACTTCTGCATTGGTAACCCGGTCTGTCCAAGGTATTTTTTTAATTCTCCGGTACAGCCAAATTTCAAATGCCTCAAGTTTCTTGGAGGAAGCCTCCGTAAGCGTCCACGAATCGACTTCATAAAATAGTATTGAAAACACGTAACAACGAAGTAAACGTATTTTCGTGGTTAGCTGCATGTCGTGGCTTGTGAAGACTTTTTTTATCTTGAGAAATGCGGTTCTTGCCTTTTTAATGCGAGTTCTGATCTCAATAGAGTGGTTTCACTCATTATTAATGGTTGTGCCCAAGTATACGTAACTTTTAACCCTTTCCAGGGGAGTTCCATCTGCTAATAAGTTTCCACAGATGTCTTGTTTGTTACTTATTATCATAAACTTCGTTTTACTCTTGTTTATTTCCAGCTCATACTATCGGCTGAAAGCTGTGATTTTGTCCAACAGAAACTGCAACCTAGCAAGGCTGTCTGCAAAAATAACAGTGTCATCTGCATACCTTATGTTGTTAAACCGTTCCCCAGTCAGTAGTATTCCAGCCTCAAGCGCATCTCTAAAGATATATTCAGAATATAAATTGAAGATGACTGGGGACAGTATGCATCCTTGTCTTACACCTAATGGCTATTATTTTGGCTTAATACACACTACAGTAATCAGGCAAACTAAACGACAGGCTAAGTGAGGGGGCTTCTGAGAAGACAACGTAACCTACTCATCCCTCTAGTTTAGAGCCGTCCGTATAAAATAGTGCTCCCTGAGGTTTAACTAGATTCTCGACCCAATCTTTACTGGGTGGTTCGAAAGTTATGACCCCACAAAGAAATGAGTAAAATTAATAAATCACCCCATATCTTGATTAAAACTTGGATGTTTACATCCTGCGGGAGGAAAAGTAGCAATACAAATAGTATGATAAAAATTTAAAAGGTGTCTCTCCTGCTCTACCATTTTTTTAATTTTTTTTTTTAAAAATGCTTAATTAAATGCAGAACCAATTATTATTTGTTTTTTATTTAAGTGCGTATAGTTTAACTTAAACTAACCTAACCAAGTTTGTTCCAATTACATAAAGTGTAGTCTTTGCTGTCCAGTAAAGCAGTATCCATATATATGTATTTACTGACAATATAAGTCTTTATTAAAATTTATTTACCTCTTTTTATGGCGCAATTAATTGAAATCAATGTTGTGCAGGTTGTTTTACAATAAATATATCTAATTGTTAACTTAGAATGACCAATAATTTTCCAGCCAATGGGTTCGTGATGAGAATCAAAGTAATAAATGATTCTCTGTTTTACTCCAACCAACTCTGAAATTCAAATCTAAAAATAAATTAACTGAAAAATTCAAAGGATTTTTAATTACAGTATAATTATAGATATTTTTAAACTAGATTTCATAGACCATAAAAAGATTAATTGCATTTCTGACCATTCATCACTCTCCGGCTTGAAATATCCTTTTAGTGAGACAAAGTCATTTTCAAAAACCTCATGATCTTTCATTACCCGGTTCTCTAACAGAACGACTTTATCATACCTAAGGATCATGCACGAAAGATGATTTACTGGACCAGATAATCTTTTTACTCGCAGGAAATTGAACGTTTAGTAATGCTAACTAAATCATTACTTGATTAAGATCTTTTGATAGCTGAAGCATTGTCACTCGAATTTTAAAATTTTTGATTTATTTTTGATAATTTGATTGCAATCTTTGTTGCGATTTAATCGCAATCCCCAGACTTAATATGTTAATATGTATCTTTATACATATTAATACAGAGTGACCGAAAATAACATTTGTTTAAATCTCACCGTATGGTCAAAACGAGGCAACAGCTGTATGGGGTAAGCATTCCGGTCAATAGTCGCAGGTAGGCGCTGCTCGCTTATCAGTATTAGACATTGACACATACAAGGACCACGTTGGTGCGTAAAAATAAATCGAAAATGTATAACAAGCGAACGTGTATTTGCGTTGCAGATGTGGTGGCGTCATAAAAACAGTAATGTCGTCAGAAGATTATGTCAAGAAAAATTTCAAAATACTCGTCCTAATACTCGGCCGTTAACACGACAAGCAATTTATAATTTAAATAAAAGATTTAAGACGACTGGTACTGTGGCTTATTAACCCCGAAGTGGTCGTCCACGCACGTCTCGTTCACAAGCAAATCTATAGTTAATTGCAGAAACTGTTGTTGAAACCCCTAGACGACAGGCTACCATGGTCAAGTAGCATACTGCTACTATAATTTTATATTTACTCTAATCGAGTTATAAACAAATAAAAAGTTCAAATAATCACCAAAAAATTACTGATTTGGTAGCGCTGAACTTGACGTAACTATTTTACAGAAAACAAAAGACCGTAGTATTCTGTTCAAACGCCTGAGCTGTACTGCAGACCCGGCGCTACCACCGCAGGGTTAAGATTTTTTATGATAGTTTAATTCACAATTAAAGTAACAATAGTGATCATGATTGTTTACGCCATGAAGCTAAAATATTGAGAGTTGGATGACCCATATGCAACAGTGTAAATAGTGTTGCATAGCTGTCACAGTCAATGCCCCCTATCTCTTGTATCTACCAATCAGAGTGTGGTCGCTTCATTAACATTGAAGATTGGTGATAGATTGATTACAGTAGGTGCATTTTGTGTCGGTTATTTCTTGTTCCTAATATAGCTACTTCAATGCTACGTCTTCTCTATGTTGCTGTATGGAGTAGAAATATGGACGTTGACGGAGGCTACCACAAAAAACTACAATCCAATGAAATGTGACTGTACCGCAGAATTCTGAACATTCCATGGACAGACCATGTGACCAACCAATCAGTGCTAACAAAAATAAACAAGAAGCTAGAACTCATGCATATTGTGAAGACCAGAAAACTAGAATATCTTGGTCAAATTATGCGCAACCAACGTGGATACGAAATTCTATAACATATTATTCAAGGCAAGATATTGGAAAAGAGAGGACCGGGAATAAGACGTATCTCGTGGCTGAAGAACCTGAGAACGAGGTTCTCCACTACCACGACCGGGCTATTCCGTGTCGCAGCAAACAAGATAATGATAGCCAGAATGATTGACAACATTCGGATCGAATAGGCACTTTAAGAAGAAGAATATAGCTTCTATTTAAAGCGATTTTTGTGTAGACGCTGTTAGCGTGTAGTGATTTCATGATTTTAAGTTTGTCTTCCATTTGATGTTGTTTAAACAGTTAAGCTTCCGGTTATTAATATTAGAAGTGAACTATAAACTTTAATTTTTCTCGCAAAATATTAAATTTTCGAACTAAAGATATTCAAGCCAGATTTTTATTAACTTGGACAAGCGTTGAATGTTGAAGTTCGCCGCGATTGCATCAATCATCAAGCATCAATCTACAAAACCCACCGGAGCCAATTTTATGGTACAAACTGGTTGTAATATTTTCTTGAATCTTGTTTTTTAAAATTGCAAGCCTTGAGTCATTTTTTCGGATACACTCCATTTTCACGAAAGTTAAGCATACTTACGACTCGTTCAAATTAATTTTGACCGCTGAGTCAACAATAATATTTAATAGAATATAGAATTAAATCGTAGAAGATTATTCAAGAAAATGCATTCATCTTGTAGCTGATGCTAATCATTACATTAATTTATTATTACAAAGTTATCTACACTATTTTACGTAATCACTTACATTTGCAAATCTCTTGTATACTCTATTGGAAATTATCGCCAGATTAACAAGATTATAGAATTAAATGCTCATGTACGTATTAAAATAAGATAAGCTTTGGTTGTAAAAGTTATTTCGTTGTGTGGGTTGTTTGTTCAATGAAAGATATTAATTATAGTAATCATAAAGTTAATGTGTAATAGGTCGTTTTATCCGTTTACATACGAGGATTAACTTGAAAGTGTTATGAGTAACCGCTAAGATTGACAAGCATGAAAGGTATTACATATGTATTAAACTTACCATTTTTTTTGTTTTTTTTTGCAGACGTGGAGAAAAAGTTATAAGTCTGTAATCTCAAGGTCTACTGTGAGACTCCCTGACTGATGTCGGGTCTACTCACTAAAAACTCCACCGCTATTTGGGTCCGGTGACACTTAGGCCTGTTGGCCCATTGTATCTTGCCTATGTTTTATATCATTGTACCCAATTCAGTACTTTCGTACCTTGTACAAGTTTTGTACTGGGTGGGAGCAATATAGTTCTGGGTCGCCAGATGGCTGCCCAAAAATTTGCTGTCTTTTACGGTCCAGTGCCTCGCAGCAGCATAGTATGTAAAAAAATTACCTTTAACTCTGAATGTAATTCGATACGGAGATTTAGATTGTTTATATGTGTATATTTTCCTCACAAATGAACAAAGCGTTATACTCCCTCCATGCGATTTTCTTCCTCTGTCTGTTAGCTGCTTTTTTTATTTTTGGAGTAAAACCTCTTTAGCGATATTAAAAAGATACAAACACATAAATCTATAGGATTTTTTAATTTATTGTACAGAGGTTTCATACTTCTCAGTAATCTCCTTGTGCGGTGTTTCGTAGCCTTCCCACTCTTGTTTGAATAAATATCATGACATTACAAACTTGTAAAACATTATTTCGTATGTTATTTCTTTAATAGTTAGCAGCTTCCTGTTACAAAGACGTACGATATAAGATATATGTTTTTGAAGTGAAATTTCCTTAAAAGTGCTGCGCTTTTAAACTTGATGAAACGCGACGTTAAAAATAGACAAACACATAATACAGCGTTTCATACTACTCGGGTTCCTCTTCGTACGGTGATTCGTAGCCTTCCCACTCTTGTCTACTAAGCATTGTATATCGTCGAGCCATACCGAGAGAGCAAGCGTCGTATAGTAAGTGCGATATTCATCTTATTTTCTCGAAGTATAGTTTTCTAAAGTTTTACTGCATGTGAACTGCACACACACATTTTTTTTATTTTCTATATTTTTATGCAAATATTGTATGGTAAGGAATCAAATAAAAAGTTTGGTTAAATATTTAAGGATAATATTTATTTACAACGATTTCACTGCTTGTGTCAGGATAAACGGAGCTTATGCAGACTGGTTTAACATCGTTCAAAGTGTTATACACGGATGTGTGGCTTTGTCATAGCTATTTAACTAATTTATAGACAGTTTTTTAAAAATTGGATAAAATAAGGATGAATAAAGAATAAAAAGGAAGCATGACAAACTGCGAGGTGCTGATTTAAGAAAAAAGAGTGAAACAAGTGAAAGAGTTTGTATACTTGGATTCAAAGTTTAAAAGAGACAAAAGTATGACTGTGATATTGAGCGAAGGGTGTTGGCAAAGAAACAAAGAAATGGTAATGTATGGTAGTGTATGTTGGGTTTGGCAGAAGAAGCATGAAAGAAAGATTAGTGCTGCGGAGATATGTAGTCTAAGATGTACCTATAGTTGAAGTGACTCCGATGAACGATTTATTTTAAATTTACAGGCTGGATCTAAATTCTGGGAAGTGAAAAACCTATTTATTACATTTAAAGTACTAAATTGGAGATCAATGTAAAAGTTGACCGCCTCATGTATGCTACGTAAGTTAAGGTTTCACCAGGTCAACTGGACGATGAAAGCAAGATACCAGGGACTTTTTAACCCATTTATGTTTGGCAACTACCGCTGGTTATTTTAGTTATGTTAGTTATGATGCAGAGGCAAGTAAAGAAAAGTATTTTAACTCGTCCTAGGTAAACAGCTCATGTGCGAATTGACGGCATACTTTCAGCCGAAACAAAACGGAAAAAGGAGTTCGTCAGGGCTGTATACTATCCCTTATGCTCTTCAACGCTTACCCTGAATTCATCATGCAACAGGTGCTGGACAACTAGAAAGGAAGGTATAACTATTGGTGGAACTAGAATGTCTAACGCTAAACTATTAGCTCTCCTTAATACCTTAGAACAAACTAGCGTGGCTTACGGCATTAAAGGCTCGACTAGCCATGACAAAACTCAATAGAATATGGCATGACTCTAACATCACCAAAATAACTAAAATATCTTTGGTCCGATCTCTGGTTTTTTTCCATCTTTTTGTACGCGTCAGAGACGTGGTGAGATGTTTGAGATGTGGTGGAATGACAAAATGAAGAAACTAGTTGTGCAGAGCCATCCCCCCACTGGTCGACGACGTGGTCGATCTCCTACAATCTGGGTGGATCTAACAAAGATGTGTCTTGATCTAAACGTCAGTGGAGCTTCCGAACTGACTTCTAATCGGATAAGATGGCGAAACACCATTAGGAGAGCAATCACAAATTATATATCAGTAATGCCTCGGCCAATACCAGCAAGAACTGACAATAAAATGAGCTCACAACACATCTGACAAGATGTTAAGACTGTGATGATGAGATAAACAATAAAATTGGTCCCGAAAAAGTGGAATAAGCAGTCAAGTATTAGCATAGTGACTCGCCCACTTGCGTTCTTTCCCACCACTTTAAAATGAGCTTGCCTACTAACTCACCCAGTGTAAACACTTAAGTAAAAAGTGGTCAGCGACCAGCAAGTCGATATAATATGAATACTAACATATTCTAGTGTTGCCGTGTGAACACAAAAAAAAAACAATAGGACGAGTCAAGTACTAACTAACTGCATCGGGTTACTGGGCTCAGTTTACTAGGCCAAATTACTCTACCAATATTAAGTAGCTTTTATATTGTTAAAATATGTCGTCTCTTTCTTTTCTCAACGAAAAAACTGTGTTATAATGTTATTAGCTTATTATATTTAAAACTAGAACTACAAAATACTTCATATATCGCCAATTCTCATTAATGTTATTTCAAAGAGTTTAAGTTTGCTAATCTGTGTTATTAAACGATTTAATTGCAAGATTTTGTCCTGTGCTGTTTGTACGTATAATTATAGTTTTTATTACATTAGGTTGTGAAGTAAATTAAAAGACATAATGTAATCTATAAAGTGTGTCTTATGAACAGCGTAGTTTACAAAATTGGGCACAAATGCAGTTACGAAATAATAAATATTTAATTGTGTCTATAAAAACGTCAGCATAAAACCAGCCTGTAAATGAAATACTTGTTTAAAGGATGTTTTTGAATTGAAATACGACAAATAAAATAATAATGGTAAATTGTTTATTTAGTACTCTTAGTACCGAAAATTATTCCGTTATAATAGTTGGTAAACAAAATAAGACAAGTAATTACATCGAATTTCTTTTAATCTACTTCGCTCGCCTGATTTTTCGATAATTTCTCGCCTTTCCCTTCTAGATTTCTCCCGGTATAACCGCGCGTATTTGTTAAGTAAAAATTAGACAATAAAATAAACTAAAAAGGATGTGAAATCATTAGCATAAGTGAGGAGGCGGTATCGTGTCGTGCAGTAAATTACAGAAACTAAATAAACGCTTCATATTCCTAATTAATACCTGTCGAATTGAAGTTTTTTACGTCAACGTATAGGTATGATAAATGTGTTACTGTAAAGTTATTTTTACATAATATTTTAACATGATTTTATGTGGTAAATGGGCTTTTTATAAACCATAGTCCATTCGCTTGGCGTGTACAGCACGTTACATAAACTACACCAATGAAGATAAGATAGATTTTCAAAAACCATAACAGTCCCCGTTAAGAATATCGAATACCTATTCCTAAAAAGCCCGGAGCAAGGAAGTGCGCAGAAATTCGATTGATCAACCTGATGAGCCAGGTGTTAAAGGTGTTCTTGAAAATCATCCATAGGCGCATACGTTGAAAATGCGAACAAGATGTAAGCGAAATGCAAATGGGTTTCCACGAAGGAATGGGTACCAGGGAGGCCTTGTTTGCACTGTCTGTCCTGCTACAAAAATGCAGAGACCAGCGAAAGGAAGTGTATTTGTGCTTCATAGATTATACAAGGGCCTTTGACTGTATAGATCACACCACACTATTAGAACTGCTGGAAAGAAAAGGTGTAGGTGCCCAGGATTTAAAAATCGTACAGAATCTCTATGAACAGCAGGTAGCATTTGTTAAACTGGAAAATACCGAAACAAGCACCGTACCTATAAGGTGTGAAGTCAGACAAGGGTGTGTACTTAGTCCCATGCTCTTTAATATGTATTCAGAAATCATTTTCCAAAACGCTCTGGACGAGGCGAAGGAAGGTCTAAAAGTCAATGGGAAACTCATCGCAGACAGTCCTGAAGGGCTGCAACGCCTAATCAACAGCATATCGGTTTCCGGGGACAAAATGGACTAAAGATTAATATCTCAAAAACGAAGATCATGCAAATAAGTCGCAACCCGAACAACCATTTCAACATAAATATATACGGATCACCAATAGAGCAGGTCACAAAATTTTAGTATCTTGGATCAGCGAGGACCTGGATCCTGAGATAAACATAAGATCTCGCATAGAGCAAGCGAGAGCTAACTTTATTAAAATGCGAAATCTATTAACTGACAGAACACTCAATTTAAGCATAAGATTTAACTTCGTTATGTATTCGTGATGTATTCCACGTTACTGTATGGAGTCGAGGCCTGGACGCTAAAAGTCAGCAGCATTAACAAGCTGGAAACATTTGAGATTTGGGTGTACCGCAGAATGCTGCGTATTCCATGGACCGATCATACCACCAGTCAAGAGGTCTTACATAGGATGAACAAGGACCAAACAATCCTCGAGACCATAAAATAGCAAAAGACTGCTTACCTTGGCCATGTCGTGAGACAGGACAAATACAGATTCCTGCAACGTAGACAGTGCTCTTGGCTGAAAAACATAAGGGATTAGACAGGCTTAGACTCAAACTTCCTGCTAAAAAGAGCCCAGGACAGCGACGAATTTGCCAGAATTTTTGCCGATCTTCATTGAATGGAGAAGGTACTTCAAGAAGAAGAATAAAAATATTCCTTGCAATATTTGAATAAGGGTACTTTCCTCTAACGTTTTATGATGTTTAGCAACTTTTATTAAAATCAATATTAAAAATTATAAAGAAAAATTGGTACAAAACTATAGTTATTTTTATTGACACCGATAATGAATTAAATAAATTTTGATTGATAAATTATAAATTTCAATGGGGAAAGTTATTTGATTTGTTTTTTATAATTTCTTTTATTTTGTATGTATGTAAAACATATTTAAATTTTGTCATTTACAATAGATATTAATTTTTTTAATTCTCTGCTCCTTATAAATAATTTTAAAAATTGAATCCGCATTTACAATTAAAGGTTGGATTGTTAATGTACCCAAAAAGGGGCAGGCTTATGGAGAAACAAGGTGGTCAAACTAAAATAACCAACTATAGGTACGAGAACTGTGGGTAAAAACGATGTTTTAACTCAGGTTGCTAACATTTACACCAAATATACGAGATCTAACTGTAAAGTTCTAGTACTCGTAGCCTAGGAGACACACTGACACTTACAATGCCACTCGTGACATATTTTTTTTTATTTTTTTTTTGGCATTGACTACTGTGGTCATTAGTCCTTCGAAGTTAGGTTTGTTGTTTTTTCACTCCATTGATCTATATGTTTGTTAGTAAGCGTGTTTATCTCTAAGGTATTTAATTGTGGTTGTTTTTTTTTTTTTTATGAAAATAGTCGCAAAAAGGGTAAACCTATCGTGTGGGCCGCGGACGGCCCGCAATGCGACTATTAAAAGGGGAAGGGATTATAGAAAGAAAATGATTGTGGACACGCTTTTTAAAAAGTTGCAGGTCAAAGTTCTCTGGAAAAACTAATTTTGGAAGCTTATTCCATTCCGTAGCAGCCCTGTAAAAGAAGGATTCTTGATGAAGATTGGTCCTTGTAGCGTCAAGTTTGAGAGTAAATGTGTGAGACTGATTAGCGTGCCGAGTTCTTCGGCCGAATGTGGCCAATGGTGGTACAAGAGTTTTTATTTCTTTGGAGCATCTGCCATGGAAATATCTGTAGAGCAATGACTGGTCTGCAACTCTTCTTCTATGTTCTAGAGGGTGAAGAGTATCTGTGACATATTATTGGACACCGTGACTCCCAAAATCGAGATGGAGGGACTTGGTTCAAGGGTATTTCCGGACATTGTGATGGGATGATTTGAGGAATTCACTTTCTTGGAAAACGTGGCACTTTGTGTTTTTTGGGCGTTGAACTGAACAAGATTGTTGGTTCCCCACTCGACGATTGCTTTAAGATCTCTATTGATGGAATCAACCTGTTTCTGCCTGAGTCTATTTGTATCATTCACCGAAAGTGATCGATAGGATGTGAAAGTTGAGACAAGTGTGCTATCGTCTGCGAAACTGTAAATAGGGTTCGTGGTGGTTTTCAAGAGGTCGTTGATGTGTAAAAGAACCCCGGCATTAGCTTTAAACGCATCAGAAGAAATACCGTCAACTGCCACATGTAAGGAGCGATCTTGCATGAAGCTCAAGAGCCATTGGCGCAGTTTGGTTGGGAGACCGTAGGCAGATAATTTACTTAACAATGCCTGTTTCATATGAGGGTTAAACGATATCTGGTATTGAGCTGGGTATAATAAAGTGTTGTTGTGTAGCGGTAAATTCTGGGCAGTCCAAGAGGAGATGTGTTTCTTTTATGGGTTGGTTACACTGGTTTCATACCGGTGGTCTTTCTCACTTCAACAGGTGAACATGTGTGAGGTTGATGTGACTTATTCTTAAGCGAGTGAGCGCAACTTGTTTTCGTCTACATGATTTTCGTGATCCATGGTTATATGAAAGGTTTAATATTGTTCAGGTATATGTTGCCTGGAGACCATTTTTCCTGCCATTGGTATCGTATTCTAAGTTTGAAATGACTTTTTATATCATTAGAGCGAATACTTATCTTTTCTGGTTCTCTACTTCTTGCGGCGTTTTGTGCCGCTCTATCTACTAGTTCGTTATCTTCTATGCCCGTGTGACCCGGGGTCCAAATGAATGTGATTTGTTTATTTAACTGTTTTAACCATTCAAGAGTAAAAAGGATTTGTTGCACCAATGGATCTTTAGAAAAAGTGTCAGACAGCGATTTCAGTGCAGAGAGTCTGTACATACCAGCCGTATAGATTGGTTTTGGACGACTTGTATGTAGGTATCTTAATGCCTGCCAGATAGCATATAACTCTGCAGTATATATACTTGTCATTTCAGGAAGTGTCCATGCGTGAGTGTCATTTTGGATTGCTATTGCGCTCCCAATACCTTCGATGGTTCTTGATCCTTCTGTATAAATTATGCTGTTTTGGGATGTTCGAGGATGATATTTTTAAAAATTTGTTGAAATATTCTAGAACTGGATTCGTTTTTCCCAAAACATGTACATTCTTAATTGGTATTTGGCGGTGTTTGTGTCCATAAAGAAATTTCATACTTTTCCATTTGGATTGTTGATTTAATGGTGAGGTTAGCCAAATTTTTTAAAAATCCAACACCTTTGGAACGAGTAATTGTAGGTCTGAATTAGAAGGTTTTCTATTGTTCAGTAATCAATAGTAGTTTCTTGTTATGGTGGTTAAGCATACTGAAGATTTTAATACCATAATTTATTAACAGTTGGAATATTCTCATTTCGAATGGTGGGATGCCTAACTCACAGTGGATCGATTTCGATGAACTAGTGTGAAAGGCACTTATGGCCATTCGAATACCTGTTATATGGATTCTTTCTAGGACTTTTATATGTAACGGGTCTAGCTAATGAGTAAACTATGGCCCCATATTTTTGAAAGGACCAGTGTTTTGTATAGCCTCAGAAGGGTTTCTTGATCTGATTTCTATCTGATACTTGATAAGCATCCATAGATGTTCAATGCCTTATGCACTTATGACGTATTATTGTGCTATATAGTAGTTGATCGTAACAACTTAATGACGATTCTCGTATATCTTCGCATCACCATTTCTCAAAAGTAACTTTTTATCGTAGTACCAATATTATCGTGTTTTATTTTTAAATGAAACTTACATGGTAAGAACCAATTACATTGTTGTTTTCAAAATTTCTATTTTAGATCCAAGACAATAATATTTGTTCAGATATCGTACAATAATATTATTATTTCCGCAATTCTGAATAAACAAAATTCGTTGAAAATGATTAAATTATTAAACGTTTAAATACAGTCGCGTCATTTGATTAGCTTTATTCGTGGGTCCGATCCCGGAACAGTTTAGAAAGTATTCGCATGCGCTGCCTACAAAGATGCTTTCGCGTGCCAAATAATTCTGAATTTATAGTAAGTGTCCTGTGTTCGCGGGTCACATCAATTTGGTTCGTTATTAAATCGGATTAAATCGGCCCACAAAGATATTAGAATGGCAACCAAAATTCAGGCGAAAGCGCGTAAGACCACCAGAAGAGTGGTTAAAACAAACAAGAAAGGGCATGGAGAGGAAGTGATTAGAAGAGGAAGATTGGCAGGATAGAGAGGCATGGAGAAGAGGATGCGAGAGACGGCCAACTATGCTGTAAAAAAATCGCACATAAATATATATATATATATATATTTATATATATATATATATATATATATATATATATATATATATATATATATATATATAAAAAATTGATTTTGTAATTGTGGATGAAAGATTGAAAAATAAAATAATGGACACTCGGGCATACCGCGGTGCAGGTATTGACACAGACCACTTCTTAGTAATGAGCCGAATAAGAGGTCTCTTTAGGCGGTGGCGCCATCGTGTGCAGGAATCAAGTAGTGTACTAGAGCGTATAAAAGTTGAGAATTTGCAAGAAGAAGGTATAAAGGAGGAGTTCGTTAGTAAATTGACCGAGGAATTTGACAGTTTAGATGAAGCATGTGAGGTTAAAGAATTGTGGAAGCCATTCAAGAAAGGAATCGTGGATATTGCTATAGAAGTATGCGGTGTAAGTAAAAGAAGGAAAGGATGCAAGTTACAGAAAAGGTGCGTATGGGTTCAAAAAGCAGTGTCAGAAAAGAAGAAAGCCTGGCTGGATTGGCTAGCTACAAAATCCAATCAAAGAACGCAAAAGGCAACGATTGAGGATGAAAACAAGGCAAAGAATGAGTATAAAAGGTTAAAAGGTGTGGCAAAAGAGGTTGTGGCAAAAAATAAGGAGAGTGATAAAGATGAATTTGATAGAAGGTTATCTGACGATTTCCAAAACAATATTAAACTCGTCTGGAAGTCCATAAGAACAGCCAGAGGTAAAAAAACTACCTCGCAATTGGAAAGAATCAGAAACCAAGATGGTAATATGGTAAAGGGAGAAAAATGCGTATTAAAGAGATGGAAGGAATACTTCGAAAGTTTATTTGAGAAAGAGGATACACAAGTACAGGCCCAATTCAAAGACATGAGTGAAAGTTGCAATAAAAGTGAAATTACTACGACAGAAATTGTGGAAGCGTTGAACAGTATGAAATTGGGTAAAGCTGCTGGGTACGACAGGATAACAGTTGAAATGCTGGAGGCTGGACAAAACGTGGTAGCTAGTCTACTGGACCGCCTTTTTAACCTTTGTTGGAAAAGTGGTAGTGTACCAGACGACTGGTGCAAGGCCGTTATCGTGCCGCTTTACAAGGGAAAAGGTTCGCAGCAGGACTGTAAAAACTACCGAGGTATTAGTTTACTCAGCATAGTCGGCAAACTGTATGCAAAGATATTGATCAAAAGAGTAACGAATGAAACTGAGAAGATGATATGGGATGTGCAAGCAGGATTTAGAAGAGGAAAGAGATGTATGGATCAGGTCTTTTCCTTACGAGGTATAGTCGAAAAATTCTTGGCTAGAAGTCAGAAGGTCTATTGCGCTTTTATAGACTTGGAAAAGGCCTATGACAGAGTGGTGAGGAGTGAATTGTGGTCTACATTGTCTATGTATGGGGTAAGTGGTAGTTTAATACGAGCACTGAAATCACTTTACGAGGATTCCACTGCTTGTGTCAAGATAAACGGAGCTTGCACGGACTGGTTTAACATCGAAAAAGGTGTGAGACAGGGATGTGTGGCTTCGCCATGGCTGTTTAACTTATACATAGACAATTGTTTAAAAGATCTGAAAGAGAGTGCGTATGGATTAAAAATGAATGATTTGATCGTCAAATGCCTTCTTTACGCCGATGATCAAGTCATATTAGCGTTATCTGAAGAGGAGTTGCAGGCGAAGGTTAATGTTATGCATGATTCCCTAAAAATCAAAGGGATAAAAATAAATGTGAGCAAAACGAAAGTAATGGTTTTTGAAAGAGAAGAAAGCATGACAAACTGTGGGGTTTCGATTGAGGGAGAAAGAGTGGAACAAGTTAATGAATTTGTGTACTTGGGTTCAAAATTTACTAGAGATGGAAAGTATGACAGTGACATTGAGCGAAGGGTGTTGGCAGGAAAACAAATGAATGGGGCACTGCATAGCTTTATAAATAGCCAGAAAGTGTCAAAAAATGCACGTCTGGCGGTGCATAGAGGTGTGTTGGTTCCTACACTTATGTATGGTAGTGAATGTTGGGTTTGGCAGAAGAAGCATGAAAATAGAATTAATGCTGCGGAGATGAGTAGTTTGAGAAGTATAGCCGGAGTGACTCGGTTGGATAAAGTTAAGAATAGTGAGATAAGAAAACGCTGTGATGTAGAAGAAGATGTGGTCACAAAGATAGATAAAGGAATGCTTAGATGGTTTGGACACGTAGAAAGGATGGATAAAGAAAGATTGACGAAACAAATTTATAAGGCGAGTGTGAATGGGCAAACCGGTAGAGGTCGACCTCGGAGAACATATCTTGATCAGATCAACATTGTTTTGAAGAAAGGCCAGGTCAAGAGTACCAACAACCGAAGAGCATGTATGAGTCCACTGATGAAAGTAGAGGAAGCAAAAGATGTGTGTACGAACCGTAGCGGAAGTGGAAGGAAGTGGTCTCTGCCTACCCCTATGGGAAAAAGGCGTGACTTTATGTATGTATAAAAAATTTTCATTCTATTCTCTGTCCTCCATAATTTATCTTTAAATGTTGCTTTTAATGAAGAACAACAAATTGTTTAATTTAACATAGTTTAAAATAAACATGATAAAGCAAATAGGAATGGGAGATAGGTGTGACAGTTAGAGAAAAATTGGTTGTCTGTAAAGTCGGTTTACGGACGGTAATTTTACGTGATAACATTATAAGAAAACATTGATAAAAAATTGAATACTGTTATGAATTAAATTGAATTACCATCACTGAATTATCATTATTTTGTATAATACAAAGAAGTTAATTAAAAATTACAATTTTTTCGATAAATTAACATTTAGTTGCACTCGTTAATGCAAATGTTTTTTTACTTAAATTATACAGATTAATAACAAGGTGCTATTAACATTTTATTAACACCTTACATACATGTATATAATTGTGACTTATTTTTACCAGTAAAAGTTAGAATTTAAACATTTATGCTCCTAGAAGGAGGTATTTTTTAAAATACCTTAAATTTTAATCGGAAAATTTAGATTTACCAAACCACAGGTGCAGCGTATCTTTAATAAGAATTGCAAATGTAATATTGTGTTAAAATCATAGAAAGTAGTCATAAATCTTTCACAATAAGCCACTTAGGCACAGTTTTGAACAAATTTAATAATATTAAAAGTTGTTCTAAAGGCAGTAGAAACTTTTTTTTTTCATTTTTTTTTCAGTTGACGGTATTTCTTCTGATGCGTTTAAAACCAATGCCGGGGTCTTCCAGGGTTCCATCCTGTCCCCGACCTTATTTCTTTTACACATCAACGACCTCTTGAAAACCACCACGAACCCCATTTACAGTTTCGCAGACGATAGCACACTTGTCTCAACTTTCACATCCTATCGATCACTTTCGTTAAATGATACAAATAGACTCAGACAGGAACAGGTTGATTCCATCAATAGAGATCTTGAAGCAATCGTCGAGTGGGGAACCAACAATCTTGTTCAGTTCAACGCCCAAAAAACACAAAGTGCCACGTTTTCCAAGAAAGTGAATTCCTCAAATCATACCATCACAATGTCCGGAATTACCCTTGAACCAAGTCTCTCCATCTTGATTTTGGGAGTCACGGTGTTCAATAATATGTCTTGGCACGACCATGTTGCTAACATCGCAAAGTTGGCAAGCCAGAGGCTAGGTTTTCTGTGGAAAGCCAGAAAGTTTTTTACTCCTGATCAACTGTTGACGACGTGCAAGGCTCAAATACGACCTCTACTGGAGTATTGCTCGCACATTTGGGGTTCAGCACCAAGGCATTCTCTTCGTCTTGTAGATTTCATTCAGAAAAGAGCCATTCGCTTGATAAACAGCTTAACTCTCACATATACCCTTCACCCTCTAGAACATAGAAAAAGGGTTGCAGACCAGTCATTGCTTTACAGATACTTCCATGGCAGATGCTCCAGAGAAATAAAAACTCTTGTACCACCATTGGCCACATTCGGCCGAAGAACTCGGCACGCTGATCAGTCTCACCCAGTTACTCTCAAGATTGACACTACAAGGACTAATTTTCATCAAGAATCCTTCTTTTACAGGGCTGCTACGGAATGGAATAAGCTTCCAAAATCAGTTTTTCCAGAGAACTATGACCTGCAACTTTTTAAAAAGCGTGCCCACAATCATTTTCTTTCTATAATCCCTTCCCCTTCTAATAAGCGCAGTGCGGGCCGTCTACGGCCCACACGATAGGTCTACCCTTTTTGCGACTATTACATAAAAAAAAATATATAATGGTGATTTACAATCACCTTCCAAATGAGACAAAAAATCTTTCAAATATCAATTTATTTAACTTTCCTAATAGTACATCAATACAATTGACCTAGATCTAATTTTCCTTGTTTACAAATTTATTGAAATTTTAAAAACAAAACTAACCTTAATAATTGGGTTGACAGTTGACACGTAATGTTATCGATAGTCGGTTTTTAAAATGAAATGAAATATATCGATACCAAAAATACAACAGCGACATAAACACGCCCACCAGAGCTTTTGTTTGCTTTTGCTCTCTGTAGGTTGTGTGCTGCCGCTGTCTCTCTTCTACTCGGACGCATCGTCCAATGGAGTGGAAGTTAAGTCACAAGCCTAACGCTTAGGCTGATCGTGCCTCTCTATCGCTTGTTCCGCACTCTCGCTTGCACGCTCAGCTCAGGCGGAACGTGACAATGAATCATGCTTTTTCGTACATGTAGCCGGCGTTCATCGATTTATAGGACGTATCACGTCAAAAAATTATAAATTACTTGCCATTTATAATTTAATAAAAAATTTGAATACCTGTAATGTTTTTAGATAAACACTACGTAAAATAAATAATTGATCATTGCATGTGTTGGCAATTTTTTTTTAGAAAATATGATTAAATTATTTGAAACATCCAAATATTTTCTAATTTTTCCTTTTTAAAATTAAGGCCAGGGGTTAGTAAAAAATTATGACCATAAAACAATCTACTATTTAAAACAAAAAAATCACATACAAAATAAAATATAGTGAAGAAAAATAACATTGAAATGTAAATAAAAGAACAAACCTTGCAATACTGAAAAAAAATGAACTAAAAAATATTTGAATAAAAATCACAAGTATAAAAATTTTATTTAAAAAAATTATATTAATACAAGATAAAAATAATCCAAAAAAAACAAACAATACAATAGGTACTGAAATAATTGATTAATTTATCCAAAAGAAATTTTTTATTAGCTATGTATCAGTAACGGAAGTGTAAATATTTTTTTCCTTCTACTATGCAGAAAGCGTCACTTTCGGCCCGCTACGCAAAACGAAATTGCTACTTTCTGCCTACAGTAGGGAGAAAAATAGTATACACACCACGGGCTTCGCCTCGGTCAACAAACATGTTCTCTGAGACATTTCTTACTTTACTGCCCTAGGTGTGTAATATACTATTTCTATACTACGACAAACAATTGGAGAAGGTGACTCATAGTCGTGAACAAAATGACAAAAAAATAAGCATTATACCAGGTATCTGCCGAATAAATATTTTAACAACGATAAATTGTGCAGTTCACGAATCGGTGCATTGACAATATATCCCCGTATGGATCCAAGCCCAGAAGTACAGCAAGCCAATGGTCCTAAGCTATTATAAGTTACAGTATCATCATTTTATTTGTTCCACACAAGTTTCATTTAAAGACCTTTCCTATCACGCTATCAGTAGCGTACGCGCTTTGACGAATAAGTTTATATTCAGTGCGACTGACGAGGACTAGGTGTCTTGGGAGACAATAAAATAATCATTTAAAATACCTCCGTTTTTTTTTATTATTTTAACGTGATTTATGGATGTTTAACAAAACAATATTTAATCATACTTTTTTAAAGAATATTAAAGAGCAAAATAAAAGGAGCGCGCGTTTAAATAAATGCATTCATAATTACAAAATCCTCAGTAGAAACTGCTGCTCCAACACAGTGAACAAAACGTTACCAAAGTTTACAAATTTTTTTGTCTAGTTGCACTCCTAGATATTTTGCAGAGTTTCGTAATCTCTTCTTCTTCCTCTGATACCATGACCGTTTAACGATCGTTGGTTATCATGTTGACGATAATTGTTCTGTTGACAGCGGCTCGGAAAAGCTGAACTGTAGACTTCCCATACCACTGCCTCAATTTATTTAGCCACGATGTTCTCACTATTTCTGGACCCCGCTTGCTTGGTATTTTTCCCTCTATAATAAGATGTAGCATTTAATATTTTTCCGGGTTCCTTATAATATGGCCAAAATATTCTAATGTTCACCGTTTGATAGTTTTGACTATTTTCAGGTGTTTTTTCATGTGATTGAGAACTCTATTGTTGCTGACTTTGTCCACCCAACTGATTTTAAGTAATCGTCGGTACACCCACATTTTAAATGATTCGAGGCGTATAAGCATTACTTTCGTGAGTGTCCATGCCTTCATGCCATACAAGAGAACGAAGAACACATAGCAGCATACCATTTTCATTCTCAATTTTAAAGTTAGGTCGTGACTGGTTAGCACTTTTTTCATTTTTATAAAGGTGGCTCTGGCTTTCGCTATTCTGGTTTTGATCTCGATGCTCGGGTCCCATTAATCGTTAATGTTGCTACCCAGATACACCAATTTATGCACTCTTTCCAGATGCGCGCCATCGATCATGATACCATTACCTCTTATATCACGTGCTTTATTGATGACCATAAATTTTGTTTTGTTGACAGTTGAGTTTTAGCCAAATTGAGTACAGGTGTCGGTAATCTAATTCATTGGATTTTGTAGATCTTCTTCCGTGTGTGGTTGCCAGTCCACTATCGGGCGCCTCCCCAGGTGGCGAAAAGGGGATTTCCTCCCAGATATGAAATACTCGTGGCGGACCAAAACTAGCAAACTTGCAGCGTCTTACCCAGAGTGGGCGGCTGCAAACAGCGTCGGTTCTTCATGTTAGGAGCGGCTGAGTTTAAAGCGGTAAAGGCAACCATACTGCTATAATTTTTCCCCGGGATATTGCTATGGTAAGAAATAAAAATAATACGGCCCCTAGTTCCGGGCAGCCCTTCAATAGGCCAGGGGTGCTAAGAATCTCCCGACTCAAAATAGCAAAGTCCAAATTAAGAATGGGCTCATGGAATGTTAGGAGTCTCTACGTAGCCGGAAAGTTTGAGAACCTTATCCAGGAGATTAAGCGTATGAGCTTATTGGTGACTGGCATAAGTGAATTACGATGGCCTGGGTCGGAAACATGCAACTATGACGATGACACCCTATACTATTCTGGAAGCGATGAGGAAGATAAACATTATAGGAATGGAATCGGCATCGGCATTTAATAATATTAAAAGTTGTTCTAAAGGCAGTAGAAACTTTTTTTTTTCATTTTTTTTTCAGTTGACGGTATTTCTTCTGATGCGTTTAAAACCAATGCCGGGGTCTTCCAGGGTTCCATCCTGTCCCCGACCTTATTTCTTTTACACATCAACGACCTCTTGAAAACCACCACGAACCCCATTTACAGTTTCGCAGACGATAGCACACTTGTCTCAACTTTCACATCCTATCGATCACTTTCGTTAAATGATACAAATAGACTCAGACAGGAACAGGTTGATTCCATCAATAGAGATCTTGAAGCAATCGTCGAGTGGGGAACCAACAATCTTGTTCAGTTCAACGCCCAAAAAACACAAAGTGCCACGTTTTCCAAGAAAGTGAATTCCTCAAATCATACCATCACAATGTCCGGAATTACCCTTGAACCAAGTCTCTCCATCTTGATTTTGGGAGTCACGGTGTTCAATAATATGTCTTGGCACGACCATGTTGCTAACATCGCAAAGTTGGCAAGCCAGAGGCTAGGTTTTCTGTGGAAAGCCAGAAAGTTTTTTACTCCTGATCAACTGTTGACGACGTGCAAGGCTCAAATACGACCTCTACTGGAGTATTGCTCGCACATTTGGGGTTCAGCACCAAGGCATTCTCTTCGTCTTGTAGATTTCATTCAGAAAAGAGCCATTCGCTTGATAAACAGCTTAACTCTCACATATACCCTTCACCCTCTAGAACATAGAAAAAGGGTTGCAGACCAGTCATTGCTTTACAGATACTTCCATGGCAGATGCTCCAGAGAAATAAAAACTCTTGTACCACCATTGGCCACATTCGGCCGAAGAACTCGGCACGCTGATCAGTCTCACCCAGTTACTCTCAAGATTGACACTACAAGGACTAATTTTCATCAAGAATCCTTCTTTTACAGAGCTGCTACGGAATGGAATAAGCTTCCAAAATCAGTTTTTCCAGAGAACTATGACCTGCAACTTTTTAAAAAGCGTGCCCACAATCATTTTCTTTCTATAATCCCTTCCCCTTCTAATAAGCGCAGTGCGGGCCGTCTACGGCCCACACGATAGGTCTACCCTTTTTGCGACTATTACATAAAAAAAAATATATAATGGTGATTTACAATCACCTTCCAAATGAGACAAAAAATCTTTCAAATATCAATTTATTTAACTTTCCTAATAGTACATCAATACAATTGACCTAGATCTAATTTTCCTTGTTTACAAATTTATTGAAATTTTAAAAACAAAACTAACCTTAATAATTGGGTTGACAGTTGACACGTAATGTTATCGATAGTCGGTTTTTAAAATGAAATGAAATATATCGATACCAAAAATACAACAGCGACATAAACACGCCCACCAGAGCTTTTGTTTGCTTTTGCTCTCTGTAGGTTGTGTGCTGCCGCTGTCTCTCTTCTACTCGGACGCATCGTCCAATGGAGTGGAAGTTAAGTCACAAGCCTAACGCTTAGGCTGATCGTGCCTCTCTATCGCTTGTTCCGCACTCTCGCTTGCACGCTCAGCTCAGGCGGAACGTGACAATGAATCATGCTTTTTCGTACATGTAGCCGGCGTTCATCGATTTATAGGACGTATCACGTCAAAAAATTATAAATTACTTGCCATTTATAATTTAATAAAAAATTTGAATACCTGTAATGTTTTTAGATAAACACTACGTAAAATAAATAATTGATCATTGCATGTGTTGGCAATTTTTTTTTAGAAAATATGATTAAATTATTTGAAACATCCAAATATTTTCTAATTTTTCCTTTTTAAAATTAAGGCCAGGGGTTAGTAAAAAATTATGACCATAAAACAATCTACTATTTAAAACAAAAAAATCACATACAAAATAAAATATAGTGAAGAAAAATAACATTGAAATGTAAATAAAAGAACAAACCTTGCAATACTGAAAAAAAATGAACTAAAAAATATTTGAATAAAAATCACAAGTATAAAAATTTTATTTAAAAAAATTATATTAATACAAGATAAAAATAATCCAAAAAAAACAAACAATACAATAGGTACTGAAATAATTGATTAATTTATCCAAAAGAAATTTTTTATTAGCTATGTATCAGTAACGGAAGTGTAAATATTTTTTTCCTTCTACTATGCAGAAAGCGTCACTTTCGGCCCGCTACGCAAAACGAAATTGCTACTTTCTGCCTACAGTAGGGAGAAAAATAGTATACACACCACGGGCTTCGCCTCGGTCAACAAACATGTTCTCTGAGACATTTCTTACTTTACTGCCCTAGGTGTGTAATATACTATTTCTATACTACGACAAACAATTGGAGAAGGTGACTCATAGTCGTGAACAAAATGACAAAAAAATAAGCATTATACCAGGTATCTGCCGAATAAATATTTTAACAACGATAAATTGTGCAGTTCACGAATCGGTGCATTGACAATATATCCCCGTATGGATCCAAGCCCAGAAGTACAGCAAGCCAATGGTCCTAAGCTATTATAAGTTACAGTATCATCATTTTATTTGTTCCACACAAGTTTCATTTAAAGACCTTTCCTATCACGCTATCAGTAGCGTACGCGCTTTGACGAATAAGTTTATATTCAGTGCGACTGACGAGGACTAGGTGTCTTGGGAGACAATAAAATAATCATTTAAAATACCTCCGTTTTTTTTTATTATTTTAACGTGATTTATGGATGTTTAACAAAACAATATTTAATCATACTTTTTTAAAGAATATTAAAGAGCAAAATAAAAGGAGCGCGCGTTTAAATAAATGCATTCATAATTACAAAATCCTCAGTAGAAACTGCTGCTCCAACACAGTGAACAACACGTTACCAAAGTTTACAAATTTTTTTGTCTAGTTGCACTCCTAGATATTTTGCAGAGTTTCGTAATCTCTTCTTCTTCCTCTGATACCATGACCGTTTAACGATCGTTGGTTATCATGTTGACGATAATTGTTCTGTTGACAGCGGCTCGGAAAAGCTGAACTGTAGACTTCCCATACCACTGCCTCAATTTATTTAGCCACGATGTTCTCACTATTTCTGGACCCCGCTTGCTTGGTATTTTTCCCTCTATAATAAGATGTAGCATTTAATATTTTTCCGGGTTCCTTATAATATGGCCAAAATATTCTAATGTTCACCGTTTGATAGTTTTGACTATTTTCAGGTGTTTTTTCATGTGATTGAGAACTCTATTGTTGCTGACTTTGTCCACCCAACTGATTTTAAGTAATCGTCGGTACACCCACATTTTAAATGATTCGAGGCGTATAAGCATTACTTTCGTGAGTGTCCATGCCTTCATGCCATACAAGAGAACGAAGAACACATAGCAGCATACCATTTTCATTCTCAATTTTAAAGTTAGGTCGTGACTGGTTAGCACTTTTTTCATTTTTATAAAGGTGGCTCTGGCTTTCGCTATTCTGGTTTTGATCTCGATGCTCGGGTCCCATTAATCGTTAATGTTGCTACCCAGATACACCAATTTATGCACTCTTTCCAGATGCGCGCCATCGATCATGATACCATTACCTCTTATATCACGTGCTTTATTGATGACCATAAATTTTGTTTTGTTGACAGTTGAGTTTTAGCCAAATTGAGTACAGGTGTCGGTAATCTAATTCATTGGATTTTGTAGATCTTCTTCCGTGTGTGGTTGCCAGTCCACTATCGGGCGCCTCCCCAGGTGGCGAAAAGGGGATTTCCTCCCAGATATGAAATACTCGTGGCGGACCAAAACTAGCAAACTTGCAGCGTCTTACCCAGAGTGGGCGGCTGCAAACAGCGTCGGTTCTTCATGTTAGGAGCGGCTGAGTTTAAAGCGGTAAAGGCAACCATACTGCTATAATTTTTCCCCGGGATATTGCTATGGTAAGAAATAAAAATAATACGGCCCCTAGTTCCGGGCAGCCCTTCAATAGGCCAGGGGTGCTAAGAATCTCCCGACTCAAAATAGCAAAGTCCAAATTAAGAATGGGCTCATGGAATGTTAGGAGTCTCTACGTAGCCGGAAAGTTTGAGAACCTTATCCAGGAGATTAAGCGTATGAGCTTATTGGTGACTGGCATAAGTGAATTACGATGGCCTGGGTCGGAAACATGCAACTATGACGATGACACCCTATACTATTCTGGAAGCGATGAGGAAGATAAACATTATAGGAATGGAATCGGCATCTTTGTGACCTCTGAATTTGTAAAATTTGTTAGGAACATTGTCCCCGTAAACGACAGGATTATACTCTTACAACCAAACACCTGCCCATTTAACATTAATATATTACAAGTATATGCGCCCACGGCAGATAAGAAGCATGACAACGAAGTAGAAAGGTTTCCTTGTTTCAAATATCTTGGTTGTTATATTACAGAACATCTCCACCCGGGTAAAGAATTCAAGTGCAGCATCAAGTCAGCTCGTGCAACCTTTCAAAAAATGAGATCACTCTTCTGCAATAATAAGCTCCGCCAAAAGCAGCAACCATTTATCGTCTTGATGCATTTGAAATGTGCCTACATAAAAAGCGGTACATAAAGCGGTTTTAAATAGAGCAAACGCCGTCCGTGAACTACTAACAGTTAAATGCCAAAAGCTGTCCTATCTAGGTCACATACTCGGGAGTGATCGTTACCGTATCCTTTTACTTATAATGAAGGGCAAGATAGAAAAAACTAAATATATGTGTGTAAACCGACTCGGAAGAAGAGACAGAATAGGACAAAACGTATCAATAAACACGTATAACTTTGAAAGAGTAGAACGTTTTAAATATCTAGGCGCAACAATCACAGTAGATAATGATATCACTGAGGAAATAAAAGGAAGAATCCAAGCCTCAAATCGATGTATATACTCCCTAAACAACGTCCTTAAATCAAAAAACCTGACACGGACATCCAAAATAAAAATATATAAGAGTATTATTAGACCAATACTTACCTAGGGAAGTGAAACATGGACAATGACTAAGGCGAACGAAGAAAAACTTAGACGTTTCGAACGCAAAACACTGAGGAAAATCTTCGAAACTCATTACGATCCAGATTCAACTCAATATCGAATTAGAACGAATGATGAACTCAAACGACTATATAATGACAGTGATATCGTCCAAGAAATAAAATCTCAACGTCTGAGATGGGCCGGCCACGTACAGAGACTCCATGAAGAAAGATTGGTGAAACTGATATGGGAAGAGATTCCAGCAGGCAAAAGACCTTTAGGCCGCCCCCGCATGCGATGGAGAGACAACATCCAAAACGACCTGCTGAAAATGAACGTTCCTCTCGACAAACCTGATGGAAGACCGAGAATATTGGAAGAGAGTAGTAGAGTCAGCCAAGACCCACCCTGGGTTGTAGCTAACCGAAGAAGAAGATAGATGGCCGTAGAGGAGTCGGTAGAAGACAAGCCTCGCGGTTAAGGAATCTTAGAGAGTGGACCGGAATTCGAAGCGCGAACAACTCTTTAAAATCGCCGAAGACAGAGCACATCTCGCCGTTGTGATTGCCAACATCAGAAGGACCTGAAATGGCACCAAAAGAAGATCTTCGTTGTTCGTTACAATTAGTGTAGCGTCGGCGTATCTTATATTTGTTATTTAAGTTAGTGTTATTTAATGTCAGTTGTGGTATGTTAACATTTCTTTTCTAGTGAAGATAATAGCTTGTGTTGATTTATTTTTTCAAGTTTTTGTCCATCCTTCTATCTCAAATATTCGCTTTTGCATTATTAAAAGTAATCTTCGTAGACTTTTTTGTGCGCTACAAATAAAAATTGATTGCATTACCAATGGTTTCCTGCGAATTATTTTATCATAAAGAAATCTTCGGACTAATTTCTCTACCGGAAATCTTAAATGCATGCTCGCTGATTTGAACAAGGGACAATGCCATTCGAGGCATTTTTTTGTAGCCATAAAAATTTACGGGCAACACACACGCAGCCAATAATTTCATTTTTGGCAATTCCAGATCTTATCAGAGCCGCATTACGATTTCTTAACGATATCTAGATTGGTGTATTCGAACGACGACGAGAATCGAACAAAAGAAGGCCACGGACAGTTATGATATCACATATGTAATTATAAATAATTATAGGGCATTTAAAAAGAATCATTGAACGCATGTACGTTTCTAATTAATGGTATACGATTGGTTTCTGTAATTATCGCTTAGAGATTGTGTGTTTTTTACCATTGAGTAAACGTTGGCTCAACGAATTCCCGATACAAAAACTTTATGAAAGTCTGACTCTTTTTATGAGATGACGAACTTCGTCAAAATATTGTTATCGATAGCAAAAAGAATAGAGATAAGTTACCAATAAAAGCAACACGTCAAACGTCCCCACTTCAGTTTAAAGATATATCTAATAGGATTTTTAATTGGTTTTTACGTTAATAATTTTATTATAATATATATATTTATATATAAAATCATAAACCTTAATATACCCGAAGGTGTTATGGTGTTTAGTTCAAACAAGGTTTGCACTTAAGTATTTTAGTTGTTTTTATATACAAATTTCACCCAGCTTCTTTTATTTTGTGCAATTTCTTTTCCTTCCTTTCAGCTCTTGTTATTTTTTTCTAGGATACCAGCTATTACATCATCCCATTTCCTTCTAGGCCTGCCTCTAGATCTTTTATTTTTTGGTTTGGTTTGCCATATCAACTTGACTTGTCTCGAGTTGTCCATTCTTACCATATGTCCAAACCACTTCAGTTGCTAACGTTCTATACCGTTTATGATCGGCTCGACTTCCAATTCCTTTCTAATAACCTCATTTCTTACTCTGTCCTTTTTTGTCATGCCCTTCATGCCTCTTAGAAATTTCATTTCTATGGCTTGTATTTTGCTCTTCTGTTGTTCCGTGAGTACCCAGCTTTCACAACCATAGATTAGGATCGGTTTGAATATGGTTTTGTAGACGATCAGTTTTGTCCTCGTCGACACTTCTTTCTTCCTTATAAGCGTGTTACTTAATGAATAGTACAACTTGGTTGCGCTTTCTATCCTGCTGTTAATTTCCGCTTCGTTCTTCCCGTCTCTGTTTATCAAGACACCTAGATACTTGAAGTTATCCGTTTGCTCTACTTCTTTATCGCTTAAACTAACAACAGTTTAAACTTCGTTTCTACCTATCACCATTATTTTTGTTTTATTCATATTAATTATCAGGTTGTATTTCTTCAGTGCTTCATACCATAGATCTAAATTGTTTTGTAGGTCCTTTTGATTCTTAGCACATATCATTAGATCGTCTGTGAAGCCACATTCACTTATATAGGTTGGTTCCAGATTTCTGTAGCCCACCAGAAGTTTCTTTGCTTTTGTTTTGACTTCCTTCATTGCATCGTCTAGTATAAGGTTGAATAAGGTGGTGGTGTTGCTTAGTACTCCTTCCTGTCTTAAACCTTCCCTAGTTAGAAACTGTTCAGACTCGGCATTATTTGTTCTTATGTAGTTTCTGGTGCATTGGTATAAGCTGGATATGCAGATTCTTAGTTCTTCGTTGACCCCTCTGTTTCTTAAACTGTTCCATACTGTCTTCCTTGAAATACTGTCGAAAGCTTTTTCCAAATCTATGAATGCTACGTACATATTGCTATTATGATACTTTTCAATCATTTGTTTTATGGTGAATATGTGGTCTTGTACTCCTCTTCCTCTTCTAAATCCACTCTGTGAGTCTTCCAGCTGATGTTCAATTATGGTATTTAATTTACAGTCTAACAATTTTTCGTATAATTTTGACACGATGCTTAATAATGTAATACCTCTATAATTGTTACAGTCTCTATTGTTACATTTTTTGTGTAGAGGCAGTATTATTCCTATCTGCCAATCTTTGGGAATTCGATGTTTCTTTGCAGCTTTATTGAATAGGATTGTTAACACTTTAAAGCCTGTGGGTCCCAAGTTGTGCAGCATTTCTGATGTTATCTGGTCATGACCTGCGGCTTTACCTCTTTTCTTTATTTTTATTGCTGCTATTACATTAAAATGTTTAAATACTTATAAAATATAACAATCTTTATTATAGAGTAGGGATTTAAAGGTTAAATAGACAATATGGATTTCGACAACTTCGGTCTACTGGAGATTTGCTGGCTTATGTCACTCAGCTCTGAACAAACACTATTGAAAAGTTTGGTGAATCCCGTGCAATAGCATTGGATATATCTAAATCCTTTGACCGCGTTTGGCACCAGGCATTGTTAAGTAAATTATCTGCCAACGGTCTCCCAACAAAACTGCGCCAATGGCTCTTGAGCTTCATGCAAGATCACTCCTTACATGTGGCAGTTGACGGTATTTCTTCTGATGCGTTTAAAACCAATGCCGGGGTCCCCCAGGGTTCCATCCTGTCCCCCACTTTATTTCTTTTACACATCAACGACCTCTTGAAAACCACCACGAACCCCATTTACAGTTTCGCAGACGATAGCACACTTGTCTTAACTTTCACATCCTATCGATCACTTTCGGTGAATGATACAAATAGACTCAGGCAGGTACAGGTTGATTCCATCAATAGAGATCTTAAAGCAATCGTCGAGTGGGGAACCAACAATCTTGTTCAGTTCAACGCCCAAAAAACACAAAGTGCCACGTTTTCCAAGAAAGTGAATTCCTCAAATCATACCATCACAATGTCCGGAATTACCCTTGAACCAAGTCTCTCCATCTTGATTTTGGGAGTCACGGTGTTCAATAATATGTCTTGGCACGACCATGTTGCTAACATCGCAAAGTTGGCAAGCCAGAGGCTAGGTTTTCTGTGGAAAGCCAGAAAGTTTTTTACTCCTGATCAACTGTTGACGACGTGCAAGGCTCAAATACGACCTCTACTGGAGTATTGCTCGCACATTTGGGGTTCAGCACCAAGGCATTCTCTTCGTCTTGTAGATTTCATTCAGAAAAGAGCCATTCGCTTGATAAACAGCTCAACTCTCACAGATACCCTTCACCCTCTAGAACATAGAAGAGTTGCAGACCAGTCATTGCTCTACAGATATTTCCATGGCAGATGCTCCAGAGAAATAAAAACTCTTGTACCACCATTGGCCACATTCGTCCGAAGAACTCGGCACGCTGATCAGTCTCACCCATTTACTCTCAAGATTGACACTACAAGGACCAATCTTCATCAAGAATCATTCTTTTACAGGGCTGCTACGGAATGGAATAAGCTTTCAAAATCAGTTTTTCCAGAGAACTATGGCCTGCAACTTTTTAAAAAGCGTGTCCACAATCATTTCCTTTCCATAATCCCTTCCCCTTCTAATAGTCGCAGTGCGGGCCGTCCGCGGCTCACACAATAGGTCTACCCTTTTTGCGACTATTTTCATAAAAAAAAAAAAAACATAAAAATAAAATAAAATTTTGTTATATTTTTTGAACACAAACCTTTGATCTGGTGAAAGTGACACGGGGGTATTACGTTTTTACAACGAAATCGAAATACTACACCTACCGCAGTATTTCTTAGTAAACAATATATTTTTTTTTCCTTCGGGTGCTAGAATCACCAGGCTACTCTGTGCGCTTTTTTTGGAGCATGCCACATACAACTGGCCGTGTGAAAAGCAGATTTCTCTCAAGTCTACTTTCGCTACCCTTAGAGTTTGATCTTGAGCTTTGTTTATGGTTATGGCTATGCACTATCTTGAATTCAAAGAGGTAATTTGATGGTGTTAGGGGAATCCTAGGAATAAATAATGACTTTCTTCGAGAACAACCTGTCAGTATAGTTGCCTCGATTACATAAGAATGCAATGTTTTCACTTGCAATCTGGTGCCATTGTATAGTTTTAGTGGCGCGCCAACTCTCAATTTTAATATGTGAGTTGGGAGACCGGCAGGCTTCGACGGATGATCTCAAAGTATTTCATTTATCACTAAAGCTTGTTCGTTTTTTGGTGTTAGGATGGCACGCTCGCATAACCATTTTGCAGGTTTATTGTTAATATTATTAATGTTTGGGTAAATTTTAGCTATGAGCTTTTCTACAGTGGAAACTATTGTACCTAACTCTAGGGAAAATTATTTTATTATCCAGTTCCGGGAAATAACCATTTCCTTTTTCAAGCAACAGGTCTGAGAATTGTCCGGCATTAACATCTCCCCTAAGATGGACTTTCATATTTTTAGTAAGGCTCAGTTTTGACACTGAAGGCCACAAATGAGACCACTTCACTTAAGCTTTAACTTCGTCCGCTCACATTTCTCTGCCGTAAATCGCCTGCTAAAAATACAGTAACTCCTTCTATTTGACAATTACCATTCTTATTATCTTGTAAAGATCTATTTAGAGCTTCGAAACCCCCTTTATGAGCCAAAGTACTCCCATCCCAAACAATTAATTCTGTTTTGCAGAGTACTTCTGCCATATAACTTTGTTTGGGTATATTGCAGAGTGGGTTTTGGTTTGTATAAAAAAGTACAGTTTATATGCTTTTAGCATGGAAAAACGCTAACGATGTTGTAACAGTTCTGAAAATTAATAGTTAGTGCTACACCACCACCCAGGTAGCTTATTATAAATAATACAGTTATTAAAAAGGTAGCCACTACAACATATTTGGGAACTACAATCAACAAGAGTTGGGATCATTCTCATGAAATACGTTGTCGAATAGATGTAGATGCAGCCAGTAAAAGGTTAGACACATTTGAGATGTGGCTGTATCAAGGTATACTAAGAATCCCTTGGACAGCCCATGTTACAAACAAAAGAGAACTTGACATTTTAAACAAGGAAATGGAGATCATAAGTACAATCAAAAGTCGGAAATTGGAATACTCACAAGAACACATCACAAGAAATATCGAAAGATACGGTCTGTTGCTGCTTATTTTACAGGGAAAGGTGCTTAGAAAGAGGAGACCAGGCAGAAGAAGGATCTCATGGCTTAAAAACCTATGAACTTGGTTTGCAACCTCCACCACGGGTCTATTTAGGGCCGCATCTGATAAAATAATTATTGCCAGAATGATCGCCAACGTCCGGTAACGGACAGGCACTGTAAGAAGAAGAAGACAAAATCACTAACGAAGAAGTACTCAGACGACTTGGAAAAGGGACTGAGTTTGTAAATGAGACAAAAATCCGAAAACCACAGTACCTAGGCCACGCTAGGAGAGAAGAAAGATGTACTCTGTTCATTATCGTGTCGAATTATGTGGCCGAAGAACCTTACAGCAGCTTAAGTCGAAGACGAATGTCGTGCCTGCGCAACTTGGGAGAGTGGTTCAACTGTCCGTTATTCCAACTTTTTAGGTCAGCGGTGGATAGAGAAAAAGACCAGGGCTGTAGTAAGGGTTTTTTAAAAAGCAAATTTTCTTTAATACAAACTTTAAACTAGGGAAATTCGTTTATATGGGACTTATTATTATTTAACTGAAGGAAAAAAAGTACAGCTTATATACTTTTAGCATGGAAAAACTTTAACGATGTTGTTCCAGTTTTTAAAATTAATATTAGGTGCTCAAAATTAAACCAATTTTTTTTAAGTGTAAAACAAGATTTTTAATGGCTATTTGTTTTTATACATTAATGGAAATTAAAAAAGGATAGCTACCGTTAAATATGATTTTGATTGTTAAATAAATAGGACTATGGTTGAAATGTTAAAGAAAACCAAATAAATAGTAGACGTTTTGAATTTTTATTGTTTTAACTGTAGAAATCTGTAGTATAAAAACAAGAACATGTATATTAAAAAGTAATCAATTAAAATCCCTACGAAAAGTTATATGTATAACTAGATTAATTGTATACTAAACAAACGTCGTATATATCGACAACAAACGTGTTGAATCGAGATAGTAAGAAACAAAAAGAATATAAAAAAGTCGCAACAAAATTCCAAGTTATCTTATACAAAGAAATCTGTTCCACATCGTATATACTTATTACAATGAAGGTAGCTCGGATTCCAAATAAAAAAAACAAAGCTGTCTCTGGGGGAAGCTTGATAAATGAGCACGTCAATAATGTCATGTTAAAGCACATTACATTAAATCACTCCTAGAAAATGTGTAACAGGCGAACCGATAGAAATTTCAATAAAAATCATGCATACGGTGGACCGTTGGTTAGATTTAAAAATATAAGACAGCTAAAAATTTTTAAAATCATTTTTGGGAGGCATCGTTTTTTTTTAACATATTTGTACAATTTATAATGCTTATAAACTTAAGTTTATTGGAAACAAAAGTATAACATTACAGATCAAATCTTTATTAAAAGTTAAGGACTATAATACAGGAAACTATTTACAAGCAAACACTTTATAAATGTCTCTTGGTGTTCCCTATGGCTCTGTGTTAGGTCCACTCTTATTTATTATTTTTAATAATGACTTTGCCGTGCTTGCACAAAAAATAAATTTTGCAGATGATAGCACGACATTATTTAGTTCAAATAATTTTTTTATCTGTGAGACTATGATTGCAATTAAAAACTGGTTTAAAAATTTTATGTTAGTACTTAACACTAAAAAGACTAAAGTAGTGTAAACCCTACTTTTTAGGCGCTTTTCTGTAAGAGGCTTAAGTTCCTGGAAGGGGCCTTCTTAAAGCCCTTCGATGTCGGGAACACAGCTCCCAGAAAACTGATAAACTTTAAAACGAAGTCTCGAAATCCCAGGCCTAAAATAGATAAAGAGTTATGCACAAAAGATCCGACAGGTCGAGGTGCTTAAGAGGCTGCATAGTATTCACGATCCCCTTTACAATCTACAAATATGAGAGTTTTTTGTGTTTGCGTTATTTATCAAGTTATTGTTAATGTTAAAATGTGGAGTAATTTCTACGGTCCATTAAGCAAGTTTCAATGCAAAAAAAAATATGCGGTAAAAAGATTGTACCATTCTAAACTTACCATTATGACCTAAAGATGCTACATATAGTCACGCATTTTTCTCGTAGGGGTAGGCAAACACCACTTTCTTCTACGATTTTTTCACACATTTTTTGTTTCTTCTACTTTCATTAGTGTTTTTATACATGCTTGTCGGTTGTTGGTACTTTTGACCTTGTCTTTTTACAAAATAATGTCGATCTGATCAAGATATGTTCGCCGGGGTTGACCTCTACCATCAGCCTCACACATTTATTCATTCTAGCAGAGAGTATCGCACCAACGCCCTGAGAATCTCTGCTGGTTTCCGTAACTCCTGACCAGTAGGCTGTATAAGGTCCATGTGTTTTGGTTTCATATCCTTTTCGCTACGTTTCATTCACACAAGGAACATCAATTCGTCTTTTTTCTATCATCGTGTAAATTTCATTAATTTTTTAATTCAATTCTCCCCCCACATTCAAAGAGGTATTACACTTTATATTACACTGATGGATCCAAGATGAATGAAAGGGTTGGAGTGGGTGTAACAGGGCCTAATTTTAGGCTCTCAAAACCACTTGGTAACACCCCAAGCAGAATTACATGCCATAGAGATATGTGCCCAGAAGTGCATCGAAAGGAACATCCGAAGGGCAGAAATCTATATTTTATCGGATAGCCAAGCAGCACTAAAAGCTCTGAAGTCATACATTTGTGAGTCTAAGCTGACTTGGGAATATAAACAGTCCCTGAGACAACTGGCAGCGAACAATCAGGTTACTTTGATGTGGGTTCCAGGTCACAAAGGAGTTAAAGGTAACGAAGAAGTAGATTGCTTTGCCAAAGAAGGGACAAATACACAATTTTCCAGCTCAGAACCCTTCTGTGGACTTTCCAAATCCCACTTGAAAGAAGAGGTTCGACGCTGGGAAACATATGAAATGAAATCTCACTTGCAAAAGTGCCGGAATAAAATAAATAAAAAGGCTAGTAAGCCTATCGCCAAGGAAAGCTAAACAGCTTCTCGAGTTGGACAAAAAAGACTTGAAACTGGTGACGGAGCGCCTCACTGGACAATGCCCTCTGAGGTATCACTTAAAAAAGATAAGCAAAACAGAGAGTGATAGTTGCACACTACTGCGAGAACTTCGCTAAAACTGCAGAACATTTGCTTTGTTTGGTTTGTTTTTTGTCAAAAAAAAGACTAAATTATTGTCATTATTTAAAGGACATTCAAGTCTGCAAAAAGTTTTTAAAATTTTAAATTTAAATTTAATAAAACAATTTAGATATGGCGTTGGATCACTATAACTGAGACACCCGGTATATTTTTAATGAATCAATAGGTATAAACTTTTATTAAACATTGTTTTTTTTTTTAATGCTTAGGATAACTCATGTATTGTGTTTTATATTCGATCCAAACAAGACTTTCGTTAACATTTAACCATTCCGATGTTAATTAAAATCATAAATCAGTATTATCGGTAATAAACTAATTAATTTATGAGCTTGTTCGATCAAAATCATTGGGGATCACTGTGATTAACAATATTAAAGCTCGCTTTAAGCACACGAATAAACAAGCCATTAAAGCTTCTTGTTAAAATATTATGGTCAAGAGTAGCAAATGGAACGAGTTGTTGCAATATTAAGTAAGCAGAAAAACATAACCGGATTAATATCATTTTATGACAAAACTAAAAATCGAAAACGACTATTCATAAATTTAGAATACACGCACACACCCAAAAAATTGGTCTCAATAACAACTTATAATCGCTTATTTTTATAATTTTAACTTTTTATTAAGATTTTATTAATACCTGTTATTATTTGGTGATATTTCAACAGGCTACCGGCCAAATCTAAGACGAGACAAGAGGGTGGTTGGTAGTATTATTAGAACAAAAAAATGTTTATGTGCAGTTCACACGCAGTAGAAGTAAAACTTCAAAAAACAGAGCAAAGACGGAAACATTTATTGTGAAAATAGTTAAATTTTACTTATTAATTTGTCCCATGTAAATAAAAACTCCTTAAATTCACAAATTTAAACACTTTTCGCGAACAATATTTACACTGTCTCTTTAACAGATTTTCTTTTTAGACTGCCGTCTTCTTTAGAAGGTTGACAGCTTGCAACTAAGTTTGGAGTTCACATTGTCTGTGTATCCCGACACAGGGACATACCAGGTAACTGTAAAGCGGACGAGCTAGCAAGAGAGGGCACCACCCTCCCAGCTGTATCTGTCTCATTTCTGCAAGGAGTATCGATTGCAAACTGCCGGCTTCTCCTGCACAGTTTAAAAAGCCAACTTGAGGTGGAAAAATGAACCCTCATGCACATCATCGAAACAGTTTTGGCCTAAACTAGATCCACGTCGAACTAATTATGCTTTAACTTTATCCAGGGAGTCGATTAAAAATGCAATCACGGCTATAACAGCACACTGGGCAGGTGGATCCCATGCATGGCGCATGAGAATCGCAAAGCTTCGACAAAACTTCTGTTATAGCTGTCAAAATGAGGAAGAGGAGGAAACAATGGTACATCTTCTCTGCCACTGCACTGCCCTGCTCTAGGCAGAAAACGGCTTAGCTCAGTTAGCATTAAAGACCTCACACTTTCTATTGATGTTTCTCACGGCAGAGGGAGAAGGCACCGCCGTCCATCACGGTATCACAACGGGCCCAAGTGGGTTATACAAGTGGGTTCCCTCTGAACTACCGTTTTAACCTAACCTAACCACCTAGCTTTTATATTAAAAAAAAACCAAAATGTGCACAAAAAAATTTTAATTTTACTATTGAAAAAATACGAAAAAGGGATGTGTGGCTTCGCCATGGCTGATAAACTTATTTAATTTATACGAGTGGAAGGTTGTTAAAAAGAGAGAGTGCGTATGGATGCGTATTTTTTACTTTATCCATCAGAGTCACTCCAGCTTTACTTCTCAGATTACCTCCGCAGCATTGATCTTACTTTTATGCTTCGTTTGCCAAACACAAAATTCACTACCATACAAAAGTGTAAAAACCAACACTCCTCTATGCACAGCCAGACGTGCCTTTTTAACACTTTTTGGCTGTTCATAAAGCTATACAGTGCCCCATTCATATGTTTTCCTGTTAACACCTTTCGCTCAATGTCACTGTCATACTTCTCTATGTAGTCGTGCCTTTTTTAACACGTTTTGGCTGCTTAAAAAGTAATGAAGTTTGTTTCACTGCCAACACCCATTGTTCAATATAACATTAATATTTTGCGTCTTTCGTGAACTTTAAACCCAAGTAAGCAAACTCTTTCACTTGTTTTAATCTTCTTCAATCAGTATCTCGCAATTTGTGATGTTTTTTTTCTTTAGAAAACCATTACTTTTGTTTTGTTTACATTTTCTATTATCCATCTGATTTTTAGGACATCATGCATAATATTTACCATCGCCTGCAACTCCTCCTCAGACGATGCTAATATGACTTAATTATTGGCGAAATGAAGGCATTTGACAATCAAATCATTCAATTTTAATCCATGCGCACTCTCTTTCAAATTAGCCATGGTGAAGCCACATATGCCATATATCATGCAAACCAATCACATAACCAATTATTTAAATTTAAATGACGTTTTATGATTGGTTTAGTTGGATTATGCTTTCTCTCTCTCCCTCTCTCTGCAGGTAGTAAGTGTAGAGGAAGTAACATAGTGACTAACGCATTCTTGACATACTTGACATTTTTATTACGCACAGTTTATGCTGGCTAGCCCCGGTTACTGCGACGTGCAATAAGGAATTTCGTTCCAATAAAACACGAAATTTCCTACTGCTTTACATGAGAAAGTTCCAAACACATTTATTTTAAGGTTTTACATTACATTGTTTTTTAACGTTAAACTGTTAAACAGTTAACGTTATTACCATAAAAAAGACGCGAGTTCTAATGGGCTATTAATTATAGTAAATTAGTCCAGTCACCTTAGCATAAGACCTATTCAAGAGGCGCACCCTCTGGCCAATTTTTTTATAGGTTGTCTGGCGGTGCATAGAGGTATGTTGTGCTAACATTGTTAATTAAGGGGTTAATGGCAAATGAAAATAAAAATTCTACACTTTTTTTGCAACCGAAATCAGCTGTTTATTGAGATATCGGTTGGAAACTCGTACAAAAAGTACAGGAACCAAACCTTAAAAGAATTATGCAAGATTTATCGATCTGCGAGATATAGTTTAGCAACAATTCGCGATCATCGAAAAATCTTTGCCCTTTAATAGAATTTTCCGACGAAGGCCCACAGGGTGGAAAAAAATCGAGGAGCTTCGTATCATCATGCACAAGCGATTTAGAAAAAAAATTTTGAAAATAGATACTATTTTTCGGCGGTTTTACTGTATTTACGGTATTTTTTAATAACGGAAGCGTAGGGATTGCTGAGGAACTCGAATTTTGCAAAAATCTTTATTACAACAATAGAAAATTGAACAAACGTAAACATATTCATATCTCGGCGGTAAACAAAATATTGCAATTTTTTTTTAAATTGTTCGTTTTCCAAAAACGCGTTAGATGGTCCAAGAATTTTTCAGATATATTTGCAACTTTGGTCGGAATTGTCATTTGTTTATGAGCAAAAATTTAAAATCGCCGAAAAACAGTATCTATTTTCAACAACACTTTTTTTTTTCCAAATTGCTTATGCATAATGATACGAAGCTCCTCAATTTTGTTCCCCTATGTGGAAATTCTATTAAAGGGCAAAGATTTTTCGATAATCGCAGATTGTTGCTAAACTATACCTTGCAGATCAATAAATCTTGCACGATTCTCTTGGAGTTTTAAAGTTATATGTTGATAAACACCCGGTTGTGGTTGCAAAAACGAAATGTAGAATTTTTCTTTGCCATTAACCGCTTAATTAACAATGTTTGCACTTTTTTTGGAATTTGTTAATAGAGGACGTTATGATGAACAAATTTTATTGGAAACTTTTTTCGATAGGACTCGTTTTAAAAAAATTATCTCAAAAATATCCATTTTTTAATTTTCAATAATTTTTTATTGCTAAAATATACCCCAGCAATGGCCGAAAACTCAGGACTATATTCTTGTAGGTCCAAACAACCGACAAAAAAATTGGTCAGAGGGTGCGCCTCTTGAATAAAACTTCGTAAAATATGAAATTACGAATGCAAATGGTGCGGTGCTATGTTTTTACAATTCTCTTGTACGGTATGGAAGCATGGACACTCACGGAAATAATGGCAAAAGATCTAGATATAGTTAAAACTATTAAACGACGCAAATTAAAATATTTTGGTCATATTGTAGGACATCCGGAAAAATATGAGATCTTACATCTCATCATAGAGGGAAAAATCCTAGGCAAGCGTGGTCCAGGGAGAAGGAGAACATCGTGGTTGAAGAATTTGAGGCAGTGGTACGAAAAATCTACAGTTCAACTTTTCCGAGCGGCTATCAATAAAACAATAATTATTAACATGGTAACCAACATGATAACCAACGATCGTTGAACGGTCATGGTACCAGAAGAAGAAAATATGGCATAAGATGACTGAACTATTGACAAATATTCTTAAGTAATAGAATATTTCTCACATGGAAAAGCCTACCACCAGATATAGTAAATGCTAAAAGTGTTAGCATTTTAAAAAAATTATTAGATAAGTTTTTACAGGGATAATTGTTTAATGTTCACTGTTTATTGTACAGGTTGATTTATGGTTTTGTCATGTTCTTAATTTGTAAGTATTTATGATATTATTTTGTGTTTTTAAGATACTTTAATTTAATTAATGTTTTTGTATCTAGACTCATAGGTCTTACTAGACCTCAGTCCTTATAATAATCCTTATAATAATAACTAGCTGACCCGTCAAACGTTATTTTGCCATATAAATAATTTCCTAGTAATTTCTAGTGTAGACAAAAAATAGCTTACTTATTGTAAGTATGTTAGAATGTGTATATTGTATGTATGTAAGAATGTGATTGTCGTTGTTCTAATCTTCTGACTTCATTGCGTTCAGCTCGTGTATCTTCTGGCTCTTCTTGATGCAATTGCGCCATTCTGACACGTGCATCAGTATTTTGTTGCTGGATTTGTTCTTCTGTTCTGTTCTTTCGGATCTGCTATTTCGCAAGTTTCGAGCTTTACTTGTACTGCGGCTCAAATCAGCCCCTTTGCGTTTTATTGGCATTGCTCACCGTACAAAACATACATAAATAGAATTAATGAAATTATTTAATGATGAAAAATGTTAAAAGTATAATTAGGGCCAGGATTTTTGCCGCAGTTTTGAAATGATTAGTTTTAATTTATGAAATTATAACAAAAATATAAGTTTTATGGAAAAATTTTTCAAACAAAAGTAAAAAATTAAATTTTATGAAAACATTGTCTCTTATAATTTTTTCATACAACCAATATTTCCATTGACATTTCAAAATAAAGATTCATAATGATTGATTTTTTGGAAACTATGAAAATCTTAATTGTTCAATTACATTTTTTTAATAAAATTAAATTAAAATTACATTTTTATAAGATCAACAACATTTTCGATATAAATAAAAAAAAGTATACTTACAACACAAAATCCGTTGTTATTGGAAGCTCGTGTCACGTGTTGAGTACTTTTGAGGTTATAAAATCACTTGATTAACTAATCGTGCAAAATACACTCAAAATTGATAATTTAATTATTATTGATAAAATAGGAATGATTAAAAGTTAATATGAGAGTTACACTGAGATAGCAAAATAATAATTGTCAACGTTACTACTACACTTGATGCATAAACAATAATGATGGCCGACAACTGTGTAGGGAGTGAGAAAGAAAGGAGACCGGCTTCGTTCTCATCCCTACTCCGTGCTGTTTACTGGGTCAGTAATTAAATGACGATTGATCAGTTTTCGACCGGAGAGGAAAAATGATTAAATTACTAAAATGGCTATTAAAAAATAAGGGTTGATTGTAGAAGGGTGAAAATTGAGGATTGTATGTATTTTTGTATGTTGTATCATAAAAAAATAGAAATTAAAAATTTTGTCTAAAAAATAAAAAATAAAATTTAGGGGTGGACTACCCCTAACATTTAGGGGGATGAAAAATAGATGTTGGCCGATTCTCATAAATACCGGATAAGCACAAAAAATTTCATCAAAATCGGTCAAGCCGTTTCGGAGGAGTTCGATTACGCACCCCGTGACAGGAGAATTTTATATATTAGATAATAATATTGGTATATTTTAATCTTACAAATTTGGGATAAAAATATGACCCCTTTGAAAACAAAATCGACCTGTCCTGGGTTTTCGGGATTAAAATTTTTCTAAAAAAAATATTTAAAGTAAACACTTTAAAATGGGCTACCTTCTATAAAGTAAAGCACATTATAAGCCACTTATTATTTGAAAAAATGTGGCATGAAAAGAAGCTGCGAGTGGTATTAATAATTCATATCACATCTAACAATAAAAAAAAAATTAATGATGTAATGATGTATGTCTATGTTTTAATTAATTATTAACTCAACTAATGATATAGCCTAATAGGTACGTATTTATTTCTGCTACATATTCTTCGAATTAGATACTAATTAACACCAAAATCGGAAATAAAAAAAAAAGTTGTAAGTCAATATTAGCTGACAGTAAATTGTTATTTTTATCGTTGTTTTTAGGTCTTCTGTTTGGCCATCATTCACTAAAACCAGTTCTCATTAGTAGGATAAGCATTGCAGCGAAACTGCCGAAATAATTTTAAATGCCCTGTGGTTTTTTTGTACACACGAAAGGCATGACATATCATTTTAATGAAGGGACATTTTGAATTTGAAAGGCAGCAGAAGAAGAATTATAATAACGGTTTTTTACTTGGTATAGATTGTAGCATTGAAAAACATCTCGCAAAGAACAAATATCACAAACTATAAAACCGCTATACGACTGACTGTTACCTAACAGTACCAAGTAAGAACCAACCAAGAAATATTAGAATTATACAAAGATCCAGATATTGTTGGAGATAAAGGCAAAAAGGCCGCAATGAGCGGGTCATGTGTAAAGACAGCCTGACACACGGATGGTGAAATTGACTTAAGAAGGAGCACCAGGAGGACGAAGACCTTTAGGGCGCCCCCGAATAGGGTGGCGAGACATCAAAGCAGACCTAGGGACAATTGGGATAAAATACGACCCAGCATTTATGGAAGATCGGCAACAATGAAAGTGAATAGTACAGTCGTCCAAGACTCACCCCGGGTTGTAGGGTCATGAAGTAGTAGTAGTACTATAGATTTAAAACAATTTTGTCTCTAAGTGTAACGTGGACTGCTCAAAGGCTTTCGACAATGTAAAGTGGAATAAAATGTGATGCATACTAAAAGAAATAGGTACCCCAGAGCATCTAATACAGCTAATAAGACAACTATATGTGAACAACACAGCAAACGTAAGAGTCAACGACACATTCAAATTAAAGGCCGGCGTCCGTCAGGGATGCATTGTTTCCCCCATACTGTTTAATATATGCAGCGAACACATTATGCGCACTGTATTCGATGAATGGCAAGGAGAAATAACAGTCGGTGGGCGAAAAATCAGCAACCTCCGCTATGCGGACGATACCTTAATACTAGCGTCCTCAACAGAAGAACTCAAACACATTATGAATATACTAGACACTGTCTTCAAAGTAATGCACAGAAAACTAAAGTGATGATCATCGACAGATGCACAAATAATCAACCGGAGAAACGAAATGTAGCAGGATGTGAAGTTGTAAGTCGTTTCAACTACTTGGGCTCCGTTATCACAAACAGTGGAGGGTGCGAAAAAAAATACGCAGACGCCTTATAATGGCTAGATCAGCAACGGTCAAGCTTACTAAAATCTGGAAAGATAATGACATAACTAAGAACACCAAACTACGCCTGGTACGATCACTTGTCTTTCCTATCGCCACTTACGCGGCAGAAACTTGAACCATCAAAAAATTTGATTTACTATGGCTTTTGAAATGTTGGTGTATACCCTGGACAGCACACCGCAGAAATATCTCAACATTAGCAGAACTCAACATCACCACTAAACTTACCACAACTATTAACCAAAGCATGTTGCGATATTTTGGATATATAACTAGACGAAGGGAAGGTATGGAGAGATTAGTAGGTGAAGGTAAAGTAAAGGGTAAAAGAACTCGAGGAAGATCGCCACTGGGATGGGCAGATCAAATAAAAACTATCACCAAGTACACTCCCCTGAAGCAGCACATTACGCTCAGAAAAGAGAAGAACGGACAATAACCATAAATCGAATAACATTACGTCATCACATCCTCACGAAGGTTAAAGGACAGAGGTGGAGGTGTAACGAACTACTTCTTAAGAATATAATCGCTTTTATTTTTTAAGAAAAAAAAATGTTTAAAAAACTAATAACTATTATTTAGGGTTGTTTGTTCTTGATTTTCCAAATGAATTAAACTCTACATCTATTTTTTTGTAAACAAATAAACTGAAAAGTACTAAGTAAAACCACATTAGGGCGCCAAGTGATTTTGTTAAAAATAAATAAAACCTCGGATAAATCCAATTGTACTAATTTATTTAGTTCTTGTAAACGAGCAACGTATTTAACCGGCTTTAATAAAAAACCAGAAACAAATTAAACAGGTTCATAACATTTTAAAAACAAATAAAATCACCTAACTTGCACCCTTCTCAAGTTATACATAAACGTGATTTTCTCCTGTACATTTCTTATGTTTTCATAGCTTTCTCTATTTTTCCGGTTCTAATTGAGGTACGCAGTTAGTTTTGGTCCAGAGGTGCGTTTAAACCAAACGAACAAAAAGCTACAGTTAGAACAAGAGCATTCTTTTCTGATCTTTTAGTGTAAACGAAAGTTTGTTTTAAGCGTTTACGCCAAAATATCAATGAGCATAAATGGAAACCAAGTACTAGAATTCTTGCACAATTAATTTTTGGATTAGCCGAACAAATGCTCATTCATGTCAATTCTGTGATTGGTAGTGCTACGTTATGCTTGACTATGACAGCAATATTATAATTAAAAGAGCTTTATTTATAATTTTGACTTGAACACTTATAAATAAAAAAAGGAAAAGATGTTGGTGAGTGACAAAATTAATGCAGCGAAGAATACTGGATAATGTAGGTAAAACGAGGACGGATAGGCAAGATTAAGAAGAAAGTGGTTAATTCCAAATTTTCTTGCAAAGCATCTTGTTTGTGAGTTGCGTTTTTATAGTGTTCAAAAGTCGTATCCCAGAGACATCTGGAATTCGGTAGTCTTCTATCACTAATAGACATTTTTATTGAGACCAATCCATTATTAAATCGATGTGTGTATTTAAATCGCTAGAACACACAAGAACGCTTTGAAAAGACCACTCCTGGGAGCGAGAACGTTCAAACACACAAGAACGCTCTAAGCAACTGTTCGCACGCTCTGGTGCCGTTTACATTAAGCAAGAGAGCATTCTTAGAATACTCCATAGAACGCAGATAGAACAACGAAAGAATGCTCTACATTTGTTTACACCAAAAGAATTTGATAAAGTGGAGATAGAATGAGCATTCGCTTGTCTGATGTAAATCGGCCTTAAGAACACTGGCTGGAACGAGCTCTTTAATTGGAACTTTTGTCCACTTAAATTGGTTGAGTTGGCGCCAGGCTAGGTATAAACATTTAACTAGACTTTCAATGTACGTTTCAAATTAAAAAAATTTCACGTGCAACCTTAGCTTTAGCTACACAGGGTGTCCCCAAAAATAGTGCGTTCCTTGAGACACAAGTCATAATTCAGTATGCAGAGTAAAAAAGTTTTAAAACATTTTTTTGAAGTCAACGGTTTGCGAAAAAATAATTACATTAGTATTTATATCTTATTATTATCTACAGAAATTCAGTTTACGCCGCACCTCTATACGAAAATAATCTGTTTACTATTTTATAGTATCATGAGTCATGACATGACACTGATTTTTGAGAAAAAAATCTGACCCTTAAATCTAATTAAAAATGTACTTTTAACGTCACTTTGTAAAGCAAAATGCCGATTAGTACAATTTTTGAAAATGGTTTTTAGTGAGCTAAACCGAAACGTCAAATGAATTTAGTTCTGTGTTTAATTCTAAAGTTTTTAATTTTAACTGTCTATTGAAATAAAAGTACCTTTATTGATCGTTGTTACGAGGGCAGTTTGATAAGTCAGTGACTTTTTTATTTCCCGCGCAGTTACTCCAAATGCAACACTGCTGCCGTCAACTATAATCTATCAGTGGGCAACTTTATAATTTTGAGCAAGCTACGTCGTGCAGTTGGTGTTTGATAGCCGTTCAAAGCAGACAACCTCGTGAATTTTTACGAAAATGGAAAACAGTGAATTTCGTGTGCTGATTAAGCATTACTTTTTACGTAAAAAATCCATCACTGAAACTAAGGAAAGACTTGATAAATACTACGGGGACTCGGCACAATTTCAATGGTTAAGAAGTGGTTTACAGAGTTCCGTTGTGGTCGTACCAGCACTAGTGACGGACGCCGAACGTCCAGGTCACCCAAAAGAAGTGATCACGCCGGAAATCGTCGATAAAATCCATGAAATGATATTGAATGATCGGAGAATGAAAGTGCGTAAGTTGGCTCATGCTGTAGGTATCTCAACTGAACGGGTACATCATATTTTACACGGCCACAGTTTTTTGGGATGTACGCGGTGTCATTCACATCGATTACCTTAAGAAAGGTAAAACGATTACCGGCGAATATTATTCAAAGCTTTTGAACAGATTCGACATTGATTTAAAGCAAAAACGGCCGCATTTGGCAAAGAAGAAAGTGCTGTTCCAACAAGACAATGCACGTGTGCACACTTGTCTAGTCACGATGGCCAAAATCCATGAATTGGGATACGAACTGCTACCCCATCCAGCATATTCTCCAGATTTAGCCCCTCGCGACTATTTTCTGTTTCCAAACCTAAAGAAATGGCTGGGCGGTAAGAGATTTGAGTCGAATGAAAAAGTCATTACCGAAACAAACGCGTATTTTGAGAGCTTTGCAAGAACCTATTATTTGGAGGGAATAAAAAAATTAGAAAAACGCTGGACTAAATGTATCGAGCTAAAAGGTGATTATGTAGATACATAAAATGTTTATTTGCGGAAAAAAAATTGTTTTATTCAAAAAGTCACTGACTTATCAAACCGCCCTCGTAAGGTTACATTTTTATATCAATTCGCAATTATGATATTTCCTTCGTAATCATAACAAAAGATATTATTGTTGTTAAAACAAGTGAGTGACTTAGAATTGAAGCAAAAAATCTGGTGCTTCTCTTAAGCTTTTTTAATTGACTAGAAAGTAGTAGATTATTTACTTCAGTAGATACCTATAAAGTATATTTGTTATACGGGATGAAAAAGAATTAAATAAATGGTATTACTTACGTATGCCTTGTGAATTAATAAGATAATGGCTTCCATACATAAATAAATAAAAATACTAATTATCCAATTGGTATTACACTAAAACAGTAACTTTACAACAAGTGTTCGAAGTGAACCCCATCTGCGCGCACACATGAATTTAATCAATATGGATATTATTATTGATTAAATTATTTTTTAAGTGACCTTAAAACATGTTCATTTCTTCCAATTCAACGACGGAGATATTAGGACATTGTCGTTAAGGATAACGTTCTGCATACAGCCGAACAGCTGCATTAAAATTAGGTACCTTGAGCCTCTTCGTATAAAATAACATGTCGTATTATTAAATAACGGTTTAATGAATTATTTTGTATTTTTACTTTTTCGAACCGAAGAGTAAAAAAGGAAAAGTATTGATGAACCACCCAAAATCAAAATCGCCAAAACCATGTGCGCTGCAGGTTTCATGGCTCCACGAATCAAATGGCACCATTTTCAGCGTAACGGTTGTTTCATATTTTGTCTGTGTGTGTTGGAAAATCTTGTGGGCACGATATCTTGAGACAGAGAAACGGTAGGTCACTAAAACTTACAGGGTAGAAGTTTTGCCCAAAGGACAAGACCGAGTTCGAATATGGGCCATAACGGTACATTTCTTCAGGTAGCTCCCGTACAAGGTGATCCTCAAATTGACCGCATTTTGTACTTTTCGCACGATTACTTCAGAAGGGGAGCTAGGGCGATGAAACTTTTAGGAATTTTTTTTTACACGAACCAAAGGGTAAACTAACACTATATTAAATAGAAAAGAGCCCTCAGTTTAAAAAAGTTAGTTTTACCACGGCAATATTGTTTATTAGAATTCGAAACTGCCTAACAATAAAAAATATTCAGATTTTTTGCTTCGCTACAAGGATGTTTTTAAAATTGCAATATCAGCTTCATTTTATTTTTAACATTTTTACTCTTGTTTTTAAAAAGAGTAAACGTTAAAAACTTCTGAAAAAATTATGAGTTGCTTCAAATGTCATTATGATTCAATTGAGTTGTATCAATTTTGCTTTGTTTTAAAATCTGGAGTGACAATTCTTAAAGGTAAGAAAGTTGTTAATTGGGCGATTTTTTGGACGTGATATTGTAGGCCTGGCCTTATTATTTTTCTATGAATGACAATTTTATGCATAAAATTCTGGTAACAGTTGTTTTTATGAATAATAATATACAAGGGCGATTATTTGTACAGTTAATAAAAATAAAATTCTCGATTAACTTCGCTGGCACCATTCGTTTTGCTTTGAGGCTACTGGAAACAAATCTTCATTTAAAAATACAGTCATCTGATAATAACAACGGCGTTCAAAGTAGCACTCCCTTCTGATATTCAATCGAGATATTCAAAGTTTATGTTCTTGTTTCATCAGATTAAATTTAAAAATCCAAAAAAAAATTGTTCTACACCTTCCTTGTAATCGCTTTTTAAAAATCTTGCTCTTACTTTTTAATTCCTTAATCAGTATTGGTTACATTTTTAATGAACACTGAAAAATCACAAATATACTGAAGTTCATAATTAAAAAATTATAACAATGTGGACAACAAATTTTAACAGATGTACAGGGAGAGCGAAACTCGATGGGTTAGCTCTATTATAAGAAAAAGAAAAACGATAGAAAGTATCTGAAAAGATGTTCCTAAATGGAGTAAATTTAAGAACATCTTTTCTGATTTTTATAGACGTTTCAGACGTTTATAAATATGACGTGGGCCAGCGGTTATAACAAACCCATGATAGTACTTGGAAACTTTAATGCACGAGTTGGAAACGGAACAGTCCCAGGAATTAAACAAAGTTTCAACGAGAATCTGATGAATGATAACGGGGAACTAATGATAGACCTATGTACTTACAATAAACTGCGTATCAATAATACGTTTTTCGACCTAAAACCGCAGAACAAAATTATATTTGCAATTAACAGAGGCACACATCCACAATCAACGGAAGAATTTGATTGAAAATCCGAATACCAAAACAATCAAAACCGGTGATATCAACACAGAAATTCAATATTGAGCTGCTATGGGACCCTACGATAAAGTACCCATGCAAAAATAGATTACAACAAAAAATCAAAGAAAATCCGATTTTAAATATTAACGACATCAATCTAGCTTGGGAAATAATCAAGAATAATATCAAGAATTCAGCAAGGGAGACACTTGGTGAACGAACCATAAAAGTGAACCAATTAACCAACCAGAAGACACCATGGTTCCGCCAAGAAATCAAAAAACAGTGCAAAAAAAAAAGAAAAGTCTACCTTAAATATTGCATTCTGCGAACTCCAGAATCATGTAACGAGTATAAAAAAGTTAGGAACAAAACCAACGAACTAGTAAGAAAAACCATAAACGAACACTGTGAAATGTTCTCCAAACGCCTGGAAGATGATTTCTACGGGCTTCAAAAGCGAATATGGCGATTTATAAGATCGCACAAAAAAGGAGGTCAATGAAATGCTAGAACCAACCCACATAAAAAAGGAAGAGTGGATCAGATATTTAACCGATCTGTATAAAATGCACTACAGAAACTAAGAAATAGAAAAGGCACCGGGCAAGACGGTATACAAAACGAATTGCTCAAATACGGTGGTCAAAGACTAACAGAAGAATTAACAACTTTTATACAGAAAATTATATACCAACACAAAATCCCAGATGAATGGCGAACCAGCACCACTATCCTAATATTCAAAAAAGGGGACAAAAAAATACTATCAAATTATAGAGGAATAAACCTTCCAAGCACTGCTCTAAAACTAACAACTAAAGTAATTACGAACAAAAATCTTACATCGTTGGCGGACGAATAACAGGGATTCAGATCGGTAAGATCTTGCACAGACGCCGTGTTCGTATTAAGACAAATAATGAAGAAATCGATTGAATACAACAAATCAGCGTTTGTATGTTTTGTCGATCTAGCTAGAGCATTTGACCGTGTCCAGCTAAAAGACGTCCTGCATCTCCTTTACAAAAGGCAAATCCCATACAATCTCACCAAAACCATAGAGAACATATACACAAACAATAAAATACGAGCACAAATAGAAGAAGACCTCACAGAACCAATGCCAGCGCGTAGTGTTATTCGCTAGGGAGAGTCCCCGAGTCCTATCCTTTTTAATTTAATAATGGAAGAAATTATTCGAAGTGTTCGATGACTAAAGGTATACAAAATGGGGGATGCAGAAATAAAAATAGTGTGTTATGCTGACGATGCCGCTCTCATTGCAGAAAATGAAGATGACTTACAAAGGTTATTGCACTTATTCAACCTAACTGCCAAGTCTCTAAACATGGAAATATCACTGACCAAAACAAAGTTCTTAACAACATCAAAAACCCCTCTAAGATGCAAACTTGAGCTTGACGGTAAAGCATTCGAGCAGAAAATAAAATTTAACTACCTTGGCATAGAACTTTCTGGCTTTGGTGATATTAAAGCAGAGGTGAGGGATTAAACAACAAAAGCAATTAGAATAGCTGGCTACCTGAATACAATATGGTGCAATAAGAGTATGGGAACTGACACTAAATCGAGAATCTACAAAACCGTCGGAAGGCCGGTGATGATATACGGGGGCAGTTTGATAAGTCAGTGACTTTTTTAATTTCCCGCGCAGTTACTCCAAATGCAACAGTGCTGCCGTCAACTATAATCTATCAGTGGGCAACTTTCTAATTTTGAGCAAGCTACGTCGTGCAGTTGGTGTTTGATAGCCGTTCAAAGCAGACAACCTCGTGAATTTTTACGAAAATGGAAAACAGTGAATTTCGTGTGCTGATTAAGCATTACTTTTTACGTAAAAAATCCATCACTGAAACTAAGGAAAGACTTGATAAATACTACGGGGACTCGGCACCATCAATTTCAATGGTTAAGAAGTGGTTTACAGAGTTCCGTTGTGGTCGTACCAGCACTAGTGACGGACGCCGAACGTCCAGGTCACCCAAAAGAAGTGATCACGCCGGAAATCGTCGATAAAATCCATGAAATGATATTGGATGATCGGAGAATGAAAGTGCGTGAGTTGGCTCATGCTGTAGGTATCTCAACTGAACGAGTACATCATATTTTACACGAATATTTGGATATGAAAAAACTCTCTGCGAGATGGGTGCCGCGATTGCTCACACTCGACCATAAGCGCAATCGTGTGACCATTTCAAAAGAGTGTTTAGCGATGTTCAGCCGTAATCCGGACGAATTTTTGCGCCGTTTTGTTACTGTGGATGAAACATGGATCCATCACAACACGCCAGAGACCAAGGAACAATCGAAACAGTGGGTTGCTCGGGCTGAACGTGGACCAAAGAAGGCGAAACAGAGTCTGTTAGCCAACAGGGTCATGGCCACAGTTTTTTGGGATGTACGCGGTGTCATTCACATCGAATACCTTAAGAAAGGTAAAACGATTACCGGCGAATATTATTCAAAGCTTTTGAACAGATTCGACGTTGATTTAAAGCAAAAACGGCTGCATTTGGCGAAGAAGAAAGTGCTGTTCCATCAAGACAATGCACGTGTGTACACTTGTCTAGTCACGATGACCAAAATCCACGAATTGGGATACGAACTGCTACCCCATCCAGCATATTCTTCAGATTTAGCCCCCTGCGACTATTTTCTGTTTCCAAACCTAAAGAAATGGCTGGGCGGTAAGAGATTTAAGTCGAATGAAGAAGTCATTACCGAAACAATTTTTGTTTTACAAGAGGAAAATCTTTTATAGACACTCAGCGCTTCGATTGCTCTGAAAAGAGCGCGTTTCTGCGCTGAATGGTGTGGGACTCATTGAACGCTCGTCCAACGTTACCCACTAAAAAACTCTTGAGTGTGGTTTTGTGGGCTATTGTCTCTTGGTAGGAGACAATCTTACCCCTTGTGTAGTGTTTTAGCGTGAAAAACGGGGGGTTTTTTTTTGGAGGGGGAGGGTGCGAACATTAAAGAATTATACTTCTTAGATTTTTATGTCTGCCGCTTTGACGACCTGGTATATAGTCGAAATTCGATTTTATAAGTGCGTTTGGATGTGAAACGGCTTTTTCGAAAAAGATTTTATGACGATTTTTTATGTATTCTGTAATCGTTTCGATTTTTAGGTCTTTGTGTAAATCAGAATTTCGGACCAGGGGGCATTGTTTATACGTTTTAGAATTTTGTTTTAAAATTTTTGAAGTTTATGTTTTGTAGATTTTGCTGCTTGACAAAAGGAAATGCAGCTGTAAAGGAGTTGGGGACGTATAATTTGTTTGTAAATGAGAACTTTATTTTAGATTTAGTTTACTTTTGTAATACAGAAGACTGCGATGTCTGCCGGTTGTTTTATTACAACGCGAAATTTGCGTGTTTATATGAGAATGCCATGTGAGTTTACTGTCTAAATCTATACCTAAGTATTTGACTTGATTTGTGTGAATAATATCTCTATTTTAAACCTTTAATTGAGGCATATTCGGGTTTCTTTTTCAAAAAAAGAGAATAGCTTGTGTTTTTTTGGCGTTTAACTTGATTTTCCAAGTTTTTCTCCATTTTTCTATTTCGTTTATTTGCTTTTGCATATTTTTATGAAGAAATCTTAGGTTTTTGTGTATGCTAAAGGCCGCGGTGTCGTCTGCGTACATAGCTAGTTCAGTTTTTATTGTTTTCGGAGTATCTGCTTTGTAAAGATTGTATAGGGTTGGCGATAACGTTGAACCTTGCGGTACGCTGGGTTCTATAATTCTATCCGTAGACTGTTTTTCGTTTATTTTTACTTTAAATTTTTTTTTTAAAATGAGTTTATCATTTTTATTTGGTTTATAGGAAAGTTTATCCTGTTTAGTTTATATAGAAGAGCTTCGTGCCGTACTTTATCGAGGACCATACTTTATCGAAGTTAAATCAAGAATAAAGAAGAAGAAGATTATAAATCATTCGCTTAAATGTCGGGCGTTTTGATGCCGCCGAAAGGAATCATACATCTTTGTGTGGACGATAAACCGCCTTGGCCAGTGCTAGGACAGTGGCGTATTCATCAACTCAAATCCGTAACAATAGGTTTTTTTCCTGTCATCTACTTTAAGGAAAATAATAGTTATTTGTATTACTAGGAAGAAAAGTGCCAATTTGCCTTCCGCAGGAAGTAGTTAACTGCTCAACGCGTAGCGAAGGACAGTAAATGTTTTCAGATATTCTCTTAAAAATCGAACCAGGATCTGTTATTGTTATGGTTAACGCTCCATACCACACAGCTTGCATGTAGAACGCTACCAACCACCCAATGGACCAGATTGCAGATTAACTTGCTAAAAAAAATATTAAATTCAATGAACCAATTTTAAAAATAAAATTACTTAACTTAGCACGATGACATAAAGATAAATATATAAAATATGTAGCAGATGAAATGGCGCGAGAACGAGACGTAATAATTGTACTTCGATTTCCACCCTACCAGTCTGAGTTTAACCCAAAAGAACTTATATGGGCTTAAATAAAACATGAAGTAGCAAGAAAGAATGTTAAATTATATGACGTTAAACATTTTGCTTTGTAGTGCCGTCAACAATGTAACCTTACAGTCGTGGATAAAATGTTTCGAAAATTTAGTGAAAGAAGAGTAAAATCTTAATAATTGCATTGAAATTACCATTAAACCCGTAGTTGTGGATCTAGGCGAAGATACTACTGATGAATCTAAATATGACATAAATGACTCAGACTAGAATAAAGTTTGCTTTTATCTGATCGTATTTTTTATATTTAATAAAAATAAGTATTCAGTTATGTTTGACTAAACATTACTATTACTATCATCTCTAAAGACTATCACAGTTTATAACAGGGATGTACAAAAAATTTATTATACATTTGAATGTACCTAACTTAAAACTATAAACGGGTAATATCAATTAAGTAATGTAAATTACTTTTATTTAAGTCATGTCAGAGATTAGTAAGATAGGTCATAAAAATTTCAAATTTGTTTTGTCCGTTATAATTTTTGGTAACATTAATAATAGGAAGACACAATATGTAAAATTGTTTTCGTATTAAACTTATTCGATAATTATTATTGCCACACGCCTATGACTCGTCGATTTCCTTTGCCATTGGACCCGAAAATGTCTACGTTGAAAACATGAGTCACTCAACACATTTGTGGTATCCAACTATAGGTCTAATGGGTGGGGTGCACTGCATAGCAATTTTTTTAATTTGAACGAAACAGTGACGTCACAATGCGTCACTCTTTGAGATTGGTAACGTGCACGTTGTACAACAAATGACATACAGTAGAATAAATTGACCTTTACCCTGACGTCACTAACAATAAACAGTAGTAAACATAAACTTTATATACCTCATACTTTTCTACTGACAGTAGAAATACATTATACAATATGTAAACTTGTCTTTCAAGCAATCACATACGTTTTTTTGTATCTATCTAAATGTTAAAAAGAGATAGCGCCAATAACGATTAATCGGTTGTATTTATAAGAATTTATTTTGACCTTTTATAAGTGTAATTATTTTTATACATCGAGTTTTGTTCAAAACGTTTAATCATTTGCATTCAGATAAATTCTAAAAAATTGGTTTTTCTCAAACCCTCTAATTTGTTATTTTAATTTTACGATGAATACAAAATTTCCTGTTTTGCATTTAATAAATATTTTTAACTTAACCTTACTTCTTAAACGGTGGCCAAACTTTCGTGAGACGGGAACATTATGATAGATTTATAAAGTCAACTAAAGTAAGAATTACGTTAACAACCAAGAAGTAAGAAAGATACATGCATGTAAACACTCTTTAGAGTCTGACGATGATTTCTTTAATACTTAATTTATATTTTATTGTAAATTTCGGAATGATAATAAATGTATGAATAGTGTTCATTAAATACCTTCATTACCAATGATTTGATATTTTTTATTATGCTAGCTAATTGTTTTTGTTAGCCCTTAATTATGTGCTGTTTTAAATAAATTTATTTAAATGGGAGATTTATAAAAATTTCTACTTTCGTTAATGGCTACAGAATTTTTTTTTGTTGATTTGTAGCAGAAAAAATAATTATTAGTGAATATTATAGGACTCTTATCTAAATTTTCGACTATTTTAAAACGGTAATATGGAATTATTTTAATTGACTTTAACCAACAGCAATATTTAGTTATTTATAACGCAAATAAATACAGACAAGATAAACAAACAGTGAAAATATTTAGACTCGCGACAAAGTACAGCAGCAATTTCTGACTCATTGATTCATTTCGCGAGGTTTGTAGGTATGACGTCAGGGTAAAGGTCAATTTGTTCTACTTTATCTTTCATAAAGTTAAGTGTGTTTGGTTAACGAATTTGGTTTTCTGAGCTTTTTTGTGTTTAGAATGTGTTATTTGACAATTATTTAGATTTATATCGGTATTAGTGATATTTAAAGACATTAATATTTAAGTGTTGAAAAGTGGGATTTATGTTACCTGTAGCCGAGACCACTTTATAAAAGATAGAGGAAATCTTAAACTATGACGCCACTGTTTCGTCCATTTTAAAGCTGATGCGTCACGTGCACTTTACCCATGTGAACGAATTTCAAAACCTTGCATTTTTTTGCTTTCCGCTTCATATATAATGCCCCGATTAATAATAAAGCCGGTTTTTTAAATATCCTTGTTATTTTTTTAAAATTTAAGTTTAAAAATGTAATAATTTTTTAGTGTAATTAAATACACATTCTGTATAAATTTTTTTAAAATTGTGGTTAGATTTTTTGAAAGGCAGCATACTTTTTCTGCGAGGGCAGATTTTTTACATTTTATAATCATCATTAGATTCCAAAAAATAATCAAGTAAAATTATTTATTTTAAATCAAGCAACTATATTATTAAACAATTTTTAATATTTAAGTCTTTTACCTCTTTTTTTCTGCATGGCATTAAGACGTTATAAGAATAAAAAAATTAAAAATATTGCTGTCGAAAGTTTATTTTTTTTACTCATGTATATAAAAATGATCATATTTCAACCGGCTACCCAACATAAAAGTGATATTTTTTTCTCTAGAGATGAAAATAAAACATGAGTATTATCATCCAAACCGATAGGAATATACTAAAAACAAATTGATGGATTTTTGACACTAATGACAATTAATCTCACTATTTAGCACATGAATAAGCAAACGAACGTCACTTCGTTTATAACATTTTCGCGATTATATTTGAACTTCTCTTTATAACTATAATTAACATGGACTCTGATAGCGAAATTGGTGAATCATGTACACCACCTAATATAGTTGAAGCGGCAAACTGATCTTTTGGTATCGCTGGAACTTGTTCACATGAGCTACGAAATTTAGCAATGAATAATAATGAAGATCTGAAAAAACGTTACTTGTAACCATACCTTATACAAAAAGAATTCCTTACAGTAAGGAAATAAATATTTCCTAACAGTTAGGAAATCTTGATTTTTTCTTTAAAATTTTTTGCCTGGAATGTCAAAATTTCCTAGCGATTTGCGAAAAACTATTTTATCATTAAGTAAAGCCATGAAATTAAATATTAATAACAATTTTTGTCTGGGGGCTCAAACCCGTGCACCAAATTGGTACCTTGGTCCACCAAACCGGTTAGTTCGATTTTCACGAAGAGTTTTATTTGATTTCTCGTTAATAATAACATCAGAAAACGTTATACCGGAAATAAAGGTCAACTTGGTTATTTTAAATAAAACCTAAAATTTTTTATTTTATTTTTAAATTCTACATGAAATTTTAGATAAAATTTGTGCACAATGTCCCATACCAAATACGAAGTATTTTAGAGATATTTCGATTTTTTTCAAAATTTTGAAAAAATCCTAGTCCACATTGAATAACATTATTAACGAAGCTAGTGACGTAAAATTGTAACAATAAACAAGCGCTTGCCCGTTAACTCCATACTTTCAACTCATTGATATTTCATACAGGGTGTTTTAAACTTAGCAGCCAACATGCACAATTTAAATCATTTATAAGTTGCTTACTTTAAATAGAACACCCTGTATTTTATTACATTTTCCGCTGTATTTTTTTAAGCCAATTCGTTTGGTATCGGTATTCCCTAAATCCAACCACTTTTAAGATATTTTATTATGTTAGTTAAAACATCTCTCTCTCTCTCTTGTCCTTTTACTCTCGAGAGAGTACGGTGACACCATTTCTTAATTGCTCGGATCGTAGTTCTTCATCCTTCTCTGTCTTAAGCTGCAAGAGAAGCTTCTTGAAGACCGTGACCAATGATTTCTTTGGTTTTGACCACCCAGCGCGTCGGAGACCTTCCTCTTGGTCGTTTACCATTGATTTTTCCCTCTACAATAAGTTTTTCCCGCCCATTCGTTCTTCTTGAAATGTGTCCAAAATACCGTAGGTATGATTGGTTTTTCCTGGTTGATAGCCTCGTGGTGATTTTTAGTTTTTTAAGAATTGACACGTTAGTACGGTGTTCTGTGTATGATATTCGCAGCATGCTTCTGTAGGTCCACATTTCAAAAGCATCTATTATTCTTCGATTGGCCATTTTTAAAGTCCAGCACTCAGAGGCATATGTGGCAATAGGAAAGATCAAGGAGTTTAATAATTCCAGTTTGTTGCGTTAAGATATTGTAGAGTCTTTCCATATTCGAGTTGATTTTATTGTTAAGTTACGTGCTATGGCCAGTCTGCGTTTAATTTCTCCATCCTTGTTTGTGATAAGTGATCCTAAATAGTTTAATTTCTCAATCACTTTAAAACCATCGATCTGTCTAACATTGGCAGGGTTGCGGTCTATTATCATATTTTCTCTTCTTTTTGTTCAAAGTAAGACCATGTTCTCTGCTGATCCTGTCCAACTTTCTCATGAATTCCGTGAGTTCTTCTTCCGAACGAGCTAGTATTAAGGTGTCATCTGCATATCTAAGGTTAGTTATTCTTTTTTCTTCTATGGTTAATCCCCCTCGCCAGCCTTGCAGAACTTTTCTCATTATATACTCTCCGTATATATTGAAGAGTATCGGTGATACAATACAGCCCTGTCTGACACCGCACTTTGGACTAAAAGACTTAGATAGCGTGTTGTTGACTTTCACCTTCCCGCAGCTGTTGTCGTAGAGATAACACTACTTAATTCTTTTAACATTAGTAAAGGATAAGCTTTGGCTGTCAAAGATTTGATAATTAAAACGTTAATTGTTTATGTTGTTTTGACAGTTTTCTTTACCATTTTGTATTTCATAGTAAATAATGGCAAATGTAGGATTTACTAATAATTATTTTTTAAATCTATTTACGGCGAGTGTAATATAATTGTTGAACGGACTTGTCGTGTCTTTGCAGAAAGAAATCTAAATCGACCAAATTCAACTGGTGATATTGTAAAAAGATTGATTAAAAACTGCCATCAGTTTGGTCAATTTAAGACAAAAATAAACCACTAGTGGACAGTGACATAAACAAAATTAATCTTACTTTGTCGACGAGAACAATTCATCGTATTTAAAAACACAAATGGAAACCATTTTCATATCATTTGGTGCAACACTTACAATCAGGTGATCTTTCTTGAAAGGTAAAATTACGTGAATGGTTTTTAATGAAGACCCAAGAAGATCAAAACGTCATAAAAAAAGTTATATGTTGTGATAAAGCAAAGTTTAGCAAAAATGAATTATTTAATTGAAATAATTCCCATTTTTGGAAATCCACTTGTTAGTGGAGAACGTTAATTCCAAGTTAGTTAGAGTATTAATGGTTTTTGTGCAATAAAAGACGATACAATTTTATATAGAATTGGACAATAAAATAAAAAATATTAGGTTCTATTTAAAATAACATAGTTGACGTTTACTTCCGGTTTAACCGAAAGTGTCACATTCAGAATAACATTATATTTAAACTCAGCGTCATCCAAAACCTACAGCTTCGTATTTTCAGATTTTTAACATAACTGAATCCGTCATTACTTTTAATCAAAACTTTTCGCGCCACACCCTGTATAATCTGGGAATCAATAGTGGCTCCTGGTTTTTTCGACAGATAAGGCTTAAAAATGTATACCTTACTTAATTTGAAATTGACATTAGAAGTACAATTAGCGAATTTACCCACTACCCTTGAGGTAATGTAACGGCGCGTTACCTTTTTTTGTGGGTTGTTCGCCAGTAGTAAACGATATTTAATAAAATAAAAACATATTGAGGATACGTATGCCGGGTACATGTTTTTCTTAAAATTGAAGAGGTGGTTTAGCCTCGCCTGCCTTCCCTGACCAGCCACCACTACTTCAAACTGACATTTGTAAACGTTGGGGCGGCAAAAATTAAACAGCCTATACTTGAAAAATGTATTAATTTGCTACTTTACTTCATTCATTTGATTTTTCTATAGTTTTTGGAGTGATACTGCTTTGTTTGGACAGAGGAAGAACATGGTAGTTCTATTGTCCAAATATAGGAATATTTTTAGTACTTATACATTATCCTGTTTTTAAATTTGATCCATCATCAACAACCAGCCTTGAAACGTTCACTTCTGGACATAGGCCTCCCTCATGGCCTGTTACCGACGTCTATCCTGGCCTGCCCAGATCCAGTTATTGGCAACCCTTTTCAGGTCGTCGGTCCAACGTGTAGGTGGTCTTCCTCTATTTCTTTTATCGGTGCGCGGTCTCCATTCTAGTGGCCTATTTGTCCACCTATCGTCACTCATTCTGGCCACGTGTCTTGTCCAATTCCATTTTAGTGTTGTTATTCGCTCAACGATGTCTATTACGCCGGTTCTTCGCCGCAGGTCCTGGTTAGTGACTTGGTCCCTTAAATTTACTCCAAACATTGACCTTTCCATTTTGCGTTATGTAAGTTTTCTCGCGGATGTTATCGTTAAGGTGAACGTTTCCGCGCCATACGTGAGCACAGGCAGAACGCATAGGTCGAACACTTTTCTTTTTTGACATATGGGGATATCGCTTTTAAAGACGTACCTTAACCTTTTATAGGCCGCCCATCCAAGGCTGATCGTTCCGTGCAGTTCACATGTCTGATTGTCTCTAGACACTCTAATTTCGTGGCCAAGGTATGTATATTTTTCGACCAATTTAATTTCGGTGTTATTAATGCTTATACCCTCACTCACGACAAGATTTGTCGTGATCTTCGTTTTGAAAAAGTTTATTTTCAGTCCAACCTTGGAGCATACATCTTCTAATTCGTGGAGCATTTGTTTTGCCTCTCTTAAGTTTACAGTTGAAAGTACAATATCGTCAGCTAAACGGAGGTGGCTAATTTTCTGACTATCTAAGTTTATCCCCTGGTATCTTTGTTAAGCTTATTGAAGGCATGTTCTAAAACGGTGATAAAAATTTTTGGAGATATAGTCTCCCCTTGCTTCACTCCTTTTCCGATTTCGATGTGGTTGGTGGTTTCATGTAGTCTAACTGATATGGTCCATGGAACATGTCAGTTAAATTTAATTATTTGATTGTAATTTTATTTAAAAAAACAAACCTATGTTTTGTCATCTATAATTTATTATATAAATATTTAGTTATTTAGTTCAACTAACAATCTTGATATAAACGCATAACTTAATCTTTTCATTACTGTCAAAATTCGGATTCATATTTATGTACAGATTTTTTTTTTCAATTACAAACAACAAATGCGATACGATCTTATACGTCGTTATAAAGTTTCAAAATGTTCAATTTGTCATTTCGTTTAATGAAATCGATTAGTTTTAATTAATTAAAAAAAAACTAAGGCTCTTTTGAAATTCGACTGCCCACGCTACTAAATTACCGAATAATTACGAATTGTCTATTTTCTAATAGGCTCGGTATGCAGTGGCAGTGGCTTCTACAAAATTTCGTCATGGTAAATACCAGGACCGGGGCACAAAAATAAAAAGAATAAGAATTTTTTTTTGTAAATTCTGCATCAACCCAATGGGTTTTTAGCGGTGAATAAAATAAAGTTAACAAAAAGATAACAAATACAGGGTGATTAATTAAGAATGGGTAATCTCTGAACTGGAGAACTGCAACATTTGTATAAGACATGTTAAGCTTAATCGCCATATTTTGGTTTTGGTAGATTAGTTTGCAGTCTCGTAAGAATTTTATTATATTTTCACTATTCTCAGCATGAAACAGCTCTTTTAAGTTTTTTGGAAAAATATATTTCAGTTTTTTCACATGATATGTGGGGCACTCGATCAAAATGTGTTACACTGTTAAGGGCACTTCACATATTTCACATTCAGGTTGCAAATCTTGTGTGATAAGATATTCGTGGGTGAGCCGTGTATCTCCCCAGCGAAGTCTTGTGAGAATTACGTGTTCCACAGGCCGAAATTTGGTTTAATCTCTCGCAGTTTAAAGGGTTTATTTTGATCCGAGATATTCCATAGATTTTGTTGAGAATTCCGTTATTTTCAACTGCAGAATGTTTCTTCAATCCATTCCTTAATTTAAAAACCTCATTATTACAGCCGATAGACGCGTGCTATAGGCAACTAATTATTCACTTAGTTCCCCAGATAGGCACGTGCTATAGGCAACCAATTATGCATAAAAGTCACAAGCAAACTAATAGAAAAGCTGACATCAGCGCGACTATTACTAAAACGAACTATTGACCACTTTCATTTGAGGACTTCGTTTTTGGTCTTCGTCGAGAGTTCAAGCAAGCTTCGTTTAGAAAACCCACGCGATATCATGCATCATTAATTTTTGAGTTTTAACAAAAATGTTCATTTTTGCTGCAGTAATAGAATAAAATGTGAATCCTATTAAGGAAAAAATACTGTTTAGGTCGACAGCCAGTGACAAAATTCTACAGGATAAAGGAGACCTGAATTTGTAAATTAATCATGTTTTAAATAGACAACAAAATGGCGTCTCTTGTATAGCATCGTAATAAACTAAACAGGGTAATTATATAGTTTTAATTTCCTTAAAAAACAAACCAACGTATAATGGACAGAATGACCATGCTATAACCCACAATTCCGCAACGTACAGTAAAGCAGGACAAATAAAACAGCTACCAACACAAGCTTTCGAAGATTCAACATCTCATCAAGACACGGCGAGATTTTACAGAAGCAGGAATTACTTCACCTTTACTTCTTCATCTTTTTTCTTACTCCTTCCTGTTGTTTGCCGTCGCGTCGACAGATTTTTTAATCTTGTTTGAAGTAGGATTTTAGGTCTACTGCAAGTGGTTCGATAACTGGTACAATATTTGGGTCCATTGTCGGGTTGTATATAGTTTTGATATAAGATGTAATGAGTTAGCCGAGTCGGTAATTATGATATATTGGTTGGAAGCAGCTGTTCTAATATAAAAAGAATAAAAATTAATAATAAAATTACACGCCCGAAACAAAAATACAGTCAAAACAGTGGAATCAGGGGAATCGGCTCCAAAAAGTGATGGTGACTGTTTTTTGGTATAGTTGCCACGTCTTTTAGTTCTCTAAAGAGTACTCTGCCAGTGGTCTCTCTACTGGCAAATTATGCCGAGCTCAGCCGTAGAGGGTAGAAAAAAAAAATATAAAGGTGAGCCGCGCCACCGACTTAGACGGTACAAGCCGGAAACCCCTAGGTCTAGTAGGCACTAGCAGAGCCACACGATAAACAACAAACAATTATAATGAACTAGATAAATAAAACTATATTTACAATTCCTGCAATATTTTAATTAAGTAAAAATGATGTTCTGATTTTTTACAACAAATTCTATATTTTTGTAAAGTGGATTAAACGAATTTAATACACTTTTCTTAAAATAATATTTAAATTAATTATAACAATCTTTCAGACAATAATAAAAACCTAATGAGGTACAAAAGAGAATTAAAAACAACAAAAAAAAAGAAATGTTCACAATATTTAAAATTTCAAAAATAATTGGTTTTATATAGAATTCCTGATAGCAAAAGATTAACACAAAAAAAAGAAATACAAATAAATGGACTTGCAACAAGAATAATAATCTAAAACCCTCACAATAACCACATAAATTATATTCAGTAATATATAAATTAAGATTCAACTTGGAGCAGGTACAAATTTAATGAAAAATAATTCGTTACTTTTAAACTATTGAAAACACTTAGATCAAGCACATAATAACTGATAAGTTGATAAAATTAAACTCAATACTATGTAACCAATTGAAAACTTCATTAAGACGCCACTGTTACATCGATGATCCAAGAACAGAAACACCAAGTAGTATTTTTAAAGATTTACACTGTTAAAATACTCGAGCTTATTTCAAAAATAATTCTTTTTACGATGGGTGTCCTTCAAAATAGCAATATTGTAGGATATTTACAAATAAGTATGAATAAATGTTTTTACTTGGACACAAAGAACTCTTGAGAATATTACTTTGAACAAAGTTCAGACTCGGCATATTATCCAATGCAATAAATAGTTTTCAACAGTGTACCATATTAATAAATTAAAACAAAACTTAATCGCGGTGTCAAAAACAAATCACGTCGTTTAAATATTCTAAAATAAATCACTTGTAACCTGTGAATACACGAATTCACAAATCCTGTGGCCCACTCCTGGCCGGTTTGAATTATGGAACTGCACCTGGTACTTAACAATGGCTTTCCTCCATCAAATCCCGCACGCGGTCATTTTAACTCGACCCCAATAACCAAAATATCCACCCCAAAGGCACAACAGAATGGTCAAGTTAAAAATTAAATGGTTTTTCTTTAAAATCCAATTAAGATGGCCCAAATACAGCCAGATATGAAAGAAAAAACCGTAGAAGTTCTGCTCACGTGTTAATATCAAATCGTTCCCAAAAACTCTCACCTGACTTCCACCACTGACACCAAACGAATCATCTCCACTCCTCACTCCCAGGCCGGATATCAGAAAAATGACACGGAACCCACGTCAGCCAACCTTTGCAAATCTAAGTTCCTAACTCATAATCGCGTTCGTGCGTGTTGATAGCCAGCCCATCCACACAGAGAAGCAAACCAAACAATAATATAGCTGACAACACGCGACAATCGAGGCCAAAAAAAATCGAGGCGAAATCTAATACAAAGACTCCCACTCCAATTAACAAAATGTCACAGCCATTAATAATTAAATCCTATCCCTACTAGATATGCAACACTATTTACGACGAACAAAAATACGGTATGCAAAACTATTTACGAACACCAGACTATCAGAGACACAATTAATAATGAAACGGTAGATGAGAAAAAATAGGCACGTGACATAGTTGTTATCCTAATCAATTATCTTTAAAAAGTAAAAAATCTTCAACCACCCTCCTTACTCACCAGATCTAGCCACAAGAGACTTTTTTTGTTCCCCAATCTAAAAATTGCGCTCGGAGGACACAGAGTTTTTATCAAATAAGCTGGCAATTACCTTCGTAAACAATTATTTTGCAGAGAAAGACGTCGAAGAGTATTTGAACGTGTTAAAGAGATGGGAGCATATCTGGGGGAAGTGTGTGGATTTACAAAGAGACGATGTAGATAAATAAAAATAAATTTAAAAAAAAAATGTTGGGTTTTATCTAATACGTCCCCGCATTTTTAATTTTGTTCTTATAGACCCAGGTAAGAATTAATTTTATAAAAACTTATCTGTTTTCAACATAATATACATTACATGTTATAACTGTAAAGTTCTGACTAAGGGAGAAAGAGTAGAACAAGTAAATGAGTTTGTATACTTGGGTTCAAAGTTTACAAGAGATGGAAAGTATGACAGTGACATTGAGCAAAGGGTGTTGGTAGGAAAACAAATGAATGGGGCACTGCAACGCTTAATAAACAGCCAGAAAGTGTACAAAAAGGCACGTCTGGCTGTGCATAGAGAAGTGTTGGTATCTTTGTTAGGTCGAAAACTTTTCCTTCGACCCTCGTAAAAGAAATGTTAACAATATATAAATTTGTTTCTTTTCAGATTTAATAATTCGAGAAACTTTTAATAGCATTATTCGGAGGTGATGTAATTGTTTATATTTAATTGCACACTTACAAGCCTAACTTAGAAAATTTCTTTTTTGTTGCAGGTTTGTAACAGTTTGTACCAAATTGAAGTTTTAACTGACGTAATATGGTAAGATAATTTAAGTTTACTTTAAAAAAGCCCCAAACGACTATTTTTGGTTCCCTAGTCTAAAAATTTTCCTCTTTACCATTTTTATCGGAGTTTTACGATATTGGAATGTTTTTATTAATAAACTTTAAGAATCTCCCTGGGTTTACATAGCAAATAAGGTAAAATAAAAAATAAGTCAAGAAATAAGACGAAAATAGACCTGTTTATACAGATAAACTAAATTAAATAAGGATTAAGAATCGACCAATGAAATCACGCCTTTTTTGACAATGACATTTTTATTGCCAATTTTATTCTTTAATTTGTTTTTTGTACTTTGAAAATATATAAAACAATTACACTGTATTAGGATTTTAATTCGAAAATATTATTAAATAAAATAAAAACTAATGAAAATACAAAAACTTTTAGGTTAGAACAAAATTTAAAATAAAGATGAAGATTAGTATAGAATAGAACATCACAAACAGAGTGTTTCTAACATAAAACAATTTGTCTAGTCATGCGCACATTCATTTTTTAATAAAAGTTGAAAGTTGGTCAACTCTTATCTTATTTTTTATTTCTTATTTTATTTCAGTAGGTGTATAAACGTTCCCATTGATTTACGTATGTTTAACTTTCTTATTTTACTTCTTACTTTATTTTATTTGCTTTATAAACCCACAATTTCAAATAAAAACGTATGTAAAATACCTGAAAATCAAAGGGATAAAAATAAATGTGAGCAAAACGAAAGTAATGGTTTTTGAAAGAAAAAAAAGCATGACAAACTGTGGAGATTTGATTGAGGGTGAAACAAGTAAATGAATTCGTGTACTTGGGTTTAAAGTTTACTAGAGATGAAAAGTATGACAGTGACATTGAGCGAAGGGTGTTGGCAGGAAAACAAATATATGGGGCACTGCATACTTTTATAAATAGCCAGAAAGTGTCAAAAAAAGGCACGTCTGGCGGTGCATAGAGGTGTGTTGGTTCCTACATTTATGTATAGTAGTGAATGTTGGGTTTGGCAGAAGAAGCATGAAAATAGTATTAATGCTGCGGAGATGAGTAGTCTGAGAAGTATAGCCGGAGTGACTCGGTTGGATAAAGTAAAGAATAGTGAGATAAGAGAGCGCTGTGGTGTAAAAGAAAAGGTGGTTACAAAGATAGATAAAGGAATGCTTAGAGGGTTTGGACACGTAGAAAGGATGGATGAAGGAAGATTGACGAAACAAATTTATAAGGCGAGAGTGAATGGACAAGTCGGTAGAGGTCGACGTCGGAGAACATATCTCGATCATATCAACATTGTTTTAAAGAAAGGCCAGGTCAAGAGTACCAACAACCGACGAGCATGTACGAGAGCACTGATGAAAGTAGAGGAAGCAAAAGATGTGTGTAAGAACCTTAGCAAGTGGAAGGAAGTGGTCTCTGCCCACCCCTATACGAAAAAGGCGTGACTTTTTGTATGTATGTATGTAAAATAACATAGTGTACACCAGAATGCTAAAATAGCCAATAGTAAAGTTAAAAACCGTCTAAAATTTATTTTAAAAATGACTAAATTATATAAAAAAACGAAATAAATCGTTTGTATTTTATTCTCATTTAGACTCAATTCGCTATAGCGTGAATGCCACGATGTGTATAGCTCATTTCACCAATATACGACGGTATCGGATTGGTCACCGAGGCGTCGACTTAACGGACACACAATTTTTCAAAAACTTTCTCCAAAAGAAACCAAAATCAAATAATTGCAAGAGTTTCGTCGAATATTGGTGATTAATACCGACAAAATCCGAGCTCCGCGATCTTAGCACCCCATGTGTGGAATTCCGATTGACCAATTATACCATCTAAAAGGTCAGAAATTGGTCATAAAAGGTCAGTTGATTTTATTAATTGGTCAGCGTTAGAAATTTTTTCATTAAGGGTTAAAGTTTTCTAAGGTCATTGATAAATTTTAGCACCTCATTGGCGAAAAAAATAAAAAATTGCACCTACGCGCGGTCGGGAAGCATTCGCTGATAATTGGTAAGCTTATATAAATATTTGGTCAATTTAATTAAATATTAAAAAAAATTAAATAAGTTATCTTTGTCGTAACGCGCATGCTTTGGGCCGGTTAATTTTAACAGGACAGTGAGCACTTACGCATATGTCTTCACTATGAAGCAGACGGAGTGGGGGAAATATTTTTTTATCATTTTTTACTTCCAAGATCAGCTTAGTATTTAATTTATTAATAATAATGCAAACTGTTAAATAACTCTGTAGAAATTAAATGTTCTAGACAATGGAAATTCATTAAGAGCCGTTTTAATTGATAATGTTCATTATTATATTTAAAACACCTGTCCTTTTGACTCAATCGTTTAAATTTTATCAACCACAGCTGTCGATGACCCATCTTATTGTGCTTTTGCAGAGTTCAGTTAAGCAAATGTCAATTATTATTATTGTTATTAAGACGATAAATATGGATTCGATATATAAAGAACGAGCGAGAGTAATTGTTGCAACATTCTCAGACAAAATACAAAAGGATTTAGCAGATGGAAAATTTTCATTATTTCCCCGCATAATAGATATTATATTTTCAACATCAGAAGTTTGTTGAAAGTGCTCACTGCCCTATTACAATTAACCGGCCCAAAGCATGCGCGTTATGACAAAGACAACTTTTTTAATTTTTTTAATATTAATTTAATATATTTATATTAGCTGACCAATTATCAGCGAATGCTTTTCGATCGCGCATAGGAGCAATTTTTTTTTTCGCCAATGAGGTGCTAAAATTTCTCTTTCAAATTTGACCATTGGCTTCCGTTTTGCGCAACTCGATACCAATTTAAGCCTGCGACCTTCTTTATATCGTCGTACCATCTTTGCTGGGGTCTTCCAACACTTCTCCTCTCTTCCCAAGGTCTCCTTCTGGTGATATACCCGCTCCACTTTTCTGTATGTCTGGCCACGTGTCCTGCCCATTGCCATTTTAGGGAACCAATTCTTTTTATTATGTCGGAGACTTTGATTTTTTCCCTTATCCATGTATTTGTTTTGTGGTCTCCCAGGGAAATTCCTAAAATTCGTCTTTCCATGGCTCTCTGAAGTTCTTCCAATTATTGTTTGATTTTTCTGGTTATTACCCAGGTCTCGCAACCATACGTGACAACAAGCAGTATACACTCGTTATAGACTTATGATTTTAAACTCATTGGGATATTCATGCTGAAGATGTACTTTAATTTGCCGTAATCCGCCCATCACAGTCTAATTCTCCTATCAATCTCCATTTCTTGATTTTTTTTGTCCGGTGTTATACCTTGGCCAAGGTATATGTTTGTTTCTGTCTTTTTTATTTTGCTGTCATGAATCGGTATTGTTTCGTCTGCATCTGGTTTATTTGTAATAAACTGGGTCTTTGTGTAGTTCATGTGTAATCCTACTTTTGCAGCCCCATCTTGTAGTTCTTCCAACATATCTATCAATTCCTGTTTGTCTTTTGCAAATAGTACAATATCGTCGGCAAATCTTAGATTGTGCAAGCGTTCACCATGTATGTTCAATAGTTTGTTTTCCCATTGTAGCCTTTTAAAAATATCCTCGAGCACCATAGTGTATAGTTTTGGAGATATTACGTCCACTTGCCAAACGAGTCTCTTGGCGTTTATTCTGTTAGATGATTCATGAAGTCTTATCGACATTGTCGAAGTCCTATAGATGAAAAACTATGACCCTTAATAAAAAAAATTCTGACGCTGACCAATTAATAAAACCAACTGACCTTTTATGACCAATTTCTGACCTTTCAGATGGTATAATTGGTCAATCGGAATTCCACACACGAGGTGCTAACATCGCGGAGCTCAAAATCCGGTACTGGTTAAAGGACGTCAAATTATCGGGCCGCTAGAATTCGAGCATTAGATTCGGAATTTGATCGATCCCGTTTTTGACTACCGACTAAAAACATTTATCAGCGGACGGCATCGGCTTCGTAGATGTTTATCTTTCCAAACAACTATTTTTATTATCCTTAGTGCGAAGGCAGTACGGACGAACGAGCATTCTGAAGTTCTTTCAGCACCTCGATTTATTTTTATTTTAAGACGATATTGACATGCCCGCCATATTAAAAATCTAATTATTCTACTCACGCTGTTAATATACATTACTTTGCAGCAACATTTTGGGGACAATTTTAATAATTACAGTTAAATGTCGGACTTAAATGTCGGAATTAAATGTCGACAACTTCGGTCTACTGGAGATTTGCTGGCTTATGTCACTCAGCTCTGGACAAACACTATTGAAAAGTTTGGTGAATCCCGTGCAATAGCCTTGGATATATCTAAAGCCTTTGACCGCGTTTGGCACCAGGCATTGTTAAGTAAATTATCTGCCTACGGTCTCCCAACCAAACTGCGCCAATGGCTCTTGAGCTTCATGCAAGATCGCTCCTTACATGTGGCAGTTGACGGTATTTCTTCTGATGCGTTTAAAACCAATGCCGGGGTCCCCCAGGGTTCCATCCTGTCCCCGACCTTATTTCTTTTACACATCAACGACCTCTTGAAAACCACCACGAACCCCATCTACAGTTTCGCAGACGATAGCACACTTGTCTCAACTTTCACATCCTATCGATCACTTTCGGTGAATGATACAAATAGACTCCGACAGGAACTGGTTGATTCCATCAATAGAGATCTTAAAGCAATCGTCGATTGGGGAACCAACAATCTTGTTCAGTTCAACGCCCAAAAAACACAAAGTGTCACGTTTTTTAAGAAAGTGAATTCCTCAAATTATCCCATCACAATGTCCGGAAATACCCTTGAACCAAGTCCCTCCATCTCGATTTTGGGAGTCACGGTGTCCAATAATATGTCTTGGCATGACCATGTTGCTAACATCGCAAAGTTGGCAAGTTAAAGGCTAGGTTTTCTGTGGAAAGCCAGAAATTTTTTTACTTCTGATCAACTGTTGACGATGTACAAGGCTCAAATCCGACCTCTACTGGAGTATTGCTTGCACATTTGGGGTTCAGCACCAAGGCATTCTCTTCGTCTTCTAGATTCCATTCAGAAAAGAGCCATTCGCTTGATAAACAGCTTAACTCTCACAGATACCCTTTACCCTCTAGAACATAGAAGAAGAGTTGCAGACCAGTCATTGCTCTACAGATATTTCCATCGCAGATGCTCCAGAGAAATAAAAACTCTTGTACCACCATTGGCCATATTCGGCCGAAGAACTCGGCACGCTGATCAGTCTCACCCATTTACTCTCAAGATTGACACTACAAGGACCAATCTTCATCAAGAATCCTTCTTTTACAGGGCTGCTACGGAATGGAATAAGCTTCCAAAATCAGTTTTTCCATAGAACTATGACCTGCAACTTTTTAAAAAGCGTGTCGACAATCATCTCTTTTCTATAATCCCTTCCCCTTCTAATAGTCGCAGTGCGGGCCGTCCGCGGCCCACACGATAGGTCTACCCTTTTTGCAACTATTTTCATAAAAAAATAGGTACTAACCCTTTTTTCAAAAAATAGCTGAGAAATTTCTTTTATTTTGAAAATATTATGATTTTGGTGACTTTCCGACATAATTTACATAAAAAGTAACAAAATATTTCACTTATGTATTACCATAAATTAGTTAGTTTTTAAATAAAATGAAGAACTAAAATTAAATTATCGTCCGTCGAAAGGTGTAATCAACGACAAATGTTCGCAGAAAGTGCCTAATACAATGTAAGAGAAAGTATGTGAGAGATATATCGTCACTTATTTATTGGATGTGTGGGGAGACGACAGATCGGTTAATGGTGGGCGTGAGCAATTTCGTCTTAACCACGCGCATTATTTGCGAAGAGTATTTTGTCGGTAAAAAAATTGTGCGGTCGGGGGACCCCCGTACGCAACTTCGTTTCGTACGTTATTTCTTTAACTCGGAATGTAATTCGAAATGAAATCTGTACATTTCAAAATCTGGGGACTTGGTTATGTAAAGACTGGTCTTCAGACGTAGAAATCAAATGCCGGATAAAAAAAACGAGAAGCTAATTCCTAAAATTCAAAAACGTCTTCACAAACTCTGACTTTGACCTCAATCTCAGAATAAGATTCACAAAAAGTTACGTATGGTCCGTACTGTTGTATGGTATGGAAGGCTGGACATTGAAGGTTAGCACAATGAATAGCCTAAAAGCATTTGAAATGTGGATCTATCGAAGAATCTTGAAAGTCCCATGGACAGCAAGGAAAACCAACGAGAAAATTTTGAGGACGATAGGAAGAAAACGCGAATTGCTGGGCATGATAAAACGCAGGAAAACAGCGTATCTGGGACATGTGTTACGCAACGAAATGAACCATTTGCTCCAACTATTAATAGAAGGAAAAATAGAGAAAACAAGGGGTGTAGGCACAAAGAGGATGTCGGAATAGGAACCACAGGAGAATTAATTCACACACCAGGGATAGGGAAAAATGGTAAGAAGTGATCGCAAACATCCATTAATGGATAGCAGCGGGAGAAGAAGATATTTTAAAATCAAAGTCGCAAATAACATCTTGACTGGATTTGCTTCAAATAAAGGACTTAAACAAGGATGCTGCCTTTCACCAACGATGTTTAAAATATATCTAGAAAAAGTGTTAATGAAATGAAAACGGAAATGTTCGAATATGGGTATCCCGCTTAACCATTCCACATTGTACGCATTCGGCTTCGCTGACGGCAAGATCGTTATAGCACAAAAAACTGATCATATCGGGTATGTAAATCGGAAACTTATTGAGAAATACGAGCAGTGGGGACTCGAAGTAAACACTGTAAAAACAGAATGCCTGAGTTTGGGAGGAAGCCAGCAAGACTTAATTTTGGAAAATAGCCAAAAAATAAAAAACTGCCAAAAGTACAAATATCTAGGCTTAAATATTACAAACGATGGAACCTTGGACGATGCCATTAAAGATAGGAATATACAGGGAAGGAAAGCTGTGTTGATGTTAAACAGTAACCTTTGGGACCAAAAAATCACAAAAAATAACAAACATCGTATATACAACACCATTGTCAAAAGCATCGTTCCTTACGGCAGCAAGATATGGCCATATATATATATATATATTTATATATTTATTTTGTATTATTTTTTCAAGGCAAATAATCTAAGGGAACAAATTACATCAGAAAGTTGTTTCATTCAATATTTCAGAAAAAATATTTATTCAAAAAAAATTATGTACAAAATAGTAAATTATACATTATATGAAGATAAATATTAAACGAAACAATTTTTTTTAAATCTTATCATTATTTTCTATCATAAAAATTATTGGATAATGATAACTTTAATAAGATACATATAATAAAGATTTAATTTTGTCCAAAAATCTCGAAAAAACAAATCAAATTTATCTTTATCATTAAAGCTTTAAGAGTTAATCAAACTAAAAATTTTTAACATAGGAATTAAATTACTGACGATAAAATTATTGTCACTGTCCTAAAATCGTGGGGTGCTTTTATTCAGAAACGCAGAGTTAGTTTAAAAAACTTATACAAAGCAGTGAAATTGATTGACATTAATTTTTTTTTTGACAGTGACATTAATTTTACATACATACATATAGTCACACATCTTTTGCTTCCTCTACTTTCATCAGTTCTCTCGTACATGCTCGTCGGTTGTTGGTACTCTTGGCCTGACCTTTCTTTAAAACAATGTTGATCTGATCGAGATATGTTCGCCGAGGTCGTTCTTTACCGACCTGTCCATTCACACTCGCCTTATAAATTTAATTCATCAATCTTCCTTTATCCATCCTTTCTACGTGTCCAAACCATCTAAGCAGTTCTTTATCTATCTTTGTAACCACATCTTGTTTACACCACAGCGTTCTCTTATTTCACTATTCTTTACATTATTCAACCGAGTCACTCCGGCTATACTTCTCAGACTACTCATTTCTTTAGCTTTAATCCTATTTTTATGCTTCTTCTGCCAATCCCAACATTCACTACCATACATAAGTGTAGGAACCAACACACCTCTATGCACAGCCAGACGTGCCTTTTTTAACACTTTCTGGCTGTTCATAAAGCTATGCAGTGTCCCATTTATTTGTTTTCCTGCCAACATCATTCGCTCAATGTCACTGTCATACTTTCCATCTCTTTTTCTTTTTTTTTAAAAACCATTACTTTTGTTTTGCTTACATTTATTTTTATCCCTTTGATTTTAAGGGCATCATGCATAACATTAACCATCGCCTGCAACGCTAATATGACTTGATCATTGGCGTAAAGAAGGCATTTGACGATCAAATCATTTATTTTTAATTCATACGCTCTCTTTTTCAAATCTTTTAAACAATCGTCCATGTATAAGTTAAACAGCCATGAAGCAGCCACACATTCATGTCTTACATTTTTTTTGATTTGTAACCATTCCGTGCAAGCACCCTTTATCCCGACACAAGCAGTGGAATCCTCGTAAAGTGATTTTAATGCTCGTATTAAACTACTGTTCACCCCACACATAGACAATGTCGACCACAATTCACTTCTCAGCAAACTGTCATAGGCCTTTTTCAAGTTTATAAAAACGCAATAGACCTGACTTCTAGCTAAGAATTTTTGACTATATCTCGTAGTGAAAAGACCTGATCCATACATCTTCCTTTTTTAAATCCCGCTTTCACATTCCATATCATCTTCTTAGTTTCATTCGTTACTCTATTAATCAATATCTTTACATACAGTTTGCCGACTATGCTGAGTAATCTAATACCTCGGTAGTTATTACAGTCCTGCTGCGAAACTTTTTCCTTGTAAAGCGGCATGATAACAGCCTTGAACCAGTCGTCTGTTATGCTACCACTTATCCAACAAAGGTTAAAAATGCGATATAGCATACTAGTTACCACGCTTTGTCCAGCCTTTAGCATTTCAACTGTTATCCTGTCGTATCCAGCAGATTTACCCAATTTCATACTGTTCAAAGCTTTTACAATTTCTGTCGTACTAATTTCACTTTCATTGCAACTTTCACACATGTCTCCGAATGAAGCCTGTGCTTGTTTATTATTTTGCGTTTTTTGAATGGCTTTTGTAACCAGCCAATCCAGCCGGGCTTTCTTTTTTTCTAACACTAATTTTTAAACCTCTACGCACATTTAAACTTCCTTCTTTTACTTACACCACACTTTAATAGCAATATTCACGATTTCTTTCTTGAATGTCTTCCACAACTTTTCAAAGCGTATATTCCTCGAAGCGTATTAAAAATGTTTCAAAAATATTTTGTGGGACAGACGGTATAATTAAAATTTAATAAAACTGCTGGTTGTTTTTTGTAACATTTTTATCTGTCAAAATTTAAAGGCTACAAAATTAAATAGCTTAAGATATAAATAATTATGTATAGTGGTACTACATCAATTTGAAATAATAATAAACGAACTGAGTATTCGTGAGTGTGTGTGTGTGTGTGTGTATGGAAAAAAAATTATCTCTAAAATCTGGACTTAATTACCATTTGCTGGTGCAGGTGAGTAAAAATTTTGAAATATAATTATGATTACCAAAACAGTTATGAACATAAGCATTAAAAATTATAAAATAGAATGACAATAAATAATATAAATAAATTAACATATTTTATACATTAAATAAAAACAGTTTTTTGGGAAAATAATTAACATTTTTTAAATGGTAATTCTGCATTAGTTGCAGCTCCCCTCAAATTTCATACTTTTTTAATTCTTGGTTTATATTAATTGTGAATTTATTTTGGGAAAAGACCACGTTTACAAAAATTCCAAAAAAAAATTAACCTACTATTTTACCTAATCCCCTACCTCAACAAATTACCCTCCAACCCAATACATATTTTAACGATTTTCCAAAAAAATTATCCAGTTTAAGCCAACCCCCTTTAAAATCCTATCTTACATCTTAACCCCACACCTTTTTCTTGTAAAAAAACACCCCATTTACCATACAAAATTGTTACAGTATACGAAAATATATGTTTAAGTTAGAGAGGGTTTTTGTGAAAGTAAGGAATGGGTTTAAGGATGTTTAATGAAATTTATAGGGGGTCAAACAGTAAAGGGGCTTCTTCTTCTTCTTAGGATGCATATCCACTAATGGATGTTTGCAATCGCATGTTTCATTTCTTCTTTGTCTCGCGCGGTGTGAATCAGTAATTGTATATCACATAGCCCTGTCCATTGTCGGATGTTCCGAAGCCACGACATCCTTTTTCTCCCTATTCCTCTTCTGCCCTCAATTTTGCCCTCGATTATCAACTTTAGAAACCCATACTTTTCTTTGCGCATGTTATGTCCCAAACAGGCCGTTTTTCTTTTCTTTTTTGTCAAGGTGCTACTTACGCTTTAACATAGACCATCAGTATGATGTTGGTCCAACGTGTAGGTGGTCTTCCTTTATTTCTTTTATCGGCGCGTGGTCTTTATTCTGGCAGCCTCTTTGTCCACCTATCGTCACTCATTTTGGGCACGTGTTCTGCCCAATTTCACTTTAGTGTTGTTATTTGCTCGACGAAGTCTTTCACGCCGGTTCTTCGCCGCAGGTCCTGGTTAGGGGAGTAGTTCTCTTAAACTCACTCCAAGCATTGACCTTTCCATTTTGCGTTGTGCAACTTTAAGTTTTCTCGCGGATGTTATCGTTGAGGTGAACGTTTCCGCGCCATATGTGAGAACAGGCAGAACGCATAGGTCGAACACTTTTCTTTTTTAACAGATGGGGATATCGCTCTTAAAGACGTATCTTAACCTTTTATAGGCCGTCCATCCAAGGCTGATCCTTCTGTGCAGTTCACATGTCTGATTGTCTCTAGACACTCTAATTTCGTAGCCAACGTATGTATATTTTTCGACCAATTCAATTTCGGTGTTATTGATGCTTATACTCTCACTCACGACGAGATTTGTCATGATTTTCGTTTTGGAATAGTTTATTTTTAGCCCAACCTTGGAGCATACATCTTATAATTCGTGGAGCATTTGTTTTGCTTCTCCCAAGTTATCAGTTATCCACATTAGCTTCCTCTTAAATCATACCTAAAATAAACCTACATTAGTATTCTGTCAACTTACGAGGGCGGTTTGATGAGTTGTTTTTACATCAATATCTTTTGTTATGATTACGAAGGAAATATCATAATTGCGAATTGCTATAAAAATGTAACCTTACGAGGGCGGTTTAATAAGTCAGTGACTTTTTGAATAAAACAAATTTTTTTCCGCAAATAAACATTTTATTTTTCTACATAATCACCTTTTAGATCGATACATTTAGTCCAGCGTTTTTCTAATTTTTTTATTCCCTCCAAATAATAGGTTTTTTCAAAGCTCTCAAAATACGCGGTAACAACTTCTTCATTCGACTCAAATCTCTTACCGCCCAGCCATTTCTTTAGGTTTGGAAACAGAAAATAGTCGCAGGGGGCTAAATCTGGAGAATATGCTGGATGGAATAGCAGTTCGTATTCCAATTCGTGGATTTTGGTCATCGTGACTAGACAAGTGTACACACGTGCATTGTCTTGATGGAACAGCACTTTCTTCTTTGCCAAATGCGGCCGTTTTTGCTTTAAATCAACGTCGAATCTGTTCAAAAGCTTTGAATAATATTCGCCGGTGATCGTTTTACCTTTCTTGCGGTAATCGATGTGAATGACACCGCGTATATCCCAAAAAACTGTGGCCATGACCTTGTTGGCTGACAGACTCTGTTTTGCCTTTTTTGGTCCACATTCACCCCGAGCAACCCACTGTTTCGATTGTCTCTGGCGTGTTGTGATGGATCCATGTTTCATCCACAGTAACAAAACGGCGCAAAAATTTGTCCGGATTACGGCTGAACATCGCTAAACACTCTTTTGAAGTGGTCACATGATTGCGCTTATGGTCGAGTGTGAGCAATCGCGGCACCCATCTCGCAGAGAGTTTTTTCATGTCCAAATATTCGTGTAAAATATGATGTACCCGTTCAGTTGAGATACCTATAGCATAAGCCAACTCACGTACTTTCATTCTCCGATCATCAAATATCATTTCATGGATTTTATCGACGATTTCCGGCGTGATCACTTCTTTTGGGCGACCTGGACGTTCGGCGTCACTAGTGCTGGTACGACCACAACGGAACTCTGTAAACCACTTCTTAACCATTGAAATTGATGGTGCCGAGTCCCTTTAGTATTTATCAAGTCTTTCCTTAGTTTCATTGAAGGATTTTTTACGTAAAAAGTAATGCTTAATCAGCACACGAAATTCACTTTTTTCCATTTTCGTAAACTTGCACGAGGTTGTCTGCTTTGAACGGCTATCAAACACCAACTGCACGACGTAGCTTGCTCAAAATTAGAAAATTGCCTACTGATAGATTATAGTTGACGGCAGCACTGTTGAATTTGGAGTAACTGCGCGGGAAATTCAAAAAGTCACTGATTTATCAAACTGCCCTCGTATACTCCTGTTAACCTACAAATTCATTATTTATATACGCGATGTTGCAAAATGTACTTTTTATAACACTATTACCAGTGGCGTAGCTACCGCCGTATCAGCTATATCAATGATAATGATAATAAGAAATCAAAATTCATTCTTCGGTTTGCTTAACGAGTCCAGAGATCTAGCAAAAGAGTAAAGGATAACTACTTTTTTCAAAAACAAAAGACGGTAGATAACAAAACGTTTTTTTATGAGTTATAAGAAGATGAGAGAATTTTAGACCTACTTTAAAGTCAATGCGTACAATTGCTGTTTAGTTACATTAATTTCTTAAACCAACCAATAATTTTAGAGCCACTGTGACCTAAGAATGGTAATACGTTCGAAGTGTTACAACCGAAAAAACTCTTATCAAGCGAAATAAAAAACGAAGCCGGAAAACTGACTGCAAAATACAGTAAAGATGCCTATGTTAGTTGATCTGTATAAACAATTATTTGCTTTGTAAACATACTTAAAATCTGAAATCGCAGAATTATTACAGAGAAAATTTGCCACGTCTTGTTCGTTCTCTATAGAGTACTCTGCCAGCGGTCTCTCTACTGGCAAATTATGCCCGAGCTCAGCTGTAGAGGGTAGAAGAAAAAAAATATATATAAAAGTGAGCCGCGCCACCGACTTAGACGGTTCAAGCCGGGAACCCCTAAGTCTTATAGGCACTAGCAGAGCCACACGATAAACAACTGAGATTATGGTGAACTAAATAAATGAAATTATAGCTAAAATATATTAGATACTTTACTCCTACAATAAATCAAAGTACACAGTTCAATAATAAAATTATAACAAATATAGTCAAATTAACAGCTATGGTAAATTTTTTTCGCTAAAACAAACCAAAAATTTAGAATTTACAATTTTATAAAATAACCAAAACAAAAGTAAGAGTAACAGACTTTAATACACAATAATCGAAATAATATAACATAATAATCAAAACGTATATAAGTCAACTCTTTAATAATACTAAATCAAACGTTCACATAAGGCTGCTAATTTACTCATGTTTTTACCATTTACATAAAGATTTACACTGTTAAAACAATCGAGGTTATTTAAAAATATATTTACAATGGTTGTCTTTTTAAATATCAATATTGTAGGATATTCACAAATAAGTATAAGGAAAATTGGACTTTTACCAGCTGACAGAACAGGCAGGTTTCCGATCCGGATACGGAAAAAATGACCATCTGCAAGTCATTAAGACATTGATCGAGAAGTCCGTTGAGTACAACAAGCCACTCGTGTTAATATTTGTGGACTACGAAAAGGCGTTTGATTCCATCAAGCACAGTGAGATGTTTAAAGCACTTGCCGACTGCCGAGTAGACCACAGATACTCTGCTATACTGCAACATATATACGAAAATGCAACAGCGAGCGTAAGACTCCATGAAGAGACAGAGAGATTCAGAGTGCAGCGCGGTGTACGACAAGGCGACACAATCTCCCCTAAACTATTTACCACTTTGTTGGAGTATATGTTCAAGAGTGTCGAGTTGGAGAATATGGGTATAAATATTAACGGTGAAAATTTCAGTCACCTTCGGTTCGCGGACGATATTGTACTGATTTCAGATAGCTTAGATAAGGCAGAGAAACTGCTTATGAGACTAACATCTGCTTCACATAAAGTTGGGCTTAAAATAAAACCATCGAAAACAAATTTCATGACAAATCTAGTCCCAAGCCGAAACTACTTAGTAGAAGGAAAAGAAATCTCCCAAGTTACATCCTACAGATATCTGGGCCATGATGTTACGATTGGCAGGGACAATCAAACCTTCGAAATCAAAAGAAGGATAGGGCTAACGTGGGCCGCCTATGGGAAGCTGAAACACATTTTTAAGTCCGAAACCCCCATATGCCTTAAGCGGAAGGTGTTTGATCAATGTGTTCTGCCGGTTCTGACTTATGGTTCGGAGACCCTAACTCTAACACGAAAATCGGTAAATAAAGTAGGAGTGGCCCAGCGAGCCATGGAACGCTCCATGTTGGGAGTCACGCTGAGAGACAAGATTCCGAATGATCGAATACGTCAGAGAACAGGGGTTACCGATGCAATCCAGCGAATAACATATTTAAAGTGGAACTGGGCTGGACATGTCGCAAGAATGACCAACGAAAGATGGACCAAAAAGATCATAGAGTGGAGACCTAGGCAAGATGCGTTCAGGAACAGAGGTCGTCCGCCGACCCGGTGGACGGATGACATAAAAAGAGTAGCACCAAATTGGATCCAGGGTGCCCAGGATCGAAATAAATGGAGATCGTTAACGGAGGCCTATCTTCAGCAGTGGACGAGACAGGCTGTTTGATGATGATGATGATGATGATGATAAGGAAAATATTTTTACTTGGACATAAAGAATTATCGAGAAGATTATTTTAATCAAAGTTTAGTTTTGGCATATTATCTAATGCAATAAATAGTTTTTAATAATTTATTATATTAATAAATTAAAACAAAACTTAACTGTGGTGTCAAAAATAAGTCACGTCGTTAAATATTCAAAAATAAATCACTTGTAACCTTTGGGTAAACGCATATTGTAGATCAAATATAAAAAAAAAATTAATTTAATCTTGAACACCTTAATACGGAGTTCCTGCTTAAAACACCAAGCAAGACTTAATAACACTGCAATTTATCGTCGATATGGATAATACGAATGCACTACTTCTGTGGCCGGTTTGGTTATGGAACGACACCTGCTAATTAACAATGGCTTCCCTCAAATAAATCCCGCATGCGGTCATTTTAACTCGACACCAAAATCCAAAATATCAATAACAAAGGTAAGATAGAATGGTCAAGTTAAAAATTAAATGGTTTTTCTTCAAAATCCAATTAAGATGGCCCAAATACAGCCAGATATGAAAGGAAAACCGTAGAGGTTTTGCACACTTGTTAATATCACACCGCCCCAAAAACTCTCACCACACGACTCCGACTACCTCTCAAGCCGGATATCAAGAAATGACACGGAATTGACGTCAACCAAGAATATTCGCAAGTCTATGTTCCACACTAAGAATCGCGTTCGTCCGTGTTGATAGCTAGCCTCATCTACACAGAAATGTAAACCAAACAATAATATAATCGATAATACACAATAATCGAGGCTAAAAACTAAAGCAAAATCTAATAATGAAAATACCTTACTCAATCTCCAGTGATCAACAAAAATGCCATAGCCATTAACAATTGAATCTTATCACAATAAGGTATGTAACACTATTTACAACGAATGATATATTTAAGTTACAACAAAATACGGTACGCGACACTATTTACGAGTGCTCGAGGAATATAAAATTATCAGAGATATAATTATAATGAAACTGTAGAAGGAAAAAAAAAGGCACGTTACAAATTCCTTGCATCCAGTTTTCCGGAGGTAATTGCTTCCCATTTTTGATCCTTCAGGTTACAACCAACTGCAAAAGCTGAAAGAAGATTTTCAAAATTAAAACTGACTAAAAATTATCTTAGGACTTCTATGGGACAAGAAGACTTGTCAATACTGTCTTTATAGGCAGAAAACCTCTATAATCGTCTTTAGCTATGGATGATTTAATAAACAAGTTTGCCAAAAGAGGCTAGAAAAGTATATATTTGAATTTTTGTGCTAATTTGGCTTCTAGGAGCATTAATTGTAAGTAATTTCTTTTAATCAATTTATGTTTATTTTATTAAGAGCGAGCGTTTATGTTTCTTTTGTAAAAAATCTTCGATTGGGCTTCGCCGCAGTCAGACAAAAGCCCCCCTCCGACATATTTTGATACAGGGCCCGTCTAGGGCAAGCTAAGCCACTGACTATTACTATTACCTTTGCAAAATCTATGAAACAGTTATTTAAATAAATATTTTCTTCGTAAAATTGTTGGTAAGATGCTTGAACAAACTTACAAAATTGTTCCTATAAACAAAAAATGTTCGAGAAACACCAAAATCAGGAACTTGCACCAAGAACTCAAGCTAAATAAAGCTTTTTTTAAAATCATATTTATCGCAAAAACAAACGGTAAAAAATAAAGAAGTAATTCATGGAGTTTTTTTAGTAGTATATAACAATGTGTTTAAATTACACAAATATCTGTCTATAATTTTGTAACCATTGAATGAATATTCCATGCAACCGGACTATCAGACTATATAGAACTATAAATTTGAATCGAGAATTCTTTTAAACATAAAAATAAATTTTAAAACCTAAAGGGTCCGCGGTTTCGTAAAAATTATTTTAATGGCGATTAGCCCCACTTGTAAATAAATAAATACTTTTAAACAATTGAAATGCATAAAATAGTATTATTAAATTATTTTATGGTGTAAATAATTTTATAAAATCAATCTAAAAATATTATTATAAAAAAGAAATTCATTAGAGTGGTCCATGACTAATCCTTTCAATGATTTTAAGTTTCCCCAAGCCAAATTATCTGTTTATAACTTTCTCTATGCGTTCTGATAAAATAATTTAACACCAAAATTGGAAGACCCCACTAATGAAATGTTATATTTTATTAACACTCACTTATAATAAATGTGTTAGTCGATTTCTAAACTATTTTTATTAAAATTTTACGAAAATGGTAATTGTTATTATATTTTTATTAAATTTGTAGATTTTTGTATCTTAAAGTATCAACTGTATACAATGTTATAAATTAATATATGTACATACGTCACAAAAAATATCAAAAAATTGGAATATTATTTTCTTTTATCTAATTATATAAAGTAAATCTAGATAAATTTAGTAAGAGAATGATTATTTACCCAAAACAAAAAAAATCTTAAGTAACCAAAACAAATATTAGAACAATTAAAACTATTTTTAGAATTTGGTGTCACCTCTGGCTTTAATAACTACTCCCATTCGTTCTGGAAGGCTTTTTATGCTTTTAAATGTAAACAAGTCGTAAGTTTTTAAACGAGAAAAAAGCATTAGAAACTGCGAGATGTTGATTGAAAAAGAAAGAGTGAAACAAGTAAAAGAGTTTGTATTTTTGGATTCAAAGTTTACGAGATCGAAAAAAGACAAATAAATGGGGCCATGCATTACTTTATGAGCAGCGAGAACGTGTCAAAACAGGCACGACTAGCTGTACGTAGAGGAGTGCTGGTCCATTCAGGAGAAGCATGAAAGTGAGATAATTTAAACATTATAACAAAAGAAATTTATGTGTGCAGTTCACAATTAAACTTCAGAAAACATAGCAAAGACGTGAAAATAGTTAAATTTTATTACAAACTGTTTCAAAATCTTTACTCTACTTGATTTCTGCACACGATGCCGCAACCGCTTAAAGAGACCTTTTATTCGGCTCATTACTAAGAAGTGGTCTGTGTCAATGCCTGCACTGCGGTATGCCCGAGTATCCATAACTTTATTTCTTAACCTTTCTTTCACAAATACGAAATCAATTATACTTACTATTACAATATACAAGGCTGCCAGAATCCTTCTTGTCTTGTGTTCAAGTAGATCTTTTTGTGGTTAAACATTGTGTTGTGACCACAAGATTCCACTACAAATATACTTTAAGCAGACTTTTTCCGTTTTCATTCACTTTGTCATCACCATACATTCCCAAAACACTGTCATATCTATGTAGTAACAAAGATAGATAAAATAAGGGTAGATGATTAGAACATGTAAAGAGGATGAATAAAGGAATTTTGACGTAACTATATGTATGTATTATCTTTAATTTTTTTCCAAGGTCACAATTTTTGCTGCTTATTTGTCGTCAAATTCATTATCATGCAGCCCCTTTCACGACCATTGTTGGACATAGGCCTCCTCCAAACGTCTCCAGTTCTCGGCTACGCTTGTCAGTTCTTGGTCTCCATTCCAACAGTTTTGGTCCATCTCCCGTCTTCCATTTCCCATTTCCATTTCCGTGTTGTGATTCGCTGAATAATATCATCTACTCCAGTAGGTTGGCGTTTCTCTTCATTTCTCACTCGATCCCTCAGCGTTAGACCAAGCATCGATCTCTCCATTCGCCATTCGCCTTTGTGTTACTCTTAGTTTTTTTGCGGTTTTCTTTGTAAAAGTTAGGGTCTCCGCATCGTAGGTCAAAACCGGCAATAGGCATTGGTGAAATGCTTTCCGTTTCAAGCCAATCGGGATATTTTCTATACGAATTGCCTTCATTTTCCGTACGATGCCCATCCCAGGGTAATTTGTCTGTTTAGTTGTCTCTGGCTATTCTAAGCTCATGACCCAAATAAATATATATATATATATATATATATATATATATATATATATATATATATATATATATATATATATATATATATATATATATATATATATATATTGTGAACCAATTCTACTTTGTTGTTATTAATTTGTATTTGATCACTGGAAACCATGTTAGTCATCATTTTGGTCTTTTCAAAATTTATTGTCAGTCCAATTTCTTGTACGGCATCGTTGAGTTTTTGGAGCATGTTTTTGGCCTTCTCCAGATTGTTCGACAAAGTAACGATGTCATCCGCGAAGCGTAGATGATTGAGTCTCTCTCTCCATCAATGAGTATTCCTTTTTGTTGCCATGCCAACCTTTTTAAATGCATAGGTACTCAAGGACAGTAATAAACAGCTTTGGCGGCATGGTATTACCTTGTCTAACTCCTCTTTTCATCCTTATCTTGTTGGTCTGACCCAGAATAGGCGACTGCAAACAACGTCTGTTTCCAAAATGAGCGGCTGAAATAAAACTTTGTCAACACGCAGTGGCTCGCGTGGCATTTTATATGGCCATGAACCCTTACAAATGTCGTCAAATTACTCATTATTCTTCAAAGCATTTTTTTTCTGACACTTTTAACAAATATCCGCGCCAACGGACTTCTAAAGAAAAATAACACAACGAACATATATCGCATATTTATTTGGTTGTGTTTTTGTTCGACAAATAAACTCAGGTTTATGTTTTTTGTGACAAGTAAACAGACCATGCACGCAAACAATTATTTTTTGTTTAAATTTATTTCACGATTTAAAACTTTAATTATGCGAGACTAAGTGTATATATTTTACACAATTAAACTACGTCGTTGACAGATCATATTATAAACTACGTGAAATTAACTCTAGTTTTACCTTATTAGGATTATGTACGCATTACTTTCCTTATTACCCACATGTTCATTAATGATACGAAAAATAAATATCATTTATACCAATTTTTCAATAAATAATATCGATTCGACATTATTAATTGCAAGCATTTACATAACTAAAAACCGGATGATTTTAATTTGGATTCGATCTCTTCAATGATTATTTTGAGGGAATCTTGTATAACTTCGATTTGTAACACCGATTTTTAACGTATTAACTTCTCAGTGGAAGTTATAGTAATGGGTACGATTTTGCGAATCCCGAATTTTGACATATCTCCACATTTCAAGGTCCCCAGAGTCGAATACAATAGTTTTTAAGTGGACGTCTGTGTGTGTATGTACGTATGTTTGTATATTCGTATGTGCGTTCGGAATTATTTTTCGTCTCGATTATCTCGAAAACAAAAAATGATGTTTGGAATAAGTTTGTATACTTGGGTTCAGAAGATACGAGAGACTAAAAATATGACTGCGATATTGAGCGAAGGGTGTTGTCAGGAAAACAAATAAACAATACTGCGGAGATCAGTAGTATGAAAAGAATAGTCGAATACAATAGTTTTTGAGTGGACGTCTGTGTGTATGTACGTATGTGCGTATGTTTGTATATTCGTATGTGCGTTCGGAATTATTTTTCGTCTCGATTATCTCAAGAACAAAAAATGATATCGACGTGGGACCAATTGCATTCGATGCGTAATTACGCAACTTAAAACTGATTAGATTTTCAGCAAAATCGGTAGTGCTGTTTTTATGAAGATCAAAAAACTGAAAAAAATAGTAAACTTTCGGAATTATTTTTCGTCGCGATTATCTCGAGAACAAAAAATGATATCGACGTGGTGCCAATTGCATTCGATGCGTAATTACGCAACTTAGAACTGATTAGATTTTCAGCAAAATCGGTAGTGCTGTTTTTATGAAGATAAAAAAACTGAAAAAAATAGTAAACTTTCGGAATTATTTTTCGTCGCGATTATCTCAAGAACAAAAAATGATATCGACGTGGGACCAATTGCATTCGACGCATAATTACGCAACTTAGAACTGATTAGATTTCCAGCAAAATCGGTCGTGCTGTTTTTATGGAGAATAAAAAAACTGAAAAAAATAGTAAACTTTCGGAATTATATTTCGTCTCGATTAACTCAAAAACAAAAAATGATATCGACGTGGGACCAATTGCATTCGACGCATAATTACGCAACTTAGAACTCATTAGATTTTCAGCAAAATCGGTCGTGCTGTTTTTATGGAGAATCAAAAAACTGAAAAAAATAGTAAACTTTCGGAATTATTTTTCGTCTCGATTAACTTAAGAACAAAAAATTATATAGACATGGGACCAATTGCATTCGACGCATAATTACGCAACTTGAACTGATTAGATTTTCAGCAAAATCGGTCGTGCTGTTTTTATGGAGAATCAAAAAACTGAAAAAAATAGTAAACTTTCGGAATTATTTTTCGTCTCGATTAACTCAAAAACAAAAATGATATCGACGTGGGACCAATTGCATTCGACGCATAATTACGCAACTTAGAACTCATTAGATTTTCAGCAAAATCGGTCGTGCTGTTTTTATGGAGAATCAAAAAACTGAAAAAAATAGTAAACTTTCGGAATTATTTTTCGTCTCGATTAACTTAAGAACAAAAAATGATATCGACGTGGGACCAATTGCATTCGACGCATAATTTCGCAACTTAGCACTAATAATAATTTTAGCAAAATCGGTTAAGCTGTTTTTATGAAGAATCAAAAAACTGAAAAAAATAGTAAACTTTCGGAATTATTTTTCGTCTCGATTAACTCAAGAACAAAAAATGATATCGACGTGGGACCAATTGCATTCGACGCATAGTTACGCAACTTGGATTTGATTAAACTTTCAGTACAATCAGTCCTGCTGTTTTTAATGGAGAATCAAAAAACGGAAAAAAATGGTAAATTTTGGAGTTATTTTTTGTCTTGATTATCTCAAGAACAAAAAATAATATTGACGTGGGATTAATTGCATTCAACGCATAATAATGCAACTTAGCACTGATTGGATTTTCAGAAAAATTAGTTAAGCTGTTTTTTATGGAGAATCAAAAAACGGTTGTTTAAAAAATCTAAAAGAGAGTGCGTATGGATTGAAAATAAATTATTGGATCGTCAGATGCATCGTCATATAAGCATCATCTGAGGAGGAGTTGCAGGCAATGGTTAATAGTATCATTCTATATGCAGATGATACGAATATCTTAAGGTCCAGAACAAATAATGAACAACTAGTAAAGAAGGTAATAAGGCATCAAATAAAATCAGTAACTATTGTACCAAAAATGGACTAGCACTAAACACTGCTAAGACCTATCATATTCGATTCAAACATCAAAAAATAAAAAATAATGATATCTACTTTACAGTTGATGGAAATTCGTTAGAAAGCAATATATATATATATATATATATATATATATATATATATATATATATATATATATATATATATATATATATATATATATATATATATATATATATATATATATATATAACGGATTGTCTACAGCTGTTGCCGTCTCTCCCTCCCCAATCTCCATCTTGCTCTGTTAAAAACCTCGTTTTCTTCCAAACCTCTTTTAGCCATTGCCTCGTCTATATCGTCTTTCCAACTTCTCCGTGGTCGTCCCCTTTTCCTTCGTTCTGGTGGTATCCATTCCAGTACCTTCCTAGGCCATCTGTCAGTTGTCATCCGCTTTACATGTCCGAACCAAGTTAACTGCCGCTTTTCTACATCCTCGTGTATGTTTCTGTCCATTTGCATTTCATTTCGGATAACATCATTTCTAACCCTCTCAAGTCTAGACCTACAACAGCTCCTTCTCAAGAAATCCATCTCTGTTGCCAGAAGCTTATTCTTATTAGCCTTCGTTACGTCCCATAATTCGGAGCCGTATAGGGTGACACTTTGAACTAGACTCTTGTATATGTGTTTCTTTGTAGTTTTTTTAATTTTCTTGTCCCAGAGAAGAGAGTTCAGGGTTCTAGTTACGGCTCTACCTTTGTTGATTCTATCTTGGATTTCGTTATTACTGTTACTTTTTTTATTAAAAATTATTCCGAGATATTTACTGTGTTTTACTCCTCTTATTTTTTCCGTATCCAATACAAGGTCATTTATTTGGTCATCTCCTACCACCAAGTATTCGCATTTAGATATATTCATCTGTAGACCCGCTACCTCATATTCTTCCTTGAGCTTTCTAATCATATAATTGAGGTCATCCTCATCTTCGGCTATTACTATCTGGTCGTCCGCGAAGAAAAGTGTGAATAGCGTATCATCCCCCACCTTTAGTCCCATGCCTTTACATTTCTTCACCCAGTTCGTGAGGGCCCTGTCCAGGTAAATTTTGAAAAGGGTAGGAGACAGACAGCAACCCTGTCTTAATCCCTTAGTTGTCTTAAAGGGGCTAGTAAGTTTGTTTCCGATTTTTATTCTTGTAGTGTTCTGTTCGTAGTATTTTTGTGTAGCATAAATCAAGACAGGATTGATCTCGAGGTTTCCCATTTCCGTCCACAACCTAGACAATGGCACGCTATCGTAGGCTTTCTCTAAATCTATAAGAGCTACATGGGTCTCTCTATTTCTTTGCACTCTCTTCTCTAAGGCTATCTTTAGGGTGAAAGCGTTGTCTACAGTCGAACGGCCTGCTCGAAAACCCGCTTGTTCTTCTGGCTGCTTATTAATTATTTCCTCTTCGATCAGATTTCGTAATATTCTGGAATATATTCTGCCCACAGTTGGTATTACCGCAATTCCCCTATAATTTCCCTGATGGTTTTTCGGACCTTTTTTGTGAATTGGGGAAGTGAAGGATTGTTTCCATTCTTCCGGGGTATTTTCTCCATTTAAACACCTCTCGAAAAGCTTTCTAAGCATATCCCATAGTTTAATAGGGCCGTACCTGACTAGTTCTGGACTTATTCCTCCCGGTCCTGGGGATTTTTTTAATTTGGTTTTTCTTACTGCGTCTTTAACTTGGTCCATTGTTAAATTAATTGTTTGATCTGGCTGTGTATATTCCCTGTACTCCAAGAAATCTAATCTTGTTTCAGTTAGTAGGTGTTTGAAGTGTTCTATCCATTCCTGGTCCGATATGTTATTTAGTGCAGTGCTACTTTTGCCTGTTGTTTTCAACGATCTTATTGTTTTCCAGGCTTCAGCGCTTTTGGAGCCGCCGATTTGACTGTCGATATATTCGCATTTTTTTTTTTTTTTTTTTTTTTTTTTTTTTAAGAGTATAAAGTTCTTCAGTATTGTGCTGGATAAAAAACTTTCATGCAAAGATCATATCACCACTTTGTGTTTTAAACTCAGCACAATTACGTACATTATTATGAATCTAAGGGAATCTAAGTATCAGCTGATATACTGAGAATTATTTATTACGGACCGGCATAGTCAGCTATGCAATAAGACATAATATTTTAGGGAGCCTCAACGCATCTACTAGAGGCATTTCGTTTCCAAAAAAATCATAAACAAAACTAACCCCTCAGAATCTTGTAAGCCACCATTCAGAAAATCTAAAATACTAACACTTTTCTAAAGAATGAACAGATACATGCACATGATACATACAATCATACATATAATCACGCCTTTTTCCTGTAGGGGTAGGCAGAGACGACCTCCTTTCACTTGCTACGGTTCTTACACACATCTTTTGCTTCCTCTACTTTCATCAGTGCTCTCATACATGCTCGTCGGTTGTTGGTACTCTTGTCCTGGCCTTTCTTCAAAACAATGTTGATCTGATCGAGATATGTTCGCCGACGTCGATCTCTACCGACTTGTCCATTCACACTCGCCTTATAAATTTGTTTCGTCAATCTTCCTTCATCCATTCTTTCTACGTGTCCGAACTATCTTAAGTATTCCTTTGTCTATCTGTGTAACCACATCTTTTTTTACACATAGACACTTGATACAAGAAATAAGGAAAATATTCATCTGCCCCTTTCCAGTCTGCTTATTGGTCAAAATTCCCAAAAATAGGAAAATTAGGAATAGAATATCAACATTTCTGTGTGATTAAGCTTTTTATAGCGTAGTAAAATGTTTGGGCTCCTGAATATATTTTAAAATTATAGTCATACAAACCCGAAGTTGATTTGTCTTATTGTTATAATTGTATACCATCTTATTATATTTTTTATTTTTATGTATATAACACTACATATTGTTCTCCTATTAGTGTTATTTTATCAATTGTAATCAATTTATTTTATATTCGAATTTATCTTTTTGACTAGTCTGATGAGTTACATGTTATGTAGTTTTCACCACACAATATGTATCCTTTTGTGATAAGTAAATGATTTTAATGCCCTATTAATCAGAAGAATAAAAGTGAACGTAAGAAAGAGTTTTTGAAAGAGGAAAAAGCATGACAAACTACAAGCTGCTGATTGAAGAAGTAAGAGTGGAATAAGTTTGTTTACTTGGGTTCAGAAGATACGAGAGACTGAAAATATGACTGTAATATTGAGCGAAGGGTGTTGTCAGGAAAACAAATGAAAAATACTGGAGATGTAACAAAGATAGATAAACGAATGCTTAAATAGTTCAAACACGTAAAAAGGATGGATAAATGATTAAGGAAACATATTTATAAGGCGAGTGTGAATGGGCAAGTCGGTAGAGGTCGACCTAGGGCTTAATCTTCCGCCTACGGCCTACGTGAACGTATTTCTATCAGATCAAAATTGTTTTAAAGAGAGGCCAGGTCAAGAGTACCAGCAACCGACAAGCATGTATAAAGAAACTGATGAAAGTACGAGAAGCAAAAGACGTAAAGAACCGTAGCAAGTAAAAAGTGGTATATGCCTTCGCTTACGGGAAAAAGGCTTCTAGGCATTGGAATATTTAATAAACACAAATTAAACTATCGGGCATACTATTAAAATTAAGGTGTGGTAAAAACTGCAGGCAAAAAATACATGTTCTCGAATTGTTTGGAAGCGAAGTTATTTACGAAAGTTAGTTTTAAAACAAAAATGATTGCTCGCGTCGAAAAATGATAGAATCGTGTTAACACCTATACAAACCGTCGTTCTTTAAATATTTATAAAGCGAGCAAAAATAGAAACCGAATTATGCTTAAGAAAACAAACAATCTTTGTTTAAGAAATAACATAAAAGTATCGATTTCTGTGAAAAGATATTAAACCTCTAGATTCTGTTGTTCGTCAAAGTATTTGTTTTAAAATAAACATCGATTCATTGTTTGCTTCAATGTTTACCGATTGAAAATCATCACAAACGGTGTTGAAAAGCATAAAATATTTAATTATCTTTTTTTATTTGCTACAGTATTTTTTAAAAAACTTTTTTATAGTACTGAAATTTCAAAAAGGTATTTCTTTTATATCTTCTGGTTGTAGAAAACCTAAAAATCTATTGCTACGTATATTTACATGACCTGAGGATAATCATCGGAAGCATAGACACATATCACACATTTATCGACTTTAAGGCGGCATACGATCGAATCGAAGCTATGCAAGAATTTAAGATGCCCCAAAAGCTAGTATAACTCACTCAGATGACATTAACACATCTTATTCGAACCCCAATGCCATTTCAAAATTTTGAGGTAATTCTTACCCTTGCTTGAGGTTAAAAGTAGTGAAGTCGAAAATACCGGAAAAAAGTGACCCTCTTTAATAAAAAATTAACGGGTTTGAGCTTTTTCTAAAATGTTGACGAGTTTTCTGCAAATGGCTGTTTCATTTACGGTTGGCCACCCTGTATAATAAGAAGCAAGCCTAGACGCATAAATGCTGTTATTCAAAGTAAAGGATGATTTTTGAACTGTTAAAAGCAACTTAAATTTGTAAAATTACCAGGGCAGTTTGATAAGTCAGTGACTTTTTGAATTTCCCGAGCAGTTACTCTAAATGCAACAGTGCTGCCGTCAACTATAATCTATCAGTGGGCAACTTTCTAATTTTGGGCAAGCTATGTCGTGCAGTTGTTGTTTGATAGCCGTTCAAAGCAGACAACCTCGTGAATTTTTACGAAAATGGAAAACAGTGAATTTCGTGTGCTGATTAAGCATTACTTTTTACGTAAAAAATCCATCACTGAAACTAAGGAAAGACTTGATAAATACTAAAGGGACTCGGTACCATCAATTTCAATGGTTAAGAAGTGGTTTACAGAGTTCCGTTGTGGTCGTACCAGCACTAGTGACGCCGAACGTTCAAGTCACCCAAAAGAAGTGATTACGCCGGAAATCGTCGATAAAATCCATTAAATGATATTGGATGATCGGAGAATGAAAGTGCGTGAGTTAGCTCATGCTGTAGGTATCTCAACTGAACGGGTACATCATATTTTACACGAATATTTGGACATGAAAAAACTCTCTGCGAGATGGGTACCGCGATTGCTCACACTCGACCATAAGCGCAATCGTGTGACTACTTAAAAAGAGTGTTTAGCGATGTTCAGCCATAATCCGGACGAATTTTTGCGCCGTTTTGTTACTGTGGATAAAACATGGATCCATCAAAACACGCTAGAGACCAAGGAACAATTGAAACAGTGTGTTGCTCGGGGTGAACGTGGACCAAAGAAGGCGAAACAGAGTCTGTCAGCCAACAAGGTCATGGCCACAGTTTTTTGGGATGTACAGGTGTCATTCACATCGATTACCTCAAGAAAGGTAAAACGATTACCGGCGAATATTATTCAAAGCTTTCGAACAGATTCGTCGTTGATTTGAAGCAAAAACGGCCGCATTTGGCGAAGAAGAAAGTGATGTTCCATCAAGACAATGCACGTGTGTACACTTGTCTAGTCACGATGGCCAAAATCCACGAATTGGGATACGAACTGCTACCCCATCCAGCATATTCTCCAGATTTAGCCCCCTGCGACTATTTTCTGTTTCCAAACCTAAAGAAATGGCTGGGCGGTAAGAGATTTGAGTCGAATGAAGAAGTTGTTACCGAAACAAACGCGTATTTTGAGAGCTTTGAAAAAACCTATTATTTGGAGGGAATAAAAAAATTAGAAAAACGCTGGACTAAATGTAACGAGCTAAAAGGTGATTATGTAGAAAAATAAAATGTTTATTTGCGGAAAAAAATTTGTTTTATTCAGAAAGTCACTGACTTATCAAACCGCCCTCGTATTATGTATATTAGTATATTTGGTATCTTTTTTATGCCACCGGTTAAAAAGCAACCCCTAATAATTTTGGAAGTATTTATTTTGTTATTTACTTTTAATTTATTTTTTAATAAATAAATATTTAGTTACCATTACTAAATATTATTTGGAATACGCCATTGATAACCAATTCGGTTTAAATCCTTACTTGGATTCCGCGTCTTTAGAGGTAAATTGTCGACGATTGACGTGTCCCTTTCATTAGCAGTTTATTTCTATCGCGAGCATTGCTTCCGATGGATTTTAAAAAAAAAAAACAATACCTCAATACGTCGTACTTTATAATAAACATAACAGTTACATATTTTTTTAAAAGCTGTCGTAATTTCTTATTAAATATTTCCAAACCATTAAACAGTTGAAGCACGTTTTTCAATGCCAATAATTATTTCTTTTGCCGAGTAGACTTGCCGCACACTCTGTATTTAAATTAGTGTCTTTAATTACGTCTTTGATGATCAGTGTCACATGGCTGCTGTGTACTAGCGTGCAATAATTATACGAAAAATAAAATTATAGTGTGCAGATAAAATAGACCACTTTTTCTTTACTGACTCTATTCGTTGGGATAACAATGCAGTTAAAACTTTTCTACGAGGTCTGACAAAAAGCTTTAGAAATCTTGAACATATATGTACAGTTCGGTGGACTATTACGCTGAGACCGAAGAATTCGTATGCTTACATTTTATTTTAATTTTCCCAGTCCTTTTATGCGGGGTAGAAGCTTGGACCATGAACAAAGTCTGCGATATAAAACTAGAAGAAGCCTTCGAAATGTGGACATACCGCAGAATCTAAATAATATTGTTAAGATGTGTGTGGGTTCGGTGATTAAAACTATCGATCCAGTAACAAAACAATGTTTATTCCAAAAAATAAATTCTACTTTTATAAAACCACTTAGATATTTACTTAGATATATAACTTTTTATAACTATTTACACTTCTTAATTCATAAACACTTTTAAAACCGATACTGTCTCTTGATATGATCGCTTTCCCTTTTATACCTCGATATCACAATTCCAGATCATTCCACCCGTTACTCCACCCTTCGACGCGACTTCGAGAGGTTGCTCGACCTTGCTAGACCCCGTCGACGGCCCACAAAGCTGGTCGTCGGTACAGACCCTTGTTGCGGTCGATCCTCGGTTGTCGACAGGACCGGATTTGTAACAATATCATGGACAGACCGAGTGACCAACATAGAAGTGCTGAGAAGAATGGAAAAAGCGTAGAAATAGTAGAAGAAGTAGTAGAAATAATAGAAGAAGAAGTTTATTATGAAAAGTAAACCAATACTGTCTCTTGATATGATCGCTTTCCCTTTTATACCTCGATATCACAATTCCAGATCATTCCACCCGTTACTCCACCCTTCGACGCGACTTCGAGAGGTTGCTCGACCTTGCTAGACCCCGTCGACGGCCGACAAAGCTGGTCGTCGGTACAGACCCTTGTTGCGGTCGATCCTCGGTTGTCGACAGGACCAGATTTGTAACAATATCATGGACAGACCGAGTGACCAACGTAGAAGTGCTGAGAAGAATGGAAAAAGCGTAGAAATAGTAGAAGAAGTAGTAGAAATAATAGAAGAAGAAGTTTATTATGAAAAGTAAACCGATACTGTCTCTTGATATGATCGCTTTCCCTTTTATACCTCGATATCACAATTCCAGATCATTCCACCCGTTACTCCACCCTTCGACGCGACTTCGAGAGGTTGCTCGACCTTGCTAGACCCCGTCGACGGCCGACAAAGCTGGTCGTCGGTACAGACCCTTGTTGCGGTCGATCCTCGGTTGTCGACAGGACCAGATTTGTAACAATATCATGGACAGACCGAGTGACCAACGTAGAAGTGCTGAGAAGAATGGAAAAAGCGTAGAAATAGTAGAAGAAGTAGTAGAAATAATAGAAGAAGAAGTTTATTATGAAAAGTAAACCGATACTGTCTCTTGATATGATCGCTTTCCCTTTTATACCTCGATATCACAATTCCAGATCATTCCACCCGTTACTTCACCCTTCGACGCGACTTCGAGAGGTTGCTCGACCTTGCTAGACCCCGTCGACGGCTGACAAAGCTGGTCGTCGGTACAGACCCTTGTTGCGGTCGATCCTCGGTTGTCGACAGGACCGGTTTTTAACAATATCATGGACAGACCGAGTGACCAACGTAGAAGTGCTGAGAAGAATGGAAAAAGCGTAGAAATAGTAGAAAAAGAAGTAGTAGAAATAGTAGAAGAAGAAGTTTATTATGAAAGACACAAAAAACTAATTGACGAAATTACCGCAACAACATATTAAATCTTTTGAAAGGCTTTTGCGGCCATCGTTTATTGGTGAATGTTTTTTCGGGTTTATAGGCCGTCGTAGGTATGAGTTAATACTCGACGTTTCGCCATCTCGAGTGAATGGCATCTTCGGAAGATGTAATGTCTACTTTTTAAGGCTGACGGTTTGGTTGTATAATCCACAACGAAAGAAAGGTGTGTCTCCCAAGTTGACACACTATCTTGGGAAGAGCCATAGAAGGTAATAAAAATTCTTTTCATTTTCCTCGGCAGGATAATTTGGATAATTTTATATTACTGCGTTAATGAGTTTATGTCTAGCCCTTTTGCCATTGCTGTGATTTCTTGGTGATAAGGGGAAAATAGAATAGATCCCAGGTATGGTCTGCCTGTCGTAAAAGGCGACTAAAAGACTCTCAATCCAAGGTGTTATGCGACCCGTGCTGATGGATGCATGGTGGTGGGGGAGCACCGTAGCTAATAAAGCCTAGAGAAAACCAGGCGAAATCCTGTAGTAGATAGCCTTATTCCTGTGCAGGGGGCACCTCAGGGCCGGACCACCGCTTCCCCCATACTCGTTGACTGCAAACAAGAACTGAGAAGGCTGGTAGACCGTAATTACGTCAAACTGATACGGGTTTCAGGACGCCAGAAAGTTGCAGGTAATGAGGAACTTGCAAGAAGAGGTTCCAAAAAACACAAAATCTACTGGAAAAGCACACCAGGAAACAAACACGGGAAATAATACATCAAAGAACCGTGCCATAAAAGGACGGCAGAACTGTTATCGATGAACAGGAATCAGCTAAGAATCATTAAGGGACTGTATAATGGAGGCCTGGCCTGCGGGTTGTGCGGCGGGAATCCGGGGGCGATAGAGCGCGTGCTGTACTGCTGCGGTTTTTGGGTGGCTACATTATTTCCGCCCAATTTCTGAAATCATCATGTTGGGGATACAAACTTACATACCGAATACCGAAAGAAGAACATCATCCGATAAGACCTGGTTTAACAGAAACTGCTCTAGAGCTGTGGCTTCCAAACAGGCAGCATACCATCGATGGCAAAAAAATCCGGGACCTGAGACCAGAGCAGCATATGTTGAGGCTATAGGCATATGCAAAGAGACAATAGAATGTTCAAAAGATGCTCATAATGCCAAAATAAGATCAAAACTTGTTGAATGTCCTAACGGATCCCGTTCATTTTGGTCTTTCGCCAAAGCTGTGGGAAGAAACTTCACTTCCAGCTCTTTTCCTCCCCTAACCAATGAAGATGGAACACTAGCAACGACTGCCCAGGAAAAAGCCAATATCTTTGCGCACCTATTTGCTGGAAATTCCACTCTGGATTCTTCGGGAAAACAACACTCGAACATTACACCTATTGACAGTCACATGCCCGAGATCACCTTTCGCCAACGTACTATCAGAAAGATTTTGCTGGGTTTCAACACCAACAAAGCCTGTGGATCTGACGGAATCCCGCCGATTGTTCTCAAGAAATGTGCCCCTGAACTAACACCTGTTCTTTGCAAGTTGTTCAACCACTCTTACAATTTGGAAGTATTTCCGTCCAATTGGAAAATTGCAAGAGTACAGCCAGTCCCTAAAAAAGGCAAAAAGACCCTACCTAGCAACTACAGACCTATCGCACTGCTATCTATTATTTCAAAGGTCATGGAAAAAGCCATCAACATCGAGCTCATGAAATATCTGGAAGACTCAGGAATTATCAATGATAGGCAATATGGCTTCCGCCATCAGAGATCAACTGGTGACCTGCTCGCATACGTCTCACATATATGGCAGCTATCTATTGAAAAGTATGGAGAAACTTTAGCTGTGGCATTAGATATCTCCAAGGCGTTCGATCGAGTTTGGCACCAAGGACTCCTCGCCAAGCTTCCATCTTATGGCTTGCCCCCTCAGCTGTGTTCTCTGCTTGCTAGTTTTCTCTCAAACAGGTCTCTCCATGTAGTGGTCGATGGAGTTTCATCTGACACTCTATTCATAAATGCTGGTGTTCCGCAAGGATCCATTCTAGCACCAACACTATTTTTACTTCACATCAACGACCTATTGAAAGCAACTTTATGTCCCGTACACAGCTTTGCCGATGATAGTACACTCCATACCGCTTTCTCTTCCAGGGCCCCTATATCAGCCCGTGAAACCAGAAATGAACGAGGAAGAAATGTTAACAATATAAATATGGACTTAGCAACAATTCTCGAATGGGGATCCAATAATTTGGTAAAATTCAATGCAAACAAAATACAAGCATGTCTTTTCTCTAGAAAAGCCGATCTCACTGTGCCTAACATAACTTTGTCAGGAGTAACCATACCACTGAAGTCATCCATATCGATGCTTGGTATTACTATTAGCAATAACCTTTCCTGAGAAAATCACGTGAGGTCCATTGCCAAAAGTGCATCCCAAAAACTTGGTTTTTTGTTTCGTGCCAAGAGCTATTTCACCTCCAGTCAGCTGCTTATGATCTATAAGGCACAGATCCGACCTGTACTGGAGTACTGTTCCCATATTTGGAGTGCAGCACCTAAACATATCCTGAAGCTACTGGATTCTGTCCAAAAAAGGGCAATTCGTCTCGTCGGTGATGCCTCGCTTACAAACTCGCTCACTTGTCTGGAACACCGTAGAAAAGTTGGCGATTTGTCTCTATTTTATAGATATTTTCATGGGCGATGCTCTTCTGAAATATCAACAATCGTTTCTCCTTTGGCAGTCTTTTCGAGATTAACCCGTCAAGTTCAGTCTTCACACCCCTTCGTGGTCACTTTGGAGACCTGCAGAACATCACTTTCCAAAGACTCATTCATCCAACGAATTGCGAGGCTTTGGAACTCATTGCCTAGGGAGGTGTTCCCCGAGGCATACAACCTCCAGAAATTTAAGAAGAACACCAATTCCTACCTCCTTTCCCTTGGTTCCCACGATGTTCTCTGAACATTACAGGATATCCCTTTTCGTGGGAACCAGAACATAAAAAAAAAAGTACAAAACTTGTACAAGGTACGAAGGAGCTGGATTGGTTTCAGCGTGGTTCTAGGTCCCGGGGATTGCCTGTCTTTTTTGTGCTTCGTGGTGGCGCAGTGTTTTTATTGCTGTTTTCGGGTCCTTGCCAGGCGGGCTGCGAGTCGGGTCTTCATTGTACAATGATACAAAAACACATGGGCAAGATACAATGGGCCAACAGGCCTAAGTGTCACCGGAGGTAATAGCCAGAAGGACCTAAATAGGGGTGGAGTTTTTAGTGAGTAGACCTGACACAGTCAGTGGAGTCTCATAGCAAGACTTTGAGCTTTCAGACTTATAACCTCTCCATAAAGGATTTTTTTCATACCTGCAACAATAAAAAATCTTATGTGATTCTGGTAGATGCGTCTATTCTCTTTTGTTTTACCTTCTATAGCGATAAACGTCTTGAAGTCATCACAACTTGTAGAGACACATATTATGTTATTTTAAGTGAAGGTAACTCAATATGCCCAAATATTAAAATTTGTCCATCTGTCGTTATGCCGAAAATATAACACAAAAAGTAATTTTTGTAAGCTGCATTCCATACATAAAATAAAACTTACATCTTCTTAAGAACCTAGAGTTGTATACGAAATTAATAAAGTGTACGAAAATAGAATTGTGGGTGAATTCCAAATAAAAAAGTATCATATAAACCTAAGTAGTCAGTCCAAGTGCAGGTTAAAACTGGTCGGGTTATGATCGTCACCTAGATAACAAATCCATGATTTAGCATAGGAATGCAAACAAATTATTATGTTGGAACCATAATTTTTCTACTAAAACAACTAAAAGACGCATTTTGAACGATTAAGGAATTTTAAAACATTTTTTCTATTAAAATGCAAATTAAATTCCAGAAAAATATGGGCGGGATGCAATTATAGAGGACTGTATTTACCAATTAAAGATGCAAAAAATTTACTGGCAATAACAAACCTTACATGGTACATATAAAAAATGTTAGACCTACTTCGGTTTAGCCGGAGTTCCTTCTCATTCTTTTAGTCCTTACACTGATGAACTCACTGTCTCTTCGGGATACAAAGATGTATTGGTTTGTCAGTAATTTTGGATACCATAGATATGATTATTCGATTTTGACATGCAACACGTTATGCTTATCTTTAAAATGATGCACAATTGAATCTCTTCATAAAATTTAATGTCGTTTAATGAAGAAAAATAGAAAACATAGTTCCAACACCATAAGATACATAAAATATTCTTATTTCCTTAAGTTTCGTTTTAATTTTTCGTTTCATATTTCTATAGAAATATAAATCATTCAGACAAAAAGTTTTTTATCAACAATTTCAAATATGTTGTTCATTAGATAAAGAAATCGGATAAGAATCAGCTAAAAGGTAATATTCACTTTGTAAATATGTAGATATATTTTGTCACTATTATTTAAATGCTCGCCTGCAGTTCCATGCAATAGTTAATTGCTATTATATCTATCTGAAAGATTATCTTCATCCATTTAAAGAAGTTGAAGAATGCAGATGAATACGGCGTGGGTAAAGCAATTCTTACTAAGCGATGCATGTCGAGATAAATAGATACCAGTAGCAAATACATAGAAGAATAACTACACTGCTTTACTCTTTTGTGTGGTCTCCGAAGAACGAGCACATAATAAAATCTAGTGCATCATTTTTAGATCGGTCAAAGTTGCAGATGCGTTTGTTCTTGTTTTGTCAAATGATTAAATTTTAAAATATGCTAATTTATATGTTTAGCCTTAAGTTTGTATTCTGACGGCTTTCTTACGTGAAATAGATAAATGCACATTGTTTGAAAATTTGAAAATGCTACTCTTATAGTAAAACTACGTGAGAACACAAATCCTATAAAAATTGGGAGAGGAGTACGCCAGGGAAATGCCATCGCCAAAACTATTTATCACTGTCCTAGAATATATATATATATATATATATATATATATATATATATATATATATATATATATATATATATATATATTTATATATATATATACATATATATGTTTTAATTTCCCTATTTATTTGCAATCTATAATAATTATTATAATAAGCAAATTGTGTGTCAGTTTTTACGATTCAGAGCCTCTTCTTTTGTGGGTCTTCTTTTTTTCGTTTCCGTAGGTACCAGTTTTCATTCAAGATCTGGTCACCAGTGTTCTTGAAGCAAGCCACTTTGGATGACTCAAAAATAATAATGTTATCTCCATATTTCTTCAATAAACAATTTTTCACAGTTTTTAGGTGTCGACGACTATCTTCATGTACCTCATCAGGTATGGTCTGCAGTCACTGGGAAATGTTGAACTAACATTTATTACTGTTACTTTCAAGGAAATTAAATATCCTTTTCATGGCTTTATCAATACTTAAACATTTAGGTCGTCTTCTTTTGTCGCCTGCACTGGGGCGTCTGTAAAACAGTTAAAGATATTTTTTGTTGTACTCAGCATTTACTGCAAGTAAAAAAAAAGTTTGGTGAATCCCGTGCAATAGCCTTGGATATATCTAAAGCCTTTGACCGCGTTTGGCACCAGGCATTGTTAAGTAAATTATCTGCCTACGGTCTCCCAACTAAACTGCGCCAATGGCTCTTGAGCCTCATGCAAGATCGCTCCTTACATGTGGCAGTTGACGGTATTTCTTCTGATGCGTTTAAAACTAATGCCGGGGTCCCCCAGGGTTCTATCCTGTCCCCCACCTTATTTCTTTTACACATCAACGACTTCTTGAAAACCACCACGAACCCCATTTACAGTTTCGCAGACGATAGCACACTTGTCTCAACTTTCACATCCTATCGATCACTTTCGGTGAATGATACAAATAGACTCAGCCAGAAACAGGTTGATTCCATCAATAAAGATCTTAAAGCAATCGTCGAGTAGGGAAGCAACAATCTTGTTCAGTTCAACGCCCAAAAACACAAAGTGCCACGTTTTTTAAGAAAGTGAATTCCTCAAATTATCCCATCACAATGTCCGGAAATACCCTTGAACCAAGTCCCTCCATCTCGATTTTGGGAGTCACGGTGTCCAATAATATGTCTTGGCATGACCATGTTGCTAACATCGCAAAGTTGGCAAGTTAGAGGCTAGGTTTTCTGTGGAAATCCAGAAAGTTTTTTACTTCTGATCAACTGTTGACGATGTACAAGGCTCAAATCCGACCTCTACTGGAGTATTGCTCGCACATTTGGGGTTCAGCACCAAGGCATTCTCTTCGTCTTCTAGATTTAATTCAGAAAAGAGCCATTCGCTTAATAAACAGCTCAACTCTCATAGATACTCTTCACCCTCTAGAACATAGAAGAAGAGTTGCAGACCAGTCATTGCTCTACAGATATTTCCATGTCAGATGCTCCAGAGAAATAAAAACTCTTGTACCACCATTGGACACATTCGGCCGAAGAACTCGGCACGCTGATCAGTCTCACACATTTACTCTCAAGCTTGACACTACAAGGACCAATCTTCATCAAGCATCCTTCTTTTACAGGGCTGCTACGGAATGGAATAAGCTTCCAAAATCAGTTTTTCCAGAGAACAATGACCTGCAACTTTTTAAAAAGCGTGTCTACAATCATTTCCTTTCTATAATCCCTTCCCCTTCTAATAGTCGCAGTGCGGGCCGTCCGTGGCCCACACGATAGGTCTACCCTTTTTGCGACTATTTTCATAAAAAAAAAAAACTAAATCTGTATCAAAACACTTCAGCTGGCTGGACTTTTTTTTCCATTTATTGTCTTGCTCTCTACCTTTTTTAATATTGGTAAAAGATATTTTTTAAAACGTCACCTTAACCACATTAATGGCTTTATTTTTGAAAGTCTGCTTACGCATTATTGAAATAAAATTGTGGCACTTTTGACCGAGTTGGCACAGGGAAAGGTGTTCGTGAATCATTTCCACGACATTAATGTGCAGTTATCAATTTTTTGTTAATATATCGATATTGACAGCTGCTGTGCACTCTAACTTGCTCCATCTCTTGCGAAAACCCTTCATGTGATAAATTTTTCCGCATGGTGCTACATTCAAAACGTATAGAAAGTCCTCTTTGTTTCACAACAACTCATTTACCTTTTTGCCAAACTTTTTTGAAAGATAAAACACTCTTCCGACTTAGAGGATAAAGCCATTGTCACCACACTTCATAGGTCACGTTCACACACTTTCCAACTATAATCACAGTAGTAACTGTCACTAAACTGCACAAGACATAAAATGTATAGACCAAAAACCGAAGGAAGGTCAAAAATGTTGTAGTTTTTCGGTACCTCGCTCTTAGCTCGAGCTTCACAAGGTCAGAAACTTGGGTTTAACACATTATGTAAAAGTTTCATTTACTTTGCAATTTTTCCCACATCAACTACCTACTGGCTGGACTATCAATATTATACTTAGATTGGAATACCCTTATATGTTTTAATTTTTTTATTTTGTTTTTTTAATATTTTTTTTATATTATATTTAGTATATTACGTAGTATAATTTATTTTTTTTTGTATTCAAATGTTTTTTGTTTTTTTCCATCTATTATGGTTCCTAGATATTGAAAATTTTTTAATTGCTCTATTCTTTGTCTCTACCTAACCTGTGTTTTCCCCTGTAATTAATATTTTGTTTGTATTTGCCTTCTTTACGCCGATGATCAAGTCATATTAGCTTCATCTGAAAAGAAGTTGCAGGCGTATTAATGTTATGCATGATGCCCTGAAAATCAAAGGGATGAGAATAAATGCAAGCAAAACAAAGTTAATGGTTTTTAAAAGAAAAGAAAGCTGACAAAACTGTAAAGTTCTGATTAAGGAAGAAAAAGTGGAACATGTAAATGAGTTTGTATACTTGGCTTCAAAGTTTACGAGAAATGAAAAGTATGACAGCGACATTGAGCAAAGGGTTTTGGCAGGAAAATAAATGAATGGGGCACATAGCTTTATGAACAGCAAGAAAGTGTCAAAAAAGGCACGTCTGGCTGTGCATAGAGGTGTGTTGGTTCCTACACTTATATATGGTAGTAAATGTTGGGTTTGGCAGAAGAATCATAAAAATAGGATTAATGCTGCGGAGATGAGTAGTCTGAGAAGTATAGCCGGAGTGACTTGGTTGGATAAAGTGAAAAATAGTGAAATAAGATAACGCTGTGGTGTAAAATATGTGGTTACAAAGATAGATAAAGAAATGCTTAGATGGTTTAGACACGTAGAAAGGGTGGATGAAGGAAGATTAACGAAACAAATTTATAAGGCGAGTGTAAATGGACAAGTCGGTAAAGGTCGACCTCGGCGAACGTATCTCGATCAGATCAACATTGTTTTGAAGAAAGGCCAGGACAAGAGTACCAACAACCAACGAGCATGTATGAGAGCACTGATAAAAGTAGAGGAAGCAAAAAATGTGTGTAAGAACCATAGCAAGTGGAAGGAAGTGGTCTCTGCCTACCCCTACGGAAAAAAGGCGTAACTATATGTATGTATGTTTGTGTTTATCTTTATTTTACTCTTTAGCATTGCTGTATTGTCTTTTTTTTATTGGCTTATACTTCTTTCGCGTTCCTTTTAATGATTCATGTTATAAACTAATTTTTTAGCCAGAAATTATCAATAAAAACAACATTCCTTAGCATAGTCAAATATAATTTAAAAAATTCCACAACCTTGCTACTGTTTATTTACTAGTCCATTTCCTGTTTGTTTTATTAATGATTCAAGTAAATCGTGTTCAATAAATACACTTCCTGATATGTTCATAATTTCCGTACGATTATTGCATATTAGTTCCAGTCAATACTTCTTAGCAGCACGTGTTTAACGATTATGAGAAATTATTTAAAACGATGTTGATCCATACCACCAGCTTACTGCAAATATTAATGTTTTTTTTACAATAATGATACAGTTTACATTATTGTTAAGAAAAATTTCTTAAAATATTAACGACTCGCTGTTCTTATAATTCAGAAACAACTTGTACCTGCACATATAATCTTAAAATTATTTTATTTATATTAAAACAACGACCAAAATAAAATATGTAAAAAAAACGCATTTTAGTGAAAAAGTCAAAGCAATAAGTAAACTGAAAAAGCTCTCAATAACCATAAACATCAAGTCACAAAGATAAAGATAGTTAGGACATATTCCAAGACTGTAAGTACAAAACAAGCTTCTTATTCTTCTTCTTCTTGGAGATCTGTCGATCTGTTTATTCTAAAGCTGCTTTTGCATCTTTTCCTGAGAGGTAGATTGTCAACTATCTCTCAATCTTCTCGGTGGCTTTCCGGGACTATTTTCGTCCATCCGTCTTACATGGTTGTACCACTGCCTCTTACGTTGTATTATCCATCTCACAATATCTTGTATTTCGCATTGTTCTCTCATATCTGCGTTTTTTACTCTGTCCCTTCTTGTTTTCCACACTATTGTTCTCACTGTTTTTTTATTACGGTCAGCCTTAGCGTGTGTTTCATCTTGTTAGTGTCTTCGCGGACTTCTGTTCCGTACATCAGGATCGGTCTGATACAATTCATGTATATTCTAATTTTGGTATCTTTGCGCATGTACGGGTTTGACCAGACTTTATCTCGTATTCATCCTGATAGTGCGAATGTTTTGTTAATCTGGCTTTTTAGATTTTTAACTGAGTCGTGAGTGCTTGATATGACTATGCCCAGATATCTAAATTGAATCACCTGTTCTATGGGATTGTCCTCCACCACTAGCTTATATCTGAGCGGATCTTTCGCGATTGTCATACATTTGGTTTTGTTGATAGGAATGTTCATTTTGAGTTTGCGGCTTACTTGGAAGAACTGAAAGAGTTGTCTCTGTAGGTCGTTTTCTGATTCGGCAATTATTGCTCCATCATGGGCGTAACACACCATACCAATTCTTTTATTGCCCAGTCTGTATCCGAGGTTTTTTTTTTTTATGAAAATAGTCGCAAAAAGGGTAGACCTATCGTGTGGGCCGCGGACGGCCCGCACTGCGACTATTAGAAGGAGAAGGGATTATAGAAAGGAAATGATTGTGTACACGATTTTTAAAAATATGTAGGTCATAGTTCTCTGGAAAAACTGATTTTGGAAGCTTATTCCATTCCAAAGCAGCCCTGTAAAAGAAGGATTCTTGATGAAGATTGGTCCTTGTAGTGTCAATCTTGAGAGTAAATGGGTGATACTGATCAGCGTGCCGAGTTCTTCGGCCGAATGTGGCCAATGGTGGTACAAGAGTTTTTATTTCTCTGGAGCATCTGCCATGGAAATATCTGTAGAGCAATGACTGGTCTGCAACTCTTCTTCTATGTTCTAGAGGGTGAAGGGTATCTGTGAGAGTTGAGCTGTTTATCAAGCGAATGGCTCTTTTTTGAATGGAATCTAGAAGACGAAGAGAATGCCTTGGTGCTGAACCCCAAATGTGCGAGCAGTACTCCAGTAGAGGTCGGATTTGAGCCTCGTACGTCGTCAACAGTTGATCAGGAGTAAAAAACTTTCTGGCTTTCCACAGAAAACCTAGCCTCTGGCTTGCCGACTTTGCGATGTTAGCAACATGGTCATGCCAAGACGTATTATTGGACACCGTGACTCCCAAAATCGAGATGGAGGGACTTGGTTTAAGGTTATTTCCGGACATTGTGATGGGATGATTTGAGGAATTCACTTTCTTGGAAAACGTGGCACTTTGTGTTTTTTGGGCGTTGAACTGAACAAGATTGTTGGTTCCCCACTCGACGATTGCTTTAAGATCTCTATTGATGGAATCAACCTGTTCCTGCCTGAGTCTATTTGTATCATTCACCGAAAGTGATCGATAGGATGTGAAAGTTGAGACAAGTGTGCTATCGTCTGCGAAACTGTTAATGGAGTTCGTGGTGGTTTTCAAGAGGTCGATGATGTGTAAAAGAAATAAGGTGGGGGACAGGATGGAACCCTGGGGGACCCCGGCATTAGTTTTAAACGCATCAGAAGAAATACCGTCAACTGCCACATGTAAGGAGCAATCTTGCATGAAGCTCAAGAGCCATTGGCGCAGTTTGGTTGGGAGACCGTAGGCAGATAATTTACTTAACAATGCCTAGTGCCAAACGCAGTCAAAGGCTTTAGATATATCCAAGGCTATTGCACGGGATTCACCAAACTTTTTAAAAGTGTTTGTCCAGAGCTGAGTGACATAAGCCAGCAAATCTCCAGTAGACCGAAGTTGTCGAAATCCATATTGTCTGTCATGGATTATCTCAAATTTCTCTAGATATTTGATAAGTTCTGTGTTAATCGCTTTTTCCATAACTTTGGATCTTCTCTTCAGGACAATTGTCGGAATTCCATCTGGTCCTACTGCCTTATCAGAGTCAAGATTTCGTAGGATTTTCCTGATAGTGCGATGGCGGATAGTGACCTCAGGCATTGCTGCGTTTATTATAGGTATCGTTGGGGGTTGTTTTCCATTGGTAGGTTAAGCTTTGTTACTTTATTTATAATTTTATCTATGAGAAGATTAAACAAAAAAGGACTTGGGCTGTCGCCCTGTCTAATTCCTTCCGGTGTTGAGATGTTTTAAGTGAATTGATCACCGGCTTTAACCCTTGTTACGTTATTGTTATTTAGGTCATGGATTATCTTTGTTATGTTTGCTGATGCCTTATTTTCCATTAATATTTGTAGAATGTCTCCCAAATGAACCCTGTCAAACGCCATTGTTAGGACAATGAAGTAAATATACGCTGGTATACTGTACTCTATAGCCTTTTCTTTTACTTGTTTTATTATGAATACTGCGTCTGTTATTGACCGTCCATTTGTGAAGCACTGTTGTTCTTCAGCATTCTTAATTTGCGTTTCCAGTTTGTCCTTGAGAATAGTCGTGAATAGTTTCATTGCTGTATTTAAGAGGGTTATTCCTCTATAGTTTTGTGGGCAGGTTTTTAGTCCCTTCTTAAATATGGGTATGGTGAAGCTATTATGCCATTTATCTGGTGTTTCCGTTTCGTTTAAGATTTTGTTAAATAGTCGCAATAGTTTCCCTGCGGGTTTGGGGCCTCCATATTTTAAAAGCTGGTTGGGGACGTTTTCTGGCACGTGTTATTTTCTGTTTTTTAATTTCTCGAGTTTTGCTTCTATCTCTTATCAGTGACTGTACCACTTATATGTTTCGTACTCGTTTATATTTGGCGTTTCTTCAGCATCATAAAGCTCCTTAAAATGCCGTTGCCATGTCTCTATTGCCACTTTTTTGGTCTGCAAAACAAGCGACAACACTATTTATAAAAATGTTGTTTAAACAAGATCTAAAAATAAGACAAATTAATAAAATAAAAGAGGAATAGCATATAAAGCGAGCAAGATACCAAGGAGGAGGAAATGTATCAAGCAATTTAAGGACCTAAAGAGACTAGTGCTTGTGACAGGATAAACAAAGCTTACACATACTAGTTTAACATCGAAAAAGGTTTAAAACAGAAATGTGTAGCTTCGCCATGGCTGTGTATTCGATTCATAGATAGTTTAAAATATTTAAAAGAGAGTGCGTATGGATTGAAAATGAATGATTTGATCATCAGATGCCTCATTTGCGCCGATGATCAGGTTATATTAGCATTATCTGAGAAAAGAAGAAGTTGCAGGCGATGGTTAATGTTACGCATGATGCCCTGAAAATCAAAGGGATGAAAATAAATGTAAACAAAACGAAAGTAATGGTTTTTAAAAGAAAGCATGACAAACTGTGAAATTTTGATCGAGGGAAAAAAAGTGGAAAAAGTAAATAAATTTGTGTAGTTAGGTTCAAAGTTTACGGGAAACGGAATGTGTGACTGTGGAAGAGAAACAAATTAAAGGGGCACTGCATAACTGTATGAACAGCCAAACGTGTCAAAAAAGTCACGGCTGGCTGTGTATCTCGTGGCTGAAGAACCTGAGAACGTGGTTCTCTACTACCACGACCGGGCTATTCCGTGCCGCAGCAAACAAGATAATGATAGCCAGAATGATTGCCAACATTCGGACCGAATAGGCACTTTAAGAAGAAGGCTGCGCATAGAGGAGTGGTGGTCCGTACTTTTGAATGGTAGTAAATGTTAGGTTTGACAAAAGAAGCATGAAAGTAAGATCGATGCTGCGGAGATGAGTAGTCTAAGAAGTATAGCTAGACTGAGTCTGATAAATAAAGTGAGGAATAATGTGATAAGAGAACGCTGTGGTGTAAAAGAAGATGTGGTAACAAAGATAAATTAAGGAATACTTAGGTGGTTTGGACAAACAGAGAGAATGGATGAAAGAAGATTGACGAAATAGATTTAAAAGGCGAGTGTGAATGGACTAGTCGGTAGAGTTTGACCTTGGTGAACGTATCTCGATCAGATCGAAATTATTTTATTATATATGATTTAAAAAAAAAACTTTGGACCTGCTAACACTAATTGATATAAGGTTAATTACCTGTCACATCTTTAATTACAAAACTGTTGATTTGATTTTGAAAAACCAGTCCGGTGAGACATGCCCCTTTGAATTATTGATGATAATGCTAATGAACAATGATAAATTTCTTATTAAACCAAGCTAGTGTCTAATAGAACGGCGTCGGATGACATATTTTGTATTATAAGTGTTATATGTCGCAAATAATGTCTTCATCGGTAAATGTTGCACAATAATTGAATGGAAATTAGTTTAAAGTAATTGTAATTTTCCTATTAAGACACAAAAAACCAAAAAATTTTTATACCAGATTTCTTTTTAGCTCACACAATTAAAAATGTTTGTAATGGTTAAACGTATTATTTGTTCCGATATAAGCAATGGTACCCACTTATTGTTTAAAACATTAAACAATTTATATTTATATAAAAAGTAATAAACAACATGAACCCACTTACGTTATAAGTAATAAGTAATAAACCTAAAGTTGTGATAAATTTATACTAAAAAATATCTTATGGCAACAATGCATGATTGCCTTTAGTGGTAGCCGACACCCTTGCAAAACAGGGTGCCGAATCTGCGTTCACTGGACCAAAACTGGTTTTTGGAGTCACTACAAGTGCCGCCAAAACAATTATTTCGGACTGTGCGGAGAGGAAAATACTCACATACTGGTTCGACATACCAGGGTTGACTCACTCGAGGGCGTTCTCACCTAAACCCTCGAGAAACACAACTAAGCAGGAATGACCTGCGAATTCTAACGAACCTACTGATTTAAAAAAAATCTCACTCCATACAACCATGATACCTAACCTACTTGATAAATCACTTAGATAATTACAAAACTTTACACTTTCCATAGCAATATCACTTTTCCGATTTACTTTAAAACTTAACAAAAACCTTGATCGACGACATTCCTATTATATTGGCAAAAAAACTATTTGAGAATGAGGACGTCCATTCCGGAAGAACAAGGAACCAACGAAAAAATTCTTCCCTTAAATATCGGGCGTTTGTTGCTACAAAACAAAACAATTTTTTTTCCATTGTGATCGATGTGCCGTTGCCCAAGGGAAACAATCTTACAGGAACGGACTGAAATCAGTAACATTAATCTATAATAATAAAAGCACAATTTACTAAAAAGAGGCAAAAATCGTCTTATATTAGGGCTTTACTCTTAACACAGTATAATTTAAAGAGTTTTCAAAAGTAATATCAAGTAATACATAGTACGAAACTATTTGATTAAATTAATTAAATAATATTTAACTAATGAATTACTCATTATGTTGGTTACGAAATGGTGGTATTAGTCCTAGGGCCAAATGCAGATTTGATGGGTATTCCAGAATGGCTGGAAATTTTAGACGATGTAGTCAAGACCTACTAAAGGTCGCAGCATAGGGGCGACCTATGCCGCACTCACATGATACATAACCTATGGTAGGCACATACCACTTCTTTTCACTTGCTACGGTTTTTACAACACGTCTTTTACTTCAATTTCGATCTGATCGAGATACGTGCGCTTAGGTTCACTTTTACCGACTTGAGCATTCACACCTTATATATTTGTTTCGTCAATCTTCTTTCATCTATCCTCTCTACGTGTCTAAACCACCAAAGCATTCCTTTATCTATCTTTGTTACTACATCTTTTTTCACACCAAAGCGTTCTCTTATTACACTATTCCTCACTTTATCCATTAGTGTCACTTCAGCTATAGTTCTCTGACTAAGCTCCTCTCCACAGCATTGATCTTACTTTTATGCTTCTTCTGCCAAACCCAATATTCACTACCTACGTATTTTTTCTTACACTTTCTGGCTGGTCATAAAGTAATGTAGGGCCTCATTCATTTCTTTCCCTGTAAACACCCTCTGCTCAATAATACAGTCATACTATCCACCTCTCGTAAATTTTGAACACAAGTATAGAGACTATCACTTTTTTTAGGGCATCATGCATAATATAAACCATCGCCTGCTTATGTTTTAATGGCCTGATTATCGATTAGTGTCATACTATTATTACACTTATAATTTTAAAAAATAGCCTTACAGTTAAACTAAATTAAACAGTTTTATGTTTGTCCAGACTATACCGTTTACATTCTGAAAAAATCCTTTATCGCCTACCAGTAAACTTCAATGTGACACCCTGTATAACAGACAATACAAGATCCAGATAATAATTAACAGTACATCAGCGATTTCGGACTTTTTGAAGTGCCGTATATTCTTAATTATCAAGTTCATTACCACTATCGCAAAACCGTCATTTTGATAATTGAATGGTAAGTCAATCTAAGATGTTAATCAGATAACACTTCGAGACTTGGTAATTAACAATTAATAATGTTTCCTGTTACTAAATTAAAACGAATTTATATATATATATATATAATCCAGGATATCTACAGCTGTCGCTGCCTTCCTGCTTTCAGCCCTTGTCTCCAGTTGTCCTTGTCCTGCCAGTCTCCGTCCTGCAGGTTTCTTAATTCCATCGCCTCATCCACTTCGTCTCTCCATGATCGCCTTGGTCGACCTCTCTTTCGTCTGCCTAATGGACTCCACTCAGTTACCCGGTGTATCCAGCGATCCTCCGGAGTTCTTCTAACATGTCCGTACCACGTTAGTTTCTTTTCCTCTATGTGTTCTAGTATGTCTTTTTTTACCTCCATTCTTCTCCTGATCTCCTCATTTCTTATTCGATCTAATCTGTTCACTCCACAACTCCTTCTCCAAAAGTCCATTTCTGTGGCTATAATCTTCCCTTTGTTTTTTTTGTTGATCACCCACATTTCAGCTCCATAAGTCATTATGCTGCGAACTATTGAATTGAATATTCTCGTTTTATTAGTCTTGGTTATGTGGCGATCCCATAATATTGGGTTTAATTGATTAATACATGCCCTAGTTTGACCTAGTCTATTTTTTATTTCTTCCTCTGTTGTTCCACTTTTTGATATTATAAACCCTAGGTACTTAAATTTGTCTGTTCCTGAGATCTGTCGGTTATCATCTATTTCTAGGTGATATATCCTGTCTTGTGCCGTTGACATATATTGGGTCTTTTCGAGGTTGATTTCCACTCCATTTTTCCCATATTCCTCCTCTAGTTTCCGCATCATAAAACCTAAATCCTCCTCATCTTGAGCTATGATTACTTGATCATCGGCAAAGCTTAGAGTATACAGATGATCATTTCTAATTGGTATTCCCATTCCTGCACATTTTCTCTTCCATGGTCTTAGTGTCTGTTGTAGAAATATTTTGAATAGTGTGGGTGATGTTGAGCATCCTTGGAGGAGACCCTTAGTTGTTTTGAAGGCATTTGATAGTTTATTTCCCTCTTTAATCCATACGGTATTTTTTTTGTACATATTTTGGACTGTTCTGATAATTCTCTGCGTTATACCCATTTCTAACATGGCTTCCCAGATTTTAGACCGAGGGACAGAATCATAGGCCTTTCGGATATCCACAAATGCAAAATGTACCTCTCTGTTCTTGGCCATTTTTTTCTCTATGAGTTGTTGAATTGTATATATATGGTCCATACATGATCTTCCAGCCGTAAATCCTGCCTGATCTTCATCAACTTTTCCTTGTATCTGTTCTTCTAATTTTTGTTTGACGACTTTTCCAAATAGTCGGCCCATCGAAGCTATCACGCTGATTCCCCTGTAGTTTTCGCACTTTTTTTTCTCTCCTTTCTTATGGATAGACGTTATGTAGGCTTCCGTCCATTCATCTGGTAGTTCTTCTCCATTTAGTGCTCTGAGGAACATTGCGTGTATCATTCGCCCCAACTTCTCAGTTCCGTATTTAATTAATTCCGGTGGTATTCCTCCTGGACAGCTAGATTTCCTGTTCTTCATAGATTTTATAGCACGTTTGACTTCCGGTAATGTTAGAGTAATTTGTTCGTTTTTATCTGCTGATATTTCTTCATTTCTCATAAATTGGGGCCTAGTCTCCGTGAGTAGATCTTTGTAATATCGTTCCCACTCCTGTTCTTTGATATATGATATTCGAACTTTTTCTCTGTTGTTTCTTCTAAGTGCTTTAAGTACTCGCCAAGATTCTGAGCTCCTCGTGCCCCCTATATACTGTTCTATATTTTCACATGTATGTTCCCATCTTATGTTTTTTTCTTGGTGCATTTTTCTTTTTACCTCCCTATTCTTTTCTTTATATTTCCTTAGGTCTTCGGGATTTTTGGTACTGAGGTATTTTAAGTAATGGTCCTTCTTTTCCTTTATACTTTGCCTTGTGTCATCACTGACATCTTCTCTATATGTCTTATGTGTCTCTTCTTCTCCTAGAGCTTCCCTGGCAGCTTCTTTCATACACATCTTAATATGTTCGTAGCTTTGTGTGATGCTGTCATATCTAAACTCTTCCATTTTTTGGTCTAGGCGCCATTGATACAGGTTTTTGATTGATTCATCTTGAAGTCTATCTAATTTAAATCTTTTTTCCGGTTCTACTGTATTTTTATGTTGTCGGTTATCCGATGTGTGTATAAAGGGAAATGACATTTTTGCTCTTACCAATCTATGGTCCGAGCCACATTCTGCCCCTCTTTGGACTCTAACATCCTTAATTTTGATTGTGCTGTTTTTCTTTGTAATAATATAGTCAATAATCGACCTTAGGTTCCTGGTTTCTTGGATCCAAGTATATTTATGGATATCCTTATGTTTAAAAAACCCATTTGTTATCTTTAGATCGTTCATTTCGCATATCTCTATCAATCGCTCTCCATTATCATTTATAAGTTCTTCTCCAAATCTTCCTACTGTAGTGTCGTCATTTCTCCGTCCTACTCTTCCATTTAGGTCCCCCGCAAGAATAAGTTCTTCTGAGTTTTTTATTTTTTGTATTTCTGAATGTAGTTTATCCATAAAGTCTTCCTTTTCTCTCACTGGGCTATCTTCAGTTGGGCCGTATACTCCTAATATGGTTATGACTCGTCCGTATATATTTAATCTGACTTCTATCATTCGTTCGTCTATCGGTTTCCATGTGTCTATATTTTTTTGCCATTTCTTCTTTATCAATATTCCGACGCCTGCTTTTGCTCTTTCCTCCTTTCTGACTCCACTCCAGCAGTGAAATATATCCCCTATGTTTTCTGTTCCAGTTCCTTTTTTCTTAGTTTCACTAATTACGAGTACGTCCATGTTCATCTTTCGAAACTCCTCTATAACTTCTCTGTCTTTTGTCCTCCATCCCTGGACATTCCAGGTACCAATGACGAGTTTCCTTTCCGTTTTACGTATTCTTCTAGGTGTTTTTCCTTGTTGGCTGAAATTTAAGACTGGGTTGCGTAAACCAGTTGCAGAATTGCCCCCCCCGTATCCGATAGGGCTCCCTCTAATAGAGGTGTGGATTTCCACCCGGGGAATTACTTTATTATCTTTGTTTTTCATTCTGCCCTCCGTTCATTTAACCCTTGTTTTTTTTATGTGTGATAGGTTGCTAAAGCCTAACGCCACAACCCCCCATTTGGAGGACCTTGATTCTCAGCCGCCCATTCTGGGTCAGACGCTGTTGATCACCGCCCATTATGAGTCAGACGTGATCTGTTTTTTTTTGCTAGTTTTGGTCCGCCCCGGGTATTTTATTTCCCCGGTACCCACCATATCTGGTGAGCGTTCCCCTATCCGCCACCTGGGGAGGCGCCCGATGGAGGACTAGCAACCCCACACGAATTTAAATTGCTTTAAAGAAACTGCGACTGTTTTAAAAATGTACAGAGTGTTTATTGAATACCATTGGTAAAACTTTTAGGCAACCGACGATAAGACATGCATACATACAAGGTAGCTCTACAACCCAGGGTGGGTCTTGGCTGACTGCACTATACTCCACCAGGCCTCTCGGTCCTCCATCGGATTCATGTCCAGAGGGATATTTATTTCTGTGAGATCTGCTTTGATGTTCTCTTTTCATCTCTGGCGTGGTCTCCCAAATGGCCTTTATCCCGACGATCTCTCCTCCCATATCAGTTTCGTCAGTCTGTCATTTCGTAGTCTATGGACATGTCCGTACCAACTTAGGCGCTGGGACTTGATTTCTTTGACAATATCACTGTTGCCATCATCATCATCACTCAATCTTCTCGTGTCCTTTGCTGAACACAGATCTTCCTCATCACTTTCCATTCCCCCAGTCCCCCGTTGCCATAAAGCTGACTAATCTCGGCGTTTGTCCTGATGCGATACTGGTTGCTGTTAAGGTCGTGGTGGGGACCAAATATTTTTCTTAGAATTTTTCGCTCGAGACGCCTAAGTTTTTTTTCATTAGCCTTAGTCATTGTCCATGTCTCGCACTCGTAAGTGATTATTGGCCTTATAATGCTTTTATGGTCTTTCACCTTTGAGGTTCTTGAGATGTTTTTGGATTTGAAAAAGTTGTTTAGAGAGAACAGACATCAATTTGCGACGGTAAGAATTTCAATATTTCTGGTGAAAGCCACACTTACTTCATCAAAACACCAGTGCCACTTCCGATTTAAACTGAATTGATTACCATTGGCATATTCTAAATATTATGTTACTGTTACCAAATAATTTTCTGCTAGAAATGTATTGAAATTAAAAATAAATAAAAAAATAAGATAAATATATACTTTATAGATCATTAAGCGTTATTCTTTTCGCCAGAGAAAAAAAATACTGCAGTAGAATCTCAATAGCGTAATAATATTAATACCTTAAGAAAATGTTGTGTTTCTTTGCCCTGAGAGCCCAAAACCTCTTTAACTTAAAATATAAACTCTTGATAACTAATTTGGGTTTTTGAACTCACTAACTGAAAGTAATATTTTAACGACCTCGGTAACTTAAAGAAACTATGAGTGAATCATTTTAAATAAATGTGCATGCAAAAATCCTGTATAAAAATTTGTTGTTACTGCTTATACGTATTAAGCAGCTGGATATAAGTAGGTAACTGTACTCTTATTGTGCATTTTGTTAAAATTCTTTAAAGCTCTACCTGGGGCATAAGTACAGTAGCTTATTTGGATCATTAGCTTTTATCCTTTCTTTAGAAATCATCGCTGTGCATATTGTGGCAAAATCAAAAGTTAAATGAATTTAAAACGAAATCTGAAAACAATAACATAAGCTGATAAGTCAAAAGCAATCAAAGCAGTAAAAAGTGGTTTAAAAAGCGGAAAGACGTTGCAGCCCTTAGATACATACATACATATAGTCACGCCATTTTCTCATAGTGGTAGGCAGATACCACTTACTTCCACTTGCTACGGTTCTTACACCCATATTTTGCTGTCTCTACTTTCATTAGTGCTCTCATAAGTGCTCGTCGGTTGTTGGTACTCTTGACCTGGTTTTTGTTTAAAACAATGTTGGTCTCATCGAGAATTGTTCACCGAGGTCGACCTCTACCGACTTGCCCATTCAAACTCGCCTTATAAATTTTGTTTCGTCAATATTCCTTTATCCATCCTTTCTACGTGTTCAAACCATCTAAGCATTTCTTTATCTATCTTTGTAACCACATCTTTTTTTACACCGCAGCGTTTCCTTATCTCAATATTCTTCACTTGACGTGCCAGACGTGCCTTTTTGACACTTTCTGGCTGTTCATAAATTAGATACTAACCTAATTATTAACATTATGTTACGTCACTTTAGAAAACTGTGATTTCATAATAATACACTTATCATTTGATAATTCGATGTGCATTATTAGTGTTAAATAGGATAATTAGTATATAAATATATTGGAGACATTGAAAAAAAACTTTTTTGAGCACATGCTACATAAATTAGATCAAGTGAAGAATAGTGAGATAAGAAAACGCTGTGGTTTAAAAGAAGATGTAATTACAAAGATAGATAAAGGAATGCTTGGATGGTTTAAACACGTAGAGAGAATGAATTAAGGAAGATTGACGAAACAGATTTATAGTGCGAGTGTGAGTGGGCAAGTCGGTAGAGGTCGACCTAGACAAACATATCACGATCAGATCGACATTGTTTTGAAAGGCCAGGTGAAGAGTATCAACAACCGATGAGCATGTATAAGAGCACTGATGAAAGTACAAGAAGCGAAAAATGTGTGTAAGAACCGTAGCAAGTGGAAGAAAGTAATTTTTGTCTATCCCTACGGGAAAAAGGCGTAAATATATGTACGTGTATAGGTATTTACGCTACATTCAATATGTGAAAATAAATAGAGTTAAAAATTGGTCCCTTAATTTTATTGTACAAAAACATCAAAAGAAACATTTATAGGTGCTAATATTATTATTAAAATAAATGAATAAAAAATTTGTGAGTAACCTACTTGTACTGCAGTGCAGCTATAATAAGTGTTCATGAACTTCTCATTAGTCAAAATTGGTGAATGAAGAATAAGGCTGTGTGCGCGTGTTAATACATACATACATACATACATACATATAGTCACGCCTTTTTCCCGTAGGGGTACGCAGACACCACTTCCTTCCACTTGCTACGGTTCTTACACACATCTTTTGCTTCATCTTCTTTCATGGGTGCTCTCATACATGCGGGTTGGTTGTTAGTACTCTTGACCTGACCTTTTTTTAAAACAATGTTGATCTGATCGAGATATGTTCGCAGTCACACTTGCCTTATAAAATTGTTTTAACCGAGTCACTCCCGCTATACTTCTCGTATCTGCAGCATTAATCCTATTTTCATGCTGCTTCTGCCAAACCCAACATTCACTACCATACATAAGTGTAGAAACCAACACTCCTCTATGCACAGCCAGACGTGCCTTTTTTGACACTTTCTGGCTGTTAAGTGGTAAAGGACTGTAAACATACCTTACAAAAATTGGCCAGGTCCAACAATGTAACAATTGCGTGGGTACCCGGCCACTCGAACTAACATTAAACATTAAAACACTAACAAGATGTATTTAAAATTAGTCAAAACTTAAATTTCCGAAAGAGATATTAATTTTGAATATCTCTACTATCATTTACACCCGCTTTTATTGGAAGTGAACTCGTTAGGGTCTCAAAAAAATATTTAATTTAAATGATACAAGTGACTATCCTGCAGATTTGAATGCAAATGTTTAGGGAATACTTTGAGCAAACGAGCCAAATGAGTTTCGTAATAATTGTTTTTAATAAAGCTCCTTACACTTCAGGGAGGACTGAAAAACTGCCTATAACTTCTTGAAAAAGGCAAAAATATTCTAAAATATGCTGTCAACAAAATGAAAAAAAGCAGACTATTATTGTACTTCGACTTCCTTGTTACCATTGTGAATTTAACCCTTTAGAACTTATATGGGATCAAGTAAAAGGTTTCGTGGCTAGAAAAAATACCACATATAAAATAAAGGATCTTTAGAAACATTTTTAATAATTTGGAGGCAGCAGATTTTTCCCATTTCAGATGAAAATGATAAGTAAAACATGTTAATATAAAGAGCTTTGTATGTTTGTTTAAAAATGTATATTTCATTAATAACAAAATTTAAATTTAAAATATTTATAGATAATAATTATATTATATATAGGTACATAGACAGTACATAAAAAAATACTTGTAATTAAAAATATTTTGTCTCTATTAAAAAAGTCTGGAATAAAATACTTTAAGAGTCGATCCTCACTATAATGCCGTTCACAGTTTGTTCTCGGTCCAATCTCGGTTTGATAAAATATTATCAAGTAAAAAATATATGTGTACATGCATACTATCCGTAAGTTTCGCTAGAATCCCATTCCAATCACGATCAGGCTCGAAGAAATTTTGTTTGAGCGAGATCAAACTGTTCACGACATGTGTCGATAGTGTAAATGCTCGTTTGTTTCGGGTTCAGTCAGCTATTACCCGCTGAAGTGCATCAAATGCAAATAACCTCAATACTTTAAATATATTTTACTTTAAATTAAATTTAAATTTGATTTAAATTATATTTTAGTTAAAGTAATCCCGAGTGACAAAAATGACTTAACAAATGTGGACTTTCAAAAAAAGTAATTATATAGGTATAAATAATTGATTTTTTAAAAATAATATTTATGTATCTAATTACAACTTTATGAAAGAAAAAACAAAATATTACTAAACTAAATCTATAGTACAATTGTGAATGCGTAAATTTAATAAATTATTGTTATTTTCATTAAGAACATTCATTAAAAATATATATTTATTCAGTTTATTAAACTAGTTCAAAGTAAACCAGGTTTATTCGATTTGGGATCGCCTCATTGTAGTGATAATAATTATAAAAAGACAATGTGGGCTGCAATTAAACATTGAACATTTTCTTTAAAATCATTTTAAACGCACTCAAATCTATTCGACAGTACTGTTAGAATTTTCTTCATCATTAATTAAATGGAGATAGAGAATGTAATACTCTTCTTCCATTTTTCGTTGCAATAAACTTGGATACTCCCACATTTTTCTCATTGCTTTATGTTTTCTTCAATTCTTGATAATATTATCTTCTTCATCCAGAAGAAGAGCTATAATAGCTAACTCTTTAATAAAAAAGTTCAATTTTTCATCGCAAATATTACAATAATTATCTATTGTTATTAATTATCTACGAACAAATAAATGGGGCACTGCATAAATTTATGAGCAGCCAGAAAGTGTCAAAAAAGGCACGTCTGGCTGTGCATAGAGACGTGCTGTTTTCTACACTTATGTATGGTAGTGAATGTTGGGTTTGGCAAAAGTAGCATGAAAATAGGATTAATGCTGTAGAGATGAGTAGTCTAAGAAGTATAGCCGGAGTGACTCGGTTGGATAAAGTGAAAAATGGTGAGATAAGAGATCGCTGTGGTGTAAAAGAAGATGTGGCTACAAAGATAGATAAAAGAATGTTTAGATGATTTGGACACGTAGAAAGGATGGATGAAGGAAAATTGACGAAACAAATTTATAAGGTGAGTGTGAATGGTCAAGTCGGTAAAGGTCGACCTCGGCGAACATATCTCCATCAGATTAAGATTGTTTTGAAGATAGACCAGATAAGAGTACCAAGAACCGACGAGCATGTAAGAGAGCACTGATAAACGTAGAGGAAGCGAAAGATGTGTGTAAGAATCGTAGCAAGTGAAAGGAAGTGGTCTCTGCCTACCTTCTTCTTCTTCTTCCTTCTTTGATCCAGGCGGATTGCCTGTTTCTTTTCCTCGTCCCTCTGCCTATTGCACTGCTAAATTGTCGCTCCATCGTTTTCGGAGGCGTCCTATTCTCCTGCGACCCATTGGTGATTTGTCACGTGCTGTTCTGACTATTCTTTCGTTGTCCATTCTTCTGATGTGCTCATTCCACTCCCTCTTTCTGCCAAGAGCCCACTCATTAATGTTTTCTCGCTTCTTTGTCTGTCCAAGATCGTCTTTCCAGTTATTCTACAAAATACTCTCATTTTGGTTGTCTCCAGAAGTTGTTTAGTTCTCGCTGAGTCTGGTCGATTTGGTTTCAATTTTAATGTTTTTATTTCGCCATATTGTGTCATCCTGCTATTCTTGTTGCCTCCGTTGTCTGTTTTCTCACCTCCGTCTCAACATTACCATAGCCTGAGATTTCTATGCCCAGATACTTATATTTCAACCTACCCCTACGGGAAAAAGGCGTGACTATATGTATGTATGTATGCATGTATTTACGAGCTAAATACATCCGACTTTAATTATTGACCATTCATGATTAAATCGTGAACTGAGTCAGATTGTACTTTGTGAACATAATACTTTACCAGACCGAAACCGTATCGAGAAGAACTATGAATGGCATTATAGTGAGGTTCGGCCCTAAGTAATGGGGAGCATAAAATCGATTAATTTTGTTATTCTTTCTATCTTTTCGCACATTTTACAAAAGACCATTGCAACTTTTTATAAATACAGAAATTAGAAAATCCGGCATTATACAATCACTTCTTTTAAAATTATAAATACTGATATCTTTATTGTAATTTTTAAAAAAAAATTTAACCGTTTTATTTAATTTGGCCGAGGACTAAATCGCAAAAATTAAATGGGATCCTAATTATTTCGTAGCTGCGGGTCATGCGTTTCGCTCTCAAACTGGTATTTTCGGCTAAGAATAGATAAGAATCTGTTTTTGCTAACCACCAAAGAATTTCTTAATTATCGTGATACAATTATAATTTAAAAACAAATCTCGACCCAAAAATTATCGATAATTTATTATCGTACGAATTATTTAAAGATTTTACCATAAAAGAAGGTTTTTGATCGCTTGCTTTGAAAAAGTTAAGTTTTACCTTTAAGATGACAATGTTCCTAAATGGAATTGTTGGAAATCAGTACTTCCAACTGTACAATTTCTCTTTGAGGAATTCCTTGATTTTTAAAACTACTCAGAACGGCCCTGACGCCGACAAAAATCAACTAAAAGTCACGCATTCATAACGTGGAAATTAGCTTTCGTATAAACAACCGTGCAATTCAAACATCTAAAAAAAAAGAACACGTGCTTTTTTTATCCCTCCGAAATCGTCGCGCGCATACGGTAACGTGATAGAAGACGGTTATAAAAGCCACGTCTCATCGGGCTTCTTTTTCTCGCCCTCTTTCGCATTCCGAACTTCAAGCAATGCAGAGCACAGCGCTTCGCTCCCGCTTTCGCATATCAACAGCCGAGGTATAACCTCTAGCGTTCAGAGCAATACTTCAAAAAACCACATGGTAAAATGCACATAACTATAATCAAGTAAAATACATCAAACAAAAGCTAGCAACCAGTGAAATTATTCTAAAGATACAGGAGGCTTTAAACTGTAGGCTCCATTAAAGTTAACAATATAGTATCGATGACACGTACTTGTTTTATTTACTGTGAAAGTACCAATTCACGGCGATAAAAGGCAGTAAACCCGTTAGCCTACAGTAGTAAAAAGACAGATCAAGCCAGCGATTACTGAGTTATCGAAGGATTCAACATCTACGTAGTAAAACGTCGCCGTCCACGTGCATGGAAGTCAGCAGGCAATATATATATACATATATATATATATATATATATATATATATAGAAGCACAAAATAAATATAAGTATAAATAAGAAGCCATAGTATAAGTACACATGTAAACAAAACAAAACAAAAGATATGACAGAACAATTACAGTATGAGAGTATATCACACATAGTCACGACACACTTTTCATGGCCCACTCTTAACCGATTTAGCCGACACCAGGTACGTCTAGGTAGATTCATGTTCTCAGGTTTGCTAATTGGATCGGTAATTCTTTTCAGATTTCCAACCTCTTGGTTGGCGGCTATGGCCTCATTCCATTTGGAATGTATATTATCCATCCAGATGGGGCGACGGGATTTCAGGCAGCTGGAAGTGGGATAATAATAATAATAATAAAGGTCTTCATTATTTTTAAGTAATGTACGAGGGCAGTTTGATAAGTCAGTGACTTTTTGAATTTCCCGCGCAGTTACTCCAAATTCAACAGTGCTGCCGTCAACTATAATCTATCAGTGGGCAACTTTCTAATTTTGAGCAAGCTACGTCGTGCAGTTTACGAAAATGGAAAAAAAGTGAATTTCGTGTGCTGATTAAGCATTACTTTTTACGTTAAAAATCCATCACTGAAACTAAGGAAAGACTTGATAAATACTACGGGGACTCGGCACCATCAATTTCAATGGTTAAGAAGTGGTTACAGAGTTCCGTTGTGGTCGTACCAGTACTAGTGACGCTGAACTTCAAAAGAGTGTTTAGCGATGTTCAGCCGTAATCCGGACGAATTTTTGCGCCGTTTTGTTACTGTGGATGAAACATGGATCCATCACAACACGCCAGAGACCAAGGAACAATCGAAACAGTGGGTTGCTCGGGGTGAACGTGGACCAAAGAAGGCGAAACAGAGTCTGTCAGCCAACAAGGTCATGGCCACAGTTTTTTGGGATGTTCGCGGTGTCATTCACATCGATTACTTTAAGAAAGGTAAAACGATCACCGGCGAATATTATTCAAAGCTTTTGAACGGATTCGACGTTGATTTGAAGCAAAATCGGCCACATTTGGCGAAGAAGAAAGTGCTGTTCCATCAAGACAATGCAAGTGTGCACACTTGTCTGGTCACGATGGCCAAAATCCACGAATTGGGATACGAACTGCTTCCCCATCCAGCATATTCTCCAGATTTAGCCCCCTGCGACTATTTTCTGTTTCCAAACCTAAAGAAATGGCTGGGCGGTAAGAGATTTAAGTCGAATGAAGAAGTCATTACCGAAACAAACGCGTATTTTGAGAGCTTTGAAAAAACGTATTATTTGGAGAGAATAAAAAAATAAGAAAAACGCTGGACTAAATATATCGAGCTAAAAGGTGATTATGTAGAACAATAAAATGTTTAGTTGCGGAAAAAAATTGTTTTATTCAAAAAGTCACTGACTTATCAAACCGCCCTCGTACATATAGCAAAATCCAAATAAAGTTGCGTTCACGTCATCATTGTGAACATTTGCAGTGTTGTCAGATTGTTCATGAAATATGGAAATTAACTGAAGTAAACAAAAACCGTAAATGTAGAAAATTTCACAATATCCTACATGCTTAGTCCCTTCTTTATTTAATGCGCCTGACTCATTGCGTGCGTACTGAGAGATCTGTCTGGGTCCCTTCCAGTTACGTATGTATAGAGTTCACTGGCCGTGCTGACAGGACATTGTCGACTTCGCAAACACCTTTTTAGGTTAGATGGCGCTCAGAAAAGTAAATGCCACTATTTTTTCTGCAACCGTGTAGAATAACAAATCAATGAGACACATTTCTTTATTATATTTCTTTGTAGAACAAAATTTCGAACATTTTAATTCTTATTTGTATTAAATATTAAAATTTAAACACAAGATAGGTACTAACCGAAACATTTTATTCTTATTTATATTTATATTAACATTCGAGCAAGTGCTATTATTGAAGGGATTCAATTTTTTTGAAATGCTTGGTAGATTTAAATGCCATTTGTTAAAGTCAGAACAAGAAGGTAAAGTTTCAGTATTACATTGATAGTTTTCATCTGATAATCTTTGAATGGTCTTAGAAATTTTAATTTTGTTTGTAAGTGAATTGTCTATATATTCTTCAGCAACATCGGTAGACTTCCAGCCACCGTCTCTCTTTAAATGTGTGATGTTTCCACTATTATCAGCAAATAACGTCGCTGAAGTTCGACGAATACTACTGTTATTTTTAGGATTTGGGAAATTTAAAAATTCTACGATTCTTAATCCGAGATTATCATAATTGTGGATACCAATAGGCTGAATCGAACATTTTTCTTTTTTGTAATTCACGAATAATCTGTTATTTGGACTATGGGATGGCCAAAAAGATAAATATTGTCTATACAACAGCAGGTTTTCTTGCCTAATTACAACAAAAGTTCTCTTAATGTGTTTTGGAATCTGGTATTTTCACAAAAAACATGTCTTGTTTGTCGTTAATTAGATTAATTGACATTTTTTTAGTTATTCCCGTCTACTCTCTCTCTCTCTTCAGTCGTTGTCTGGTTTCAGACGTCGTGACCCCTTGAATGTATGCCCGGGACAGTCAAACTTCTCCAGGTTTCTCTGTCTTCAGCAGTCCGCATCACTTCTTGTATGAAGAGGTTTTTCCAGGATTTTATTTGATCGATATATCTGTTTGGTGATCTTCCTCTCCGGCGCCTTTCGTTGACTTTCCCCTGGATGACTTGTTTTCAAACTCATCTCTCCGAATGACATGGCCAAAGTATTTGAGGGTGTTTCTTTGGATGTCTGGTAACAACCGTTCATTTTTCGCAATTTTTAGCTCTTGAAGGATTGTAGCGTTTGTTCTGCGGGCCGTCCATGGAATTCTAAGCATCTAAGAATTCTAAGCGTCTATAGCTTGCATTTCGAAAGCTTCGATCCGGCCACATTGATAGTCCATGACTCGGAGCCGTAGGTAGCGATTGAGAATACAAGGGATTCCATGAGGCGTTGTTTTGTAGCTTTATTTATGTTGTGATCTTGCCATACTTTTGTTAGTTTGGCTAACGCTGTCCTTGCCGTCCCGATCCTCCTTTCTATTTTCTTTTCACTGCCACCTTTGTTCGTGATGCATGCACCGAGGTATATAATTGACTCTCTGCACTCTGTCAGGTATTGAAGAAAGGGTTCGTGGTAAAACTCCGCTTTTATCCACGATCATGAGACAACACTTGCTCCTGTTAAGTTTTAACTCCTTGTTGATCTGCTCGCTGCTGAAGATTTCTGATTTCTTTGCTTTATAAACAACATTACACTATTAAGAAATGCGATAACCTTTGGAAAAGTGTTTGCATTTTTTCCCACTAAAATGGTACTTTTCAACATAGAGTACATGCTCCACAGGGTAGAGGATTTGATAGTTTTAGATTTTTTATTCAGATTCAGATTCAGATTTTAATAACAAAATTCAACGGATACCAATCGAAAGAACAGGCCGGCTTCAGAAAGGGTTTCAGCACGAGCGACCACCTATTAACAATAACAATCCTAATAGAACGAGCCAACGAATATCACATTCCACTATATATTGCGTTTATCGATTTTGAAAAGGCTTTTGATAGTGTTGAACACCGGGCAGTAAAAAGCTCGCTAAATAATAGCAGAATAGACAGATACACAGACCTAATAACCAACATATATAGCGATAGGCCGCCTGTCACTCTAAGAAGAATTGTTTGTACGCCGACAGTAAAAACCGCGTGCGGCAAGACCCGGAAGTCAATACCGACGGGCCTTTAGGATGTCGAAATACGCCTAGTTAGCAGGCTAGAGTCTCGTTCGTTATCGGAATTAACCAGACAAATCGCTCCACCAACATAGAACGGCCATGCATCACCACCCAGTGAATCAAGAAAGAGCTCTCAATCAGTCAATCCTTCCGGTGTCCTGGTGGTGCCCCAGCGTTAATTCCTTTAAGTTTCAGCTTTGCAACCATACTTCCCCCGGAATCCAAAAGCTTTGGTTTCCCGGAAGCTGCCCGCCAAGTCATCGGAGGAACGTCGGCGGGCATCGTTTATGGTTAGAACTAGGGCGGTATCTGATCGCCTTCGAACCTCTAACTTTCGTTATTGATCAATAAAAGCGTTTTTGCAAATGCTTTCGCTTTTGTCCGTCTTGCGACAATCCAAGAATTTCAGCTCTAACGTCGCAATACGAATGCCCCCATCCGTTCCTATTAATCAATACCTCGGGGTTTTGAAAACCAACAAAATAGAACCTAACCCAATTTAACCTAACCACCCTCTTTCTCGCCATACTTAAACTTGACTCTGAAACTAAAAAAATTGGGCTTATCCAAAAACGGATAAGTACTTCATACACGAAATGTCCAATTTCAATGTTCTTCTGCTCAACGACACATGATTACTCAAATGTGGATGAGTAGCACGCCTTCTCGCTCTTAAATTGTTTTCAAGCAGTCTTCGTCTCACGATTTGATTTAAAATATTGGTACTGTAACGTTTCGCAATGATTTATTAATCAAAGATGCTAAATAAGTTGGATTTAGTCTTAATAGTACTTCTTTGACAACCTCCATCCTGCATATACGCGATGTGAATAAATGAATAAACTTCGTGAATTGAAGATAAAATTCCAAAAACTTCTTCTTCAGACTTAGTACCGTGCGGTTTTTACCTTTAAACAGCTACTGCAGCAAGCTAAGAATTTCGTGATGTAATTTCATATCCGGTAGGTATCAACATAATTTTTTTGAATCTCTTTTTTACAAGTTAACTAATTTAGTTTTAACCTTTTAAGAGTGGACAGTTACTAATATACATTTGTAAAATTAGCTGTTTTTTCACCATTTAAGTAAGATGTCAATTGATCCTATTTGCCGATTAAAAACACTAAAGGTGCGGCTGTCACCTGAAGGAGGTTAAAAGATGTACCGAAACTTTCATACTGTCGAATACATCAATAAATTTAAAATATCCATGAAGGTGTACTTATAATTTTTAAATGGTGTGCTAAATCATCGAGCAAAATTCCTCACTTTTATACTCCATTTACAACGTCAGATGACTATCAGTCTGCAAGAGGCATGTAAAGATACGCCCTCTGGTGAAGATAACATCTCAATCGTGTCTTATCAGGTTTAAGTCCACAATAGATCGCCGCGGTGCTTTGTAGTACGGCCTGTTGATACTGGAAATTAAGAGGTGTCAGAATTTCTTATACGTTTGCATTCATTTTGTTTTTGCAACAAACGGCTTAACTAAAAGGGTTTGACTGCATGACTCGGTGAAATTTGTGATTACGTTGGGTTTGTAGCAATTTTTTTTAATTTGGGTACTTAATATTTAAATAATTTTTAATAATTTCATGTTAGTAAGTATATATGTTGTAATGTGATTTTTTTTATATTAATTAAAAATATTATAGAAAAGTCTTGAAAAAGAAAATAAACATTTTCGAAAGCTCGACTGAAAAAAAGAAGAATTTTTATTAAATTGGTCACTCCTAACTGCTACACAAATAAATTAAAAAAAAAACCTTTAACGTAGATTCACAGTTAATATATTTTCTCCCTAATGTGCAGAAAGCACGAATGTTTCGAATATCATGGACGTAGCACCGCACCAATGTATCAATCCTAGAAGAACTGAAAATCGAGGACAGTCTGTCCAAGAGAATAAACCGGAATAAAATACGGTTTTTCGGGCACGTCTCCAGAAGACTGGATGCTTTAGAAAAGCTGGTGGTTCAAGGTAAAGTCGACGGGCGAAGGTCACGAGGAAGATCTCCAACCCGATGGGTAGACAGAATCACAAGCTTGACTGGACTCTCTCTGCACGAGGCCACAAAACTAGCCCAGAACAGAGAGGATTAAAAAATAGCTATAAAAATGGTAAAAGCATAGTGCAAACCTTGCAGGAAGAATCGGCAGGGATAGTTATTAACGGATAAGTTATAAATAATATGCGATATGCTGATGACACCGTCTTGTTAACGAGCAATCAAAGAGACATACAACATCTTCTAAAGAAATTAAATGATCGATGTAACGAATACAGTCTAAAGATAAATCTTAAGAAAATCAAGGTAATGGTAGTTACAAAGTTCCCCAAAATCACAACCATGTAAACGTGTCAGTAGCAGACATCTTAATAGAGAATGAGCAGTCATACAAATACCTGGGAGCCTGGATAGAACAATCAGGTGACCAAACAAGAGAAATGAGAACGAGAATAGAGATAGCCAGGTATACATTTACGAAAATGAAAAAGTTGTACACCAGTCGAGATATCAAGATTGGACTTAGGATGAGGATGCTGCGTTGTTACGTGTTTTCCGCGCTTTTGTAAGGGACTGGTTTAATTGTAGCAATGTTGAACTCTTCCGAGCTGCAGTCAATAAGGTCCGGATAGCTGTGATGATAGCAAACCTCCGATAGGAGATGCACTATAAGAAGAATATAGTGCCACGAAACCCTTGTGAAGGTAATAGGACCGAGGAAAGTGCAGAAAGGTGTATACTATTTTGCTCACTACTGTAGGCTATTTCATACCTATTTATATATATATACAGCTAAAAAACAAATCATAATATTAACATGGGATAAAAATATTCGCAATTGTAACGCATTTAATTAAAAAGTGGGTGACTAATGTTTGAATTTGTCAGCAGAATTAACATTATTATATTTTTTATTTGACCAAATTATATTATTCCCCCATTTGCCATAAATGAGAAAAAAAATTTCAAATCTTAGATATGCTGACGACACTCTTCTGATCGCTAACTCAGCAGAAGAATTTACAGAATTGATACAACGACTCGAGAAAACATCAAAAGAGTATTGTCTAAAAATCAACCATGCCAAATCTAAAGTATTGATAGTTGATAGATCGGATAAGACAGCCAACAGACCACAACACATTGCCAACTGTGAAGTGGTAGATCAGTTTGTTTATCTGGGTGCCCTTATCCACTCCTCCGGCAGCTGCGAGATGAAGATCCGCCGTCGTATTCAACTTGGCCGATTAGCAATGAGCCAATTACATAAAATTTGGAAAGATCGATATATATCCATCAATACCAAAAAATCACTGGTCCTTGCCCTAGTGTTCTCCATTTTCTGGTACGCTTCCGAGACATGGGTTATGAAGGCAGCCGACAGGCGTTGGGTCGAAACATTTGAAATGTGGGTATGGCAAAGAATGCTAAGAATACCGTGGACGGCACATCGTACCAATGTGTCAATTCTGAACGAGATTGGACCATCAAACCGTCTCAGTAGCTTGACATCAGCGCGAATACTGAACTTCTTCGGACATATAACTCGTCACGACAACATTGAGAGACTGATTGTCCAGGGCAAACCCCTTGGCAAAAGGAAACGCGGACGCTCTCCATCTAGATGGACAGACATTGTATCAAAAGTAACCGAGTGTCTACTAGTGGAAGCCATTAGAACGGCTGCTGACCGTGGGAGATGGCGAGAGACTGTAAGAAGAGGTCTGAGTAATAACACCTGACATTAACTTGTGATCACTACACGTCGTTCTCGACGTTAGACTAAGAAGAAGAATATTATTCCCCAAGTTACAATATTATTTCGCCCTTTTTATGGTCAGTTTTGTTTACAGTGTAGCAGAATAATAACATCAAGTAAATTATACTGGTTGGTGGTAATTTTAGAAACATCTTATTAGTTGTCAATTACGCGGTGACGCTGCAGGCAATAATGCCTATAATATTTCAAAATTTGACTTTAATTATACAAGAAGAACGATAAAAAATCCCTTTTTTTTTCTTTTTTGCTTTCGACAATATTTCAATACGGTAATAATTTGTTTTTTGTTACTTTAGTATAGGTATGAAGAATAATATTTTTTACATATTTAATTTGTTACCCCTATTGACTTAGAATTTTTTTTTTCTAATTTATTGGCACTGGCAGAGCCAACAAGTCAGTCTTAGTTTATGAGTGCTTTTATCAGTTACAATTAACTAAATTGAAATGGTATTTATAACATTAGTATTAGTTTTAGGGTTAGTACAGTGTAATAGAAGTAGCAATCCTAAAGTGGAATTGGGCGGGACACATTGCGAGAATGCGGGACAACAGATGGACCAAGAAGATCATAGGGACGACCACCAACTAGATGGTACGATGATATTAAACGCATCCACACAAATTGGATACGGCAGGCACAAAATAGGAGAATGTGAAGGCAATCAAGAGAGGCATATGTCCAGCAGTGGACGAATATGGGCTAATTGATGATGAGTTCTCTCTTCCTACTCTTGCTCTGTCATTTATTTGGATCGTTTTTGCGTTCGTGTTTTTATAAAACGTAAACTGTTGTTATACAGTTTTAGGAATCAAAACGAGTGCGCACGAGTTCTGCGCAGTTCCCGAACGGTTTTTAAATTGAAACCTGAATGAACTTAATTATTATTATTAATAATATTACATATCAATGAAGGCTGAGGTCTAAGCCTATGACAGTCTATCATACATAAGTAAACAAAATATACAATATGAAATAATTAGTAAACAAGATACAAATTAGGAGTGTAATTAATGTTTTAATTTTATTTTTAAATATGTTAACTGATGATGCTCTAACTGTTTTCTCACTTAAATCGTTCCAGAAAATAAAAACTCGATTGGTGACAAACGTTTGTTTTGGTACTCATTTAAAATGTTCCTTTTTTAACTTTAGATCATGTCCATGATCTTGGATGGAACAGAGAGCAAACTTATTGGACGATTATTAGCAGAGTTCATTTTATCACCTTTTTCATAAACTGCAGTCACGGAGGCGACTTTTTACAGGTCTGGTACCGTCGACGTTTCGAATGAAAAGCTCATAATAGTGCAAAGAGGAGAACGAAGTATATCAGCAAATTTTTAAAAAAAATAATATTTAACTGTAGTCAATAAGGTGCAGATAGCTGTGATAATAGCGCACCTCCGATAGGAGACGAAGAAGAGAAAATGTCAAACAATTAAATAAATTTAATTTAAAACATTGTTTTTTTATTAAAAACATTATTATTTTTCAAGAGTAATCAATACGACAATCCTACTGATAGACCTTGTAAGATACAACATGCAAAAAATCTCAATAAATACGAAATGAAATATTTTTACAATAGTTTAATGAAAATATCATGCCAAGCCAGACGAGTTAATTGCTGGTATAAGAAACGATTCACGATCTAACAAAATAGCCTGTCGGGACTATATTGCTAGTATTGTTGTTAGAAAGATAAAACAAAATAAATTATTGCTGTTCGTGCATATATTTATTCGACTTTGGAATGTCCCCTAAAGGTAAATAGTTACCAACGAAATATCCACCTAGAATACCATCGACAACAACACATGTACTAGATATCAATCTGAAATATATTCTCGTTAGGTTGATAATGTACTATAAATGATTTATGCACTTTTTGTGATATAGTTCAAGTAGATCGATAACTCTTTGTCAATATGTCGCTGCAAAGATACAAAAAATACCGATACAGGTGTAAAATACACATTAAAACTTCATTATTCTTACGGTTTTTTTACATTTACCATAATTTTAGAGCTAATTTTAGTATTTTTAAAACGTTTTCTCACAGTGATTACTCGAAACTTATGATTTCTTTCTGTTAAACTGGGAAGTAATTTGGCAATCTCAACACTGTACAAATAATTCGGTCAATTTATATATATATATATATATATATATATATATATATATATATATATATATATATATTGACTCATCACGATATCTCTGGAACCATAAGGCCAAGAGACTCGAAATTTGGTAGGAATAATCGTTTTGCCGAGTAGAGGTCAGCTAAGAACGGATTTTACGAAATTTCACCCGCGAAGTTTTTTCTGTTCATGAAGTTGTATATTTCCGGGAACTTTATCTGTCAAAGAGATAGTGTAAATTTTATTCGAGAAAAAAGGACGTCAAGCTAACCTATCTTTTATTGGAAAAGTCTTTCGCGAGTGATTTGTTAAAATATATCCAGGCAATTTTTCGCGAATAAAATAAAATTTATAATTATAGAAGAAATGAGATGAGATGAGAAAATGAGATTGGTTTTGTTGCTGTCACGGTTAATTTTTTTAAAAAGCTTCTAGAGGTTTGAAAGTTGACCAGAATATATGTTTTAGCATGCTGAAATTAACTACTGACAGATTTTGCAAAATACCAGCTACAAAGAGTATTGCGGGAGCGATAAATATTAAAAAAAATTTAAATAAAAAAAAACTGGTGCGTGGAGTCCCTACGCGCATATGAAGTAACATTTTACACTATGCATTTAGCAATATTTCTTGTAAAAACTGCGTCAATGGTAGTTCCCCCTTATGTTGTGCTCTGTATTCACGTTAATATTCCTTCCTTACTTTTTCTGTTTATGTTTTTGTATATTTTCGGGAACTTTATCTGTCCAAGAGACAGTGTAAATTTTATTTGAGAAAAAATGTAGACACTTTTAAAGGACGTCGGGCTAACCTATCTTTCATTGAGTAAGTTTTTCGCGAGTTATTTGTTTGCCACGTCTTTTCGTTCTCTAAAGAGTACTCTGCTAGCGGTTTCTCTACTGGCAAATTATGCTCGAATTATTATGAGCCGCGCCACCGACTTAGACGGTTCAAGCCGGAAACCCCTAGGTCTTATAGGCACTAGCAGAGCCACACGATAAACAACTAAGATTATGGTGAACCAAATAAATAAAATTATAGCAAATACATTTTTACTTGGATATAAAGAATTATTGAGAAGGTTATTTTAATCCAAGTTTAGTTTTGGCATATTATCTAATGCAATAAATAGTTTCCAACAATGTACTATATTAATAAACTAAAACAAAACTTAATCGTGGTGTCAAAATAAGTCACGGCGTTATATATATTTAAAAATAAATCACTTATAACCTTTGGGTATACGAATTCACAAAGTACTATATTGATAAACTAAAAAAATACTTAATCGTGGTGTCAAAATGAGACACGGCTTTATATATTTAAAAATAAATCACTAATAACCTTTGGGTATACGAATTCACATGTATTCCTGTGGCCTACTCCTGTGGCCTACTCCTGGGGCCGGTTTGGTTATGGGGCGGCACCTGCTAATTAACAATGGCTTCCCTCAAATAAATCCCGCTTGCGGATATTTTAACTCGACACCAAAAAAATCCAAAATATCAACAACGTAGGTAAGATAGAATGGTCAAGTTAAAAATTAAGTGGTTTTTCTTCAAAATCCAATTAAGATGGCCCAAATACAGCCAGATATGAAAGAAATCCCATAGAGGTTCTGCACACGTGCTAATAACACACCGTCCCAACAACTCTCACCAAAACCCGACTTCGAAGACTATCACCCAACTACTGACACTCCTAGGCCGGAAATCAAGAAATGACACGGAATAAACGTCAACCCAGAATCGCACTCGTCCGTGTGGATATCCAGCCCCATCCACACAGAAATGCAAACTAAACAATAATCCTATCCCTACAAGGTATGCAACACTATTTACAACGAATGATATAATTTTTAAGTTACAACGAAGTACGGTATGCAACCCTACTTACGAGTAACTAAGGAAGACGAAACCATCAGAAGAGACCCAATTAATAATGGACTGTAGAAGGAGAAAAAATAGGCACGTGACATGTTAAAATATATATAGGCAATTTTTCGCAAATAAAATAAAATTTATTGTGTCAAAGGACGTCCAGCTAACCTAGGTTGTAGGTTGTAGACGGGGTCGTGAAGGCTATGCAGCCCCTCAATCACCTCGACCTATCAGATCTTTTGTGCATAACCCTTAATCTATTCGAGGCCCGGGATTTCAGCTAACCTGTCTTTAATTAATGGTTTTTGGGGTTGCTGAGTCTGATAGTGACATTTCAAAAGCAGGCAAGCCTACGAAAGAGATAAGAGGAGGTTGAAATATAAAAACTATTAAAAACGCAGATATTATTTTTAAATTCATAGTTTTCGGGGTTCTGAGTTTGATAATGATATTTCCAAAGATGAAAGGGTGTTAAAATATAAAAAACGGCTAATATTAGTGTCGAATTAATAGTTTTTAAGGTTGCTGACTTTGATAGTAACATTCCCAATTCTTATCTGTTTGAATTTACTAGTTTGTAGCATGCAAATTTCTAGAATTTTTCGACTAAAACAATCATGTTCCGACGAATATTAACCTATTTTTGAGTTTGTTTGAGAACCTTATTAATAAACATACTTAAACCCATTTTTATCCACACGGTAGAAACTTAGACATAATCATTTGAATTTTTTAAAAGTTAATATATTGGTGAAAAAGATGTAAGCAACTGACAGCGAAATGTCGTAAAAGAAGCCGCCGATACCGTCTAAATTCAACTCAAATTTAAAATAATTGCCTGCGTAATCGTAAATAGCGAATCAACTTATTGCGCTCGTTAACTAAATAAGTATTCAAAAAGTTAAAGAATGTGGTAGGTGTTGGACTAAATACTGCCATTCTTAATTTTTCCCACATTTATTCGCATCATTACCATACTAATAAAAGCCGCTTCGAATCAAGAGAGTTTCAAATGAACATGATTCCGTTCTACAAACATCTGCATCTACCCACATCGACAAACTATAAAAGCGGACGTATTCGGTGAAATTGACAACAATTATGAGGGTATATACATACCGTTTATTGAAACGTAAAAAAATGTAACATGGCTTTTTTATCGATGAGCCAAAATAAACACCTTTAGTGTTAAAATTACGCCCACAGAAGCAACTATTAACAAAGAAAACAACATTATTAAATTCTTTTGGTTCATGTTTTTAGTAAATAGCTAGTTAAATAAGTATCGAACTATACACGAGCCGGGAAGTTCTTTTAGTGTTTTGCAGAATTTGTGGTAAATCTGGTTAATGTGTAACCTACCGAAGCACGTAAAGAGAAAGCTGTCCTATTACTACTACTACTACTCCGTAGCATTACAACACATGGAAGGTTTGTTTTTGCTGACCGGACCATTTGCCTCCATTCCTCTCGGTTCGTCATTAGTTGGGTATCCATTTTATACCCCATGGCTTCGAGGTCGCTTTTGATGTTGTCACGCCATCTGAGCTGTGGTCTACCGGGAGGCCTTCTTGTTTTTGGGTTGCTTTGCCACACTAGTTTTACTAAACGTTTATCTGACTGTCTGTGTACATGTCCAGCTCAACGTAACCTACGGGATTTTATCTCATGTAGAATATGCGGGTCTGGTGGAGTTGATTTAGTTAGCGATTAGTTCTTTTGCGGTATCTCTGCGTCTCCAGATTAAATACTGGTCCAAAGATTTTTCTAAAAATCTTCCGTTTGATACACGGTAATTTATCTTCTTTTTCTTCTAGGTGCCATGACGGTTTAACGATTGTTGGCGATCATTCTGGCTATCGTGTTTGCAATCATTATTTTGTTTGTAGCCGCTCGGATGACGCTAATATGACTTGATCATCGGCGTAAAGAAGGCATTTGACGATCAAATCATTCATTTTATATCCATACGCACTCCCTTTCAAATCTCTTATACAATCGTCTATGTATAAATTAAACAACCATGACGAAGTCACACATCTCTGTCTCACACTTTTTTCGATTTTAAACCAGTCCGTGTAAGCTACTTTTATCCTGACACAAGCAGCGGAATCCTTGTAAAGTAATTTCAGTGCTCGTATATAACCACCGATAGACATAGACAATGTCGACCACGATTCACTCCTTATCACTCTGGCATAGGCCTTTTCCAAGTCTATAAAAGCGCAATAGACCTTCTGACTAGCCAAGAATTTTTCGACTATACGTTATAATGAAAATACCTGATCCATTAATCTCTTTCCTCTTCTAAATTCTGCTTGCAAATCCCATATCATCTCAGTTTTTTTTCATTTTTTAACAAATATTAAATTTATTTTATAGTTAATAATGCTGGTGTTATGATTTTTCAGTTATCGGCAACAGTAATTGTTGTGCTTTATTGATTTGGAAAAAGCGTTCGATCGTGTGCGGTTAAGACAAAAGGAAAATCCCACATAATCTTATCAAAACCATCAAACATATATACAAAGCAAATCAGATTTAAGCAAAAATAAATGGGACCACGACCGAACCAATAGCTGTGGGTCAAGGTATTCGACAAGGGGATTCCCTGAGCCCTCTGCTCTTCAACATCATTATGGACGAAATAATAAGCAAAGTACGTTTACTGAAAGGATACAGAATGGATGACCGTGAAATTACTGTTATATGTTATGCCGATGACTCATTACTAGTTGCTGAAAATGACGACGATCTGCAGCGACTACTACATCGATTTAACTGCACTGCCAAATCACTTAATATGGTAATATCGGCCCAGAAAACTAAATTCATGACGACATCAAAAACGCCATTAAGGTGCAAACTGGAAGTTGAAGGCAAAGTTATCCAGCAGGAAATGAAATATAAGTATCTCGGCATATAAATCTCAGGCTATGGTGATGTTGTGACGGAGGTGAGAAAACAAACAACGAAGGCAACAAGAATAGCAGGATGCCTAAATGACACAATATGGTGAAATAAAAACATTAAAATAGATACCAAATCAAGAATTTATAAGGCAATAGTAAGACCAACTATGACATACACGGCAGAAACTCGACCAGACACAGCGAGAACTAAACAACTTCTAGCGACAACCGAGTACTTCGTAGAATAACTGGAAAGACGGTCTTGGACAAAGAAAGAAGCGAGAATATAAGAAGGACATGCAAGGTAGAAAACATCAATGAGTGGGTTTTAGGCAGAAAGAGGGAGTGGAATGAGCATATCAGTAGAATGGACAACGAAAGAATAGTTAGAACAGCACGCGACAAATCACCAATGGGTCGCAGGAGTTTAGGACGACCCCGAAAACGATGGAGCGACAACTTAGCAGTGCAATAGGCAGAGGGACGATGAAAAAGAAACAGGCGATCCAATCAGGGTAGGAGTTTATGGTTTAAGAAAAATTCTTTTAGTGTTGCCAACGACTCATCTGGCATTAAGTAAAAACTCAGCATCCAAACATTTAACAGTATTCGTTCGGTTTCTAAACGTTCATCAGTACACATCAGCTTTCGAGCACTAAAGATTCAGTTTCCAAACGTTTATTAGTACCCATCAGCTTTCGAGCACTAAACATTTAGTTTTCGAACGTTTAACATTACATTTAGCTTCCGAGCATTTATCAGTATACCTTCAGCATTCGAGAATATAATATCATGCAACATAGCTTTCGGGTTTATATCAACAAATTAAGTGTATTGTATATAGTGTAAATATACGTAGTTTCAATACATACATTTACTTACCTTAAAATCAAATCACAAAGATACGCAGAATCTAATCCGCCGAAACGGATTAGTAAAACAAACATTGGTCCTTCGAATCGAAATACACACAAAAACACTGGTCCGTCTTACCGGACTAAACACAGTGGTCCATCGTACCGGATTAAAATTGGTTCGACGAAACGGACTAAACAGTAATAATTATTAAATTTATCCTGGATTTTTATTAATTCAAAAAGGATGCAAATTAATTAATAATTACGTTACCTAAAATCCATGTCTAAACCGACAAATATTATGTCAGTTAGAAACGGCTTTGAAATGCAGCTTGAAGTGGATATTAACAACCAACAAGTTTGCAAAGAGAACGGACCTCAACTAAGAAGGGATGCTGTAGTGTGGTACACTGATGGATCCAAGATGGATGAAAGGGTTGAAGTGGGCTTTATAGGGCCGAATTTAAGGCTCTTAAAACCACTTGGTAACACCCAAACCATCTTTCAAGCAGAATTACATGCCATAAAGACATGTGCACAGGAGTGCATCGAAAGAAACACCCGAAGGGCAGAAATCTATATTTTATTAATTAGCCAAACAGCACTAAAAGCTCTGAAGTCATACACTTGTGAGTCTAAGCTGACTTGGGACTGTAAAATGTCCCTGAGACAACTGGCAGCTAACAATCGGGTTACTCTGATGTGGGTTCCAGGTCCAAGAGAGTTAAAGACAACGAAGAAGCAAATTGCCTTACCAAATACACAATTTTCCGACCCAGAACCCTTCTGTGGACTTTTCAAAGCCCACTTGAAAGAAGAGATTCGACGCTGGGAAACAGATGAAATGAAATCTCACTGGCATAAAGTGCCAGAACAAAGACAAGCGAAAAGGCTAGTAAGCCTTTCGCCAAGAAAAGCTAAATAGCTTCTTGAGTTGGACAAAAAGACTTGAAACTGGTAACGGGACTTCACATGGATACTGCCCTTTAAGGTATCACCTGAAAAAGATGGGCAAAATAGAGAGTGTTAGTTGCCGCTACTGCGAAACCTTCGCTGAAACTGCAGAACATTTGTTTTGCGAATGAACCAGCGCTTTTCTGCAAAAGGTTCAAGTTTCTGGATGGGGTCTTTCTAAAGCCCTTCGATGTCAGAAATTTAGCCCCCTTCTTCTTCTTTGTGTGCCATGCTTGTTTTCAAACGTTGGCTATTATCAAGCGTTCAGGCGTTGGATATCATAGAGTTGACAATTTGTTGGAAAGCTTCTCGATCGGTAGGTACATGAAACAATTCTTCGACTGTTCGACCCGTCCAATGTCTAATATTACGAAGCCAAGAAAGCTGTTTTCTGCCAATCCATCGCTTTCCTTCTATTTTACCCTGGATAATTATTCGGAGCATGTGATATTTGTGCCCCCTCATTATATGTCCAAAGTATTCGACTTTTTTTATTTTGATGGTGTTTGTCAATTCTCGCTCTTTATGTAGGGATTCTAACACATGTTCGTTAGTTACGTGTGCTGTCCACGGAATCTTTAGCATACGGCGATAGCACCATAACTCAAACGCTTCCAATTTTTTTAGATGCTTTACTTTCAGTGTGCAGGTTTAACATCCATAAAGCAAAACAGACCAAACGTAGCACTTTAATACTCTTAGACGGATGTAATTTAGCCCCCAGGAAACTTTGCTTGAAGTCTCGGAATCCCGGGCCTCGAATATATTAAGGGTTATGCACAAAAGACCTGATAGGTCGAAGTGCTTGAGAGGCAGCATAGCCTTCACGACCCACCCTACAATCTACAATCTACAATTAGTAATTACTTCCAAAAAAAAACAAATATAAAAACTATGAAGGGGTGGTATTTGATATTTGGGGAATTTTTGCGTCGGAAAAATGCGGACAGCTATGAACTTGATTCGTTCGTAACACGCTTTTAATTTTATTGGTCATTATTCGTCGTATATTATAATAATTTATATGCGTTCCAAACGGTCCGTAAAAGTTGATCTGGGGCGAATCGAAGGGCAACTGGATTTCATTAGAATGCCTGCTGACCAATTAAAACCCGATTTCGCTCACCAATCACTGCAAAAGCAAACCACTCTTTCGGGCCTGACCTACGATTAAATTGCGTAACTGTTTTACAAGAAATAAATATGCATTTGTAGCGATTGCTGTAATGTTTTATCGCGTTTCATTGAGAACTAGTTTGATTACCGTTTATTGTTTTTTTTTGTATACACCATGCTAATGTCCGTTTAAATATAAATTGAACGCGGCAGTTTTTGCTGCGCGCTTAAACGGGAAAAGTCGGAATTGCCTTACAGAGGAAACCTGTAAAAGAAATCTTTAATGCTAAAAGCCCCCTTTTAAGTTTTTATAAAAACAATGAACGGCAACAAAACGGTTTGGTTTAATTCGTGTGATCGGTCACAAAAAAAACCTCTATTCAGCTGGTTTACTCGCAAGAATTTAAATTCATTTAAAATGTAAAATTAATTAACCATTCTTTGTGAGTACTACGAAAAATAAGACTTAATTACTGAGAACTACTGAAAAGTCCGAAGCTATTTTTTATAAAAAGATTAAGCGTAAAGGAAATTGTGTGATTAGCATAGAGACAACAAGGAGTGAGACAAGGAGGAAGTTTCAGTCCCCTACTTTTCATTGCATTTATGGATGATTTAAAAAATGAATATAAACAAAAATGATGACACGTTAGACCACGCAATAAGAGAAAGAAACGTACAATGTAAGAGAGCAATATCAATACTAAATGGAATTCTCTGGGATCAGACGATATCCAAAACCAATAAACACAAAATATATAATACCATAATCCGAAACATTATAACTTATGGCAGTGAAGTCTGGCCAATAAAGTACAAAATAGAACAAATGCTAAAAGCCACGTTAATGGATTTTTGGCGGAGATCTGCAGGAAAGTCCAGAAGAGAACGAATAACAAATCACCGTATCAGAGAGATAATGAAAGTAGAACATTCAATTGTAGACGACATTAAGACAAAACAACTGATATAGTACGGTTATGTACAGAAGATGACAGGAGATAGGTTCCCGAAACAAATATTGATTTGGAAACCGCCGGGATACAGAAAACGTATTCGTATTCAAATTATAAACAATAATTATGTAACGTTCACAGGTTTTATTTTCTTTCTCATTTTGATTATCAGGGTTAAGTGGTAGAACATTTTCTGTGATGCATAGCATTGCAGACAATGAACTTTATTTGCCCTTTATTTCTTGACAACTCATTGCAATTGTATCAATTATGTTTTATGTTTATTTTATGAAATAATAAAGACGATATTATTATTAAGTTGGAGAAAAGACGTAGATAATGAAATTAGAAATAGACACATAGATGAAGACTCGTGGAGAGATAGAGATAGATGGCGACTGGGTATCGAAAGACGTCGTAGAAAATTGTAAATCGATATAAATAATAATCTTAACAAAAAGTTTTGTAAAAAAAATAAAGTAAATATAATTGTTACTGATTCTCATACAAAAGATATATATTACCTAGCGAGATTCGAATTAAACGTTTTACTTTTTTGTATCTTTTTTTGATTCTGCCGGAATTGTTGTTGGCGTTGAGCATTGGTTTTCGGTATTTTATTTGCACTCTGACGTTTGCGCTTTCCATACTCTCTTGGACTCTAACCACATGATTTCCCTATTGTCTCCCTATAATTTAAATAGTAAACACTCAAAATCACATGTGCAATAAACAAATGTAAACAGTAAATACTTGTATTAAGTTGTAACGTGCCTTTTTTTTCCTTCTACAGTTCCATTATAATTATATCTCTGATGATTTTATATTCCTCAAGTATTCGTAAATAATGTCGCGTACCGTATTTTGTTGTAACTTAAATATATCATTCGTTGTAAATAGTGTTGCATAGCCTCGATTATTGTGTATTATCGATTATATTATTGTTTGGTTTACATTTCTGTGTAGATGAGGCCAGCTATCAACACTGACGAACGCGATTCTTAGTGTGGAACATAGACTTGTGAATATTCTTGGTTTACGTCAATTCCGTGTCATTTCTTGATATCCGGCTTGGGAAGTAGTCTAGTAGTCGTCGTGGTGTGGTGAGAGTCTTGGGAGTGGTGTGGGGAGAATTTTTGGGGCGTAGTGATATTAACAAGTGTGCAAAACCTCTACGGTTTTTCTTTCATATCTGGCTGTATTTGGGCCATCTTAATTGGATTTTGAAGAAAAACCATTTAATTTTTAACTTGACCATTCTATCTTACCTTCGTTGTTGATATTTTGGATTTTGGTGTCGAGTTAAAATAACCGCATGCGGGATTTATTTGAGGGAAGCCATTGTTAATTAGCAGGTGCCGTTCCATAATTAAACCGGCCACAGGAGTAGTGCATTCGTATACCCAAAGGTTACAAGTGATTTATTTTTTTTGAATATTTAACGACGTGACTTATTTTTGACACCACAATTAAGTTTTGTTTTACTTTATTAACATAATACATTATTAAAAACTATTTATTGCATTAGATAATATGCCAAAACTAACTTTGATTTATTGTTGGCTGTTAATTTTGACTATATTTGTTAAAGTTTATTATTGAACTGTGTACTCTGATTTATTGTAGGAGTAAAGTATCCAATATATTTTAGCTATAATTTCATTTATTTAGTTCACCATAATCTCAGTTGTTTATCGTGTGGCTCTGCTAGTGCCTATAAGACCTAGGGGTTTCCGGCTTGAACCGTCCAAGTCGGTGGCGCGGCTCACTTTTATATATATATTTTTTCTTCTACCCTCTACGGCTGAGCTCGGGCATAATTTGCCAGTAGAGAGACCGCTGGCAGAGTACTCTATAGAGAACGAATAAGACGTGGCAAAGTTATACAATTTTATCAACTTACTTTTTTAAATCTGTATTACTCACATTTGCTGCAGTTTTCATTTTTCAAAACTTAATTGCAACAATAAAACAATATTTACGTATGATCTAACACAATTAACAAATGCGTTTCATAAAATGTCCACGTGTCTGTACAACCATTTGTTGAGGTTATATAATAATAAATAATAGTTTAAAAAAAGACACGCTTTTAGAGTTAATCAAAGTAAAAAATAATTCTTAACATAAGAAAAAAAATTCTGACGAGAAAATGAATGTCATTGTTCTGTTTGTCATACAAAGCACCCCACGGTTTAAAAACAGTGACATTAACTTTTTCGTCAGTTAACTATTCCAATTGCCAAGAAAATTATCTGTCTCCGTTTTGATATGCCAAAATTTTTTAAAATGTAGTTCCTGAATACCTTAATACAATATACAATAATCACGTATTAATTGGTAAAAGCACAAAAAGAATGCATCGACCGAGAATCGAACTTAGGCCGCCCGCGTGGCAGGCGAGCATTCTACCACTGAATCACTGATGCGATGAACTGTGTTATTATTTGTTCTGCGCGCATGCGTAGTTCATGCACTAGTTCTATCTCTCTTTTTCATCTTTCTTATTCTCATGCAAAGGATCCCATTTTGTTACGTGACGATTTCTACTAAATCGCACTACCTGTAAGTCGCGTTAAGGAACATCTTTCCAAAAATAGATATCTTGGATATTGGGCTATTATTATAAACGCAAAAGTTTGTGAGTATGTATGATGAATGTTGGCAGCAATTAGAATCAAAATTACATTAGTTAAAATCAAATAAGCTACTAAAATTTTTAACTGGCATTAGACAATTTTAAATTGGCAATAAGCTAATCCTACTTCTATTATATATGCGAAAGTTTGTGAGTATGTATGTATGTATAGATGTTTGTTACTCTTTCACGTAAAAACTACTCAATGGATTTTAATGAGACTTTACAATAATGTAGCTTATACATCAGAATAACACATAGGCTATAATTAATAAAAATATTGTATGAACCTACTACTATTATTAACGCGAAAGTTTGTGAGTATGCATGTATGGATGTTAGCAGTAATCGGAATCAAAATTACATTAGTTAAAATCAAATTAACTACATAAATTTCTAACTGGCATTAGTAAATTTCAAATTGGCATTAAACTAAATAAAATTTACACCTGTCAGTTTTAAGTAAATTACTATATAAACGGAATAAAGGCATCATTATCATTAATATAAAAGTATAAACGAGTGCACAGCACGGGTTGTGTAAGCACAAGAATGAGTATTAAATTTGATATAAATATAGATGGATGAATTCCTAGAAGAAGAAAATAAGCTACACGAAGTACTAATCTTACGCATACTAAGTCGCGGGTACTATCTAGGATAATAATGTTAACACAAGACCGATTTCTTTACTATTTTGTAAATTAAAATATTTAAAATTAATAAAAACATTTATTACATTTATTTATTTTTACTTTATTATATTACGTAACTGACCGCTGTCGGAAGTATTCGTACGGGTCACCTCTAGTAATATATCAAACGATAATGTATAAATGAGATTTGTGACGAGGCGTGAATCATTAATTAAAATGATGACGAAACGTTTTTAAAACTGACCAAATACTCATCGATTCTTCGCAAAAGTTCGAGCTACAAGAAATATAAACGATTGCGTTTTAGCCGCGCCGTTGCGTTGTCGAAAATCATCAAGAAGGGTTTCTTGTTCGTGACCTCGACCATAAAATTCGAAGATTAATTATTGTGACCACCGAGGAGTGCAAAAGAAAAATCGTCTTGAGGTATGATAATGCTAATGAAAGCACGAGCTGATTCTGATGAATGATACGCTTATGTAGAGCATGCCGATTTTATTGGATTTTTTTGTAGCACTGTTCGATATTAAATATAAAAAAAAGGCTTCCTACGACCAGAATAAAGTATTATAACAGACTTATATGGGGCTTTAAAATGGAGTCGGTGTAAGTTCTTTTATACCATACTGTTGACTCGGTGGTCTAAATATTGAGGTAATTAATCTGAACAAGTCTTAAGTTTGCTCAACATCATTGAGTATATATATATATATATATATATATATATATATATATATATATATATATATATATATATATATATATATATATCTCTTTTTCTTTAGGTGTCCTGTCCTCCTCGAACGTTGGCAATAATTAGCGCTATCTGAACCTTGTCTACAGCTCGGCAGAACAATGTGGTAGTGCTTCCTCCATACCATTGTCTTAGGTTTTTTAGCCAGAATATCTTTCTTCTACCCGGGCCCCTTCGTCCTTTGATCTTCCCTTCTATAATAAGCTTTAAAAGTCGATACCTGTCATTCCTTAAGATGTGCCCAAAATATTCCAGTTTGCGCTTTTTTAGTGTAAACAGAACCTCCAGCTGCTTATCGAGGCGTTAAAGTACCTCGGTGTTACGCTCTCTTTCTACCCAGGAGATTTTTAATAGCCTTCTGTACGTCCACATTGTAAAGGCCTCCAAATTTTTACACATCGCATCTGTCAAAGTCCAAGCTTCCATTCTATAAAACAGTAAGCTGAACTCGTAATAGCGAAGCATTCGGACACGCAGAGGCCAGTTTAAATTTTTGCTACAAAGTACCTTACGCATCTTCAGGAACGAAGCACGAGCTTGTTCTATTATGGCACGAATCTCATGCATGCCGTCCCACTTCTCATTTAGTTGACACCCAAGATATTTAAAAGTTTCTACTTGCTCAATTCGTTGACCATTAATTACCAGGTGTCCGTCCACTTTGTTTGATTTGCTAACTGCTAGCCACTTTGTCTTTCTCACGTTCAGGCTAAGTCCGGCCTCTGAGCTTGCAGCCGTCACGCCGCTTACAAGTTCCTGCAGTCCTTCCAGGAAGTCGGCATACCTCAGATTGTTGATATTAATCCCATTGACAGATATCCCCTCGTCACATTCATCCAACGCCTCTTGAAATATCCTATCGGAATACAAATTGAATAACAGTGGTGATAAAAAGCATCCTTGACGAACGCCTATCAGGATTTTGATCTCGTCGGACGCGGTTTTATTGATTCTTATTTAAGCACTTTGGTTCCAGTAAAGGTTGGCTATTATTCTAAGGTCTCGTTGTTTCAGTCCTATTTCTCTAAGAATGTTGATCAGTTTTTTGTGCTTAAATTTATCAAAGGCTTTTTTGTAATCCATGAAACATGCGTAAACGGTCACCGACATGTCCCGGCACCTTTGGATAAGAACCTGTATGCTAAATATTGCCTCCCTTGTTCCAAAGCCATTGCGAAAACCAAATGAGAATCCCCCATCATTGTCTCGCACTTCGCATATATTTTTTTGTGAATTATTTTCAAGAAGAGTTTAAGCACATGGCTCATCAGGATAATAAGACGATAATCGCCATAGTATTTGGCTTTCGCGTTTTTGCGGAGCGAGGCAAAAGTAGATTTTAACCAATCAGAAGGTATACTGCCGTTTCGGTAAATAAGATTAAATAGCTTTACCAGCGTGTTCAGTGATTCTTTGTTTTGCAGTATTTTTAGAACTTCTATATAGACGTCATCAGGACCACTAGCTTTTCCATTTTATGAAATTGACAGTGCCTATTAAACTTCTGCCTTCGTTATGTCTAAGCCTTGGCCTTGATTAAAGAATTCTTCCTAAAGTTCTGGCCGGGTATCGTAAAATAGGTGCTCGATGTAGTCGCACCATTTCGTCAGTTTTTCTGAAGTATCCAGTATCAGTGTATATATATATATATATATATATATATATATATATATATATATATATATATATATATATATATATATATATATATATATCGGTTTTCAAAACGTCTTTCGATGTTGTCATTACATTGGTCTACTCGCAGGTTCCTTTCGCTCATGGCTTTTGATACTCCTTCTTTTCAGGTTTTTTTGGTCGTCCTCTTTTTCTTCGACCGTGCAGTGTCCATTTCATTGCTCTTTTTGTTAGTCTCGTATTTGACATTCGCTGGACGTGTCCATACCATACTTGTTGTTTTCTGTTGATTTCCGTTGATGGTAATTCTTCTATGCCCATTCGATGTTTCACTTCTTCATTACGAGATATTCCTAAAGATCTTCTAAACACGTCCATTTCCACCGCTTCCATCTTCCTTCCGTTACTTTCATTTACCCGCCAAGTTTCAGCTCCATAAAGAAGGTTACTTTCGATAAGTGTGTCATAAATATGATACTTTTGTTGTTTTCCTATTTCCTGAGACCACAAGATTCCGTTAAGGCACCCCATGGTTCTTTTTGCTTGTGTTATTCTTTTTTTTCATTATCGTCTTTACCTGTGAAATCAAAAATAACGCCAAGATATGTGTATTTTGTACAAGATGTAATTGTATTTCCGCCTTCAAGCTAAATATCCGAAAGAGCAGTTCCTATTGGGAGGAACACACTTACGAAACTGATCCAGCACACTATTCCTGATTTCTGTCCAACTGGTTTTCACCTGAATGCCAAGACGGTTTAAAACCAGTCGAACAACAGAGTGATCGTCCCATTTGTATCAAATAGTTAAAGTTTTAACCTTCTGGACCCACTCTTCGGTCGTAATGTCATCACGCGCAGTGTCAAAAATTGACACCAAACACTCATCACCAGCGCGCACTTTACAAACAGTTTTGTTTTTAATGTCACTTAGTTCTTTTTTCAAACGTTTCACCTCACGTTTTAAGTTTATTAAAGATGATCCACTACTGTCCGAACTCGAAGAGCTTAAGGTAGTACTTGAACTCAAACTACTACTACCTTATCGACAGCGACGTTTTTCCTCACGTTCACGATTACGACTTTTTCGTTTTATCAATACTTTTCTTCTTTTTTTTTTTAAATAATAAATAAAAAAAATAATAAAATGTTCCTGTTGGGATTATGGAGAAAAGTGACTGTGTATTATTTTAGAATGAATGAAGATTTTATTTATTAGAAGATTTTATTTATCAAAATTGAGTTTTTTTTTTATGAAAATAGTCGCAAAAAGAGTAGAACTATCGTGTGGGCCGCGGACGGCCCGCACTGCGACTATTAGAAGGGGAAGGGATTATAGAAAGAAAATGATTGAGGACACGCTTTTTAAAAAGTTGTAGGTCATAGTTCTCTGGAAAAACTGATTTTGGAAGCTTATTCCATTCCGTAGCAGCCCTGTAAAAGAAGGATTCTTGATGAAGATTGGTCCTTGTAGTGTCAATCTTGAGAGTAAATGGGTGAGACTGATCAGCGTGCCAAGTTCTTCGGCCGAATGTGGCTAATGGTGGTACAAGAGTTTTTATTTCTCTGGAGCATCTGCCATGGAAATATCTGTAGAGCAATGACAGCTCTTTTCTGAATTAAATCTAGAAGACGAAGAGAATGCCTTGGTGCTGAACCCCAAATGTGCGAGCAATACTCCAGTAGAGGTCGGATTTGAGCCTTGTACATCGTCAACAGTTGATCAGAAGTAAAAAACTTTCTGGATTTCCACAGAAAACCTAGCCTCTAACTTGCCGACTTTGCGATGTTAGCAACATGGTCATGCCAAGACATATTATTGGACACCGTGACTCCCAAAATCGAGATGGAGAGAATTGATTCAAGGGTATTTCCGGACATTGTGATGGGATGATTTGAGGAATTCACTTTCTTGGAAAACGTGGCACATTGTGTTTTTTGGGCGTTGAAATGAACAAGATTGCGACGATTGCTTTAAGATCTCTATTGATGGAATCAACCTGTTCCTGCCTGAGTCTATTTGTATCATTCACCGAAAGTGATCGATAGGATGTGAAAGTTGAGACAAGTGTGCTATCGTCTGCGAAACTGTAAATGGGGTTCGTGGTGGTTTTAAAGAGGTCGTTGATGGGTAAAAGAAATAAGGTGGGGGACAGGATGGAACCCTGGGGGAGCCCGGCATTAGTTTTAAACGCATCAGAAGAAATACCGTCAACTGCCACATGTAATGAGCGATCTTGCATGAAGCTCAAGAGCCATTGGCGCAGTTTGGTTGGTGAAATTGAGTTTTCGGAAGTGTGTCTTAACTGACTGCTTGCGACTTACAGTTGTCCTTTTTCATCCTGTAACATATTCTGTTTCTTATCAATACAATGCTCGAATTACATCTGGTTTTTATGTCTTGTAGTTCGAATATTTTAAACTATATCTCTCGGAAATAATAAAATAAAACATTTTTCAAGGGTAAAATTGTGTTCACCAGATGTTACTTAAAAAAGGAAAACTTTTACATTTAGAATAAAACATTTCAAATATTATATCTTGAAAGGAATGATTTTTGTGCAGACATACTAAATATTTTAACAGTTCCCAATCCCACTGCTTGTAGAAAATAACAATATCCTATTTTTTTATTTCAAAAATACATTTATCGTAAAACGTAGTCAAAACTATCAATTTATTATAAAATGCGTCTTAACCTTTTAGTATCGTACCAGAGACTGAAAAAACTACCTGCCATATCCCGCACCCCTTATCGTCTTCCTACCTGATCTTCACTATAAACTCTCCTTGCATACATGGTGGATTCAAATATATCTTACACTTGCGTCCAAAAACTGTCTTAACTGTTAGAAACAGTGGAACAAACGAAAGAACGGTGTGTAGATAGACAGGAACAGTATACTACATACATACATAAATTCACGCCTTTTTTCCATAGGGGTAGGCAGAGACCACTTCCTTCCACTTGCTACGGTTCGTACACACATCTTCTGCTTCCTCTACTTTCATCAGTACTCTCATACATACTCTTCGGTTGTTGGTACTCTTGACCTTTTTTTTTTTTTATGTTCTGGTTCCCACGAAAAGGGATATCCTGTAATGTTCAGAGAACATCGTGGGAACCAAGGTAAAAAAGGTAGGAGTTGGTGTTCTTCTTAAATTTCTGGAGGTTGTATGCCTCGGGGAACACCTCCCTAGGCAATGAGTTCCAAAGCCTCGCAATTCGTTGGATGAATAAGTCTTTGGAAAATGATGTTCTGCAGGTCTCCAAAGTAACCACGAAGGGGTGTGAAGACTGAACTTGACGGGTTAATCTCGAAGAGACTGCCAAAGAAGGAACGATTGTTGCTATTTCAGAAGAGCATCGCCCATGAAAATATCTATAAAATAGAGACAAATCGCCAACTTTTCTACGGTGTTCCAGACAAGTGAGCGAGTTTGTAAGTGAGGCATCACCGACGAGACGAATTGCCCTTTTTTGGACAGAATCCAATAGCTTCAGGATATGTTTAGGTGCTGCACTCCAAATATGGGAACAGTATTCCAGTACAGGTCGGATCTGTGCCTTATAGATCATAAGCAGCTGACTGGGGGTGAAATAGCTCTTGGCACGAAACAAAAAACCAAGTTTTTGGGATGCACTTTTGGCAATGGACCTTACGTGATTTTCTCAGGAAAGGTTATTGCTGATAGTAATACAGGGCATCGATATGGATGACTTCAGTGGTATGGTTACTCCTGACAAAGTTATGTTATGTATGGCCTTTCTTCAAAAAAATGTTGATCTGATCGAGATATGTTCTCCGAGGTCGACCTCTACCGATTTGCCCATTCACACTCGCCTTATACATTTGTTTCGTCAATCTTCCTTCATCCATTCTTTCTACGTGCCCAAACCATCTAAGCATTCCTTTATCTATCTTTGTGACCACATCTTCTTTTACACCACAGCGTTTTCTTATCTCACTATTCTTAACTTTATCCAACCGAGTCACTCCGGATATACTTCTCAGACTACTCATCTCCGCAGCATTAATCCTATTTTTATGCTTCTTCTGCCAAACCCAACATTTACTACCATAAATAAGTGTAGGAACCAACACACCTCTATGCACTGCCAGACGTGCCTTTTTTGACACTTTCTGGCTATTTATAAAGCTATGCAGTGCCCCATTCATTTGTTTTCCTGCCAACACCCTTCGCTTAATGTCACTGTCATACTTTCCATCTCTAGTAAATTTTGAACCCAAGTACACAAATTCATTAACTTGTTCCACTCTTTCTCCCTTAATCGAAACCCCACAGTTTGTCATGCTTTCTTCTCTTTCAAAAACCATTACTTTCGTTTTGCTCACATTTATTTTCATCCCTTTGATTTTCAGGGAATCATGCATAACATTAACCATCGCCTGCAACTCCTCTTCAGATAACGCTAATATGACTTGATCATCGGCGTAAAGAAGGCATTTGACGATTAAATCATTCATTTTTAATCCATACGCACTTTCTTTCAGATCTTTTAAACAATTGTCTATGTATAATTTAAACAGCCATGGCAAAGCCACACATCCCTGTCTCACACCTTTTTCGATGTTAAACCAGTCCGTGCAAGCTCCGTTTATCCTGACACAAGCAGTGGAATCCTCGTAAAGTGATTTCAGTACTCGTATTTAACTACCACTCACACAATACATAGACAATGTAGACCAAAATTCACTCCTCACCACTCTGTCATAGGCCTTTTCCAAGTCTATAAAAGCGCAATAGACCTTCTGACTTCTAGCCAAGAATTTTTCGACTATACCTCGTAAGGAAAAGACCTGATCCATACATCTCCTTCCTCTTTTAAATCCTGTTTGCACATCCCCAAAGGAGAGATTGTACCAGTTTGAAAAAACAAGTAGCTTTATCGTACCGGCCCTAGTAAATTATTGTCAGACCTCGTAAAGTGAATAAATAAGAGATACTTAGTGAAACATTGTTTTCAGCGTCTATTAATGTTCTTCCCATGGAGTTTTTACGCGTGCATTCCGTATTCGTTCATGAAGCAGAAACAAGTCTAAGTATGTAGCATCTTTGCGCGACGAAAGCGAAAGAAAATTGTTAATTTTTTTTCCATTGGAAACCTTATAGGTTTATATATATATCGTAAAAAGACGTGTACAACGTCATAAAAGCCGTCATAAATTTCAAACTTTTTCCGCTCGACTGGCGACATTTTTAACGGAATGAAAAAAGTAAATTCGATATTTTATGGCTTCCATAAAAATACTTTCGTTTCTAACGCTGTCGATCGTTTGAGAGAGAAACTGATTTATAATACGAAGCGGTGCAGTGATTTTTATTAATTGAATCTACTTTTTTAAACGCACGAAATGGAAGTCGAGATATCTTATTGATTTTGATTTCTCGGCGAAGATGTGTGTAATAGTTCCAGCCGCCTTTTCAATGACAATAATAAATTCACAATAATTGGGTATAAAACACCAATAACTTTTGTTCAAATCGAAAAACTTAATACAAAAACTAAAACACAAAATACAGCAAATTAAAACATTAAAAATTGAAAACAAAATGTCAGGACAACTTTCATTTTTCAATCTTTATGTATAAAAATTCGGCTTTCGCATATTTGTGCCCGCAAAATTTAAAAAGTAGCCGAAAGATAAATTTTTACACGTTGCATTTTAAATGAAAAGTGGTTTTATCATCATCATCCAGCCTTTTTCAGGTTCACTGTTGGACATAGGCCTCCCCTAGTTGTCTCCATTCGTCTCTGCTCCTGGCTGACTCTCTTAATATCGTCCGTCCAGCGCGTTGGTGGTCTGCCTCTGCTACGCTTGTCTAGTCTGGGTCTCCATTCTAGGAGTTTGCGAGTCCATCTAGAATTTTAGTTCGGCTATACGAACTATGACGTCGGTAACTCCCGTTCTTCTCCTAACATCTTCGTTGCTCACTCTATCTCTAAGGGTTATCCCGAGCATTGATCTTTCCATACGTCTCTGTGTTACCTGCAGCTTTGAGGCTGATTTTTTAGTAAAGGTTGATGTTTCCATACCGTATGTCATCACCGGAAGTACGCATTGATCAAAAACTCTTCGCTTCATGCTTAATGGGATGTTACTCTTAAATACATCTCACAAAGCACCATATGCTGCCCATGCCAGCGTTACTCTCCTTCTCGTCTCGCAGGTTTGATTGTCCTTATCTATTCTGATCTCGTGTCCCAGATATACGTATTTTTTTACAAGTTCCACACATTGGTCTGATATATAGAGTTCCTTACTTGGGACGAGATTGGTCATATATTTTGTTTTTTTTAAATTTATTTTAAGGTCGATTTTTGAACATGCTTCATCCAGGTCTCTTAACATCTCTTTTATTTCTCCAAGCTCATCAGCGATCAGAACTATATCGTCTGCGAAACTAAGATGATTCAGATTTTCTCCATCTATGGTGATGCCTTTATTGTCCCATTCCAGTTTTTTAAATGCATACTGTAGTGCTGTTATAAACAACTTGGGTGAAAAAGTGGGTCCCTGCCTAACGCCGCGTTCAATGTTTATGGGTTTGCTGGATTCATGTAGCTGTATAGTTTTCGTTGCGTTTTTATAGATGTTATATATAAGTTTGGTGTATCGACTATCAATGCCGCTTCCGTTCAAAGCTTTAATAATGTTCTCTAGTTCTATGCTGTCGAAAGCTTAGTAAAAATCAACAAAATCCAATACAAGGGGTCTATAATATTCAACAGTCTTTTCAATAAGCAGTTTGATCGTTTGTAGGTGATCATTGGTTCCGAAACAAGAGCGAAATCCGGCTTGTTCCCTTGTTTGATAAAAATCAAGTTTTTTCTCCAGTCTTGTCGTTATAATACGAGTGAAAAGTTTGTACAAGTGGTTTAATAAACTGATAGGCCTATAGTTTTCGAGATCTGCTTTGTCGCCCTTTTTGTAAATAAGAATCATCATTTTATACATACATACATATAGTCATGCCTTTTTCCCGTAGGGGTAGGCAGAGACCACTTCCATCCACTTACTACCGTTCTTACATACATCTTTTGCTTCCTCTACTTTCATTAGTGCTCTCATACATGCTCGTCGGTTGTTGGTTTTTTTGACCTGGCCTTTCTTCAAAACAATGTTGATCTGATCGATATATTCGCCGAGGTCGACCTCTACCGACTTCCGTCCAATCACACTCTCCTCATAAATTAGTTTCGTTAATTTTCCTTTATCCATTTTTTCTACGTATCCAAACCATTTAAGTATTCCTTTATTTATCTTTGTATTCACATCTTTTACACTACAGCGTTCTCTTATCTCACTATTTTTTATTTTATCCGACCGAGTGAATGGAAACAGTATTTTGACACACTATTAAACATTAACAACGACATTGGTCATAGCCCTTCAATATATCATTTGGCAGAACCACTTACAGATGACCCTTCGTACGAGGAGGTATTGAGAGCCATAAATAGGATTAAAAACAACAAAGCCCCTAAGAATGATATGATTCTTTCTAAATGTATCAAAAATGGGAAAGTCATTACACACCTGCACAGGCTCATCTTGTTGATATGGGAAGACGAAACAATGCCAAATAAGTGAAAGGAAAGCATAATAGACCCGATACACCAAAAAGGAGATAAAAAGAAGTGCAGCAATTACAGAGGAATCTTCCTCATTAGTACTACATATAAAATTCTGGCCAACATTGTCCTGGAACGCATAAAACCGATTTCGGAAGAAAGTATTGGGGACTATCAGTGCGGCTTCTGAAGAAGCAGATCAACATGTGACCAAATTTTTTCCATAAGACAATCGCTGGAAAAATTCTGGAAGTTCAACCGGGACGTCCATCATCTTTTTGTAGACTTCAGACAAGCATGCAGCAGCAAATTGCGTGTCAAACTGTGGGATGCAATGGCGGAAATAGAAATACCTAAGAAACTAATCAATATAACCAGGATGCGAGTAAACGGGTCCCAAAGTAGAGTACGAATCGGTGATATACTGCCACGTCTTTTTCGTTCTCTAAAGAGTACTCTGCTAGCGGTTTCTCTACTGGCAAATTATGCCCGAGCTCAGCCGTAGCGGGTAGAAGAAAAAAAATATAAAAGTGAGCTGCGCCACCGACTTAAACGGTATAAGCCGGAAACCTCTAGATCTTATAGGCACTAGCAGAGCCACAAGATAAACAACTATGATTATGGTGAACCAAATAAATAAAATTATAGCAAAAATATGTTGGATATTTTACTCACACAATAAATAATTAAGGTACACAACTCAATATCAACATCACAACAAATATAGTCAAAATTAACAGCTATGGTAAAATGTTCTTGCTAAAACAAACCAAAAATGTAAAATTTACAACTTTATAAAATAACCAGAACAGAAGTAAGAGTAACAGACTTTACCAAGTTACAAAAAAAAGTAAAACATATATAAATCAACTCATAAATAACACTAATTCAAACGCTTACATAAAGGCAAAGAAGAAAAAAGGGTAAAACATATATAAATTAACTCATTAATAACACTAATTCAAACAATTGCATGAAGGCTGATAATTCACTAGTTAACCGTTTACATAAAGATTTCCACTGCCAAAACAATCGAGTTTATTTAAAAATATTTTTACAATGGTTGTCCTTTAAAATATCAAGATTGTAGGATATTTACAAATAAGTAGGAAGAAAATATATTTTTACTTGGACATAAAGAATTATTGAGAAGGTTATTTTAATCCAAGTTTAGTTTTGGCGTATTATCTAATGCAATAAATAGTTTCCAACAATGTACTATATTAATAAACTAAAACAGAACGTAATAGTGGTGTCTGAATGAGTCACTGCGTTATATATTTAAAAATAAATCACTTATAACCTTTGGGTATACGAATTCACAAAGTACTATATTTATAAACTAAAACAAAACTTACTCGTGGTGTCGAATGAGACACGGCGTTATATATTTAAAAATAAATCACTGATAACCTTTGGGTATGCGAAATTTACATGTACTCCTGTGGCCTACTCCTGGCCTACTCCTGGGCTACTCCTGGGCCTACTCCTGGGGCTGGTTAGATTATGGGGCGGCACCGGCTAGTTAACAATGGCTTCCCTCAAATAAATCCCGATAACGGTTATTTTAAATGACACCAAAAATCCAAAATATCAACAACGTAGGTAAGACAAAATGGTCAAGTTAAAAATCAAATGGTTTTTCTTTAAAATCCAATTAAGATGGCCCAAATATAGCCAGATATGAAAGAAATCCCATAGAGGTTCTGCACACGTGCTAATAACACACACAACTTTCACCGACACCTGCTACTTCGATGAAGCTCCCCAAACGACTGGCGCTCCTACGCCGGAAATCAAGAAAAATGGCGCGGAATAAACGTCAACCCATAATCGCCTCGTCCGTGTGGATATCCAGTCTCATCCACACAGAAATTGCAAACCAAACTATCGAATCCTACCCCTACAAGTTATGCAACATTATTTACAACGAATGATATATTTGAGTTATAACAGAGTACTGTATGCAACAAGGAATACGAAACTCATCAGAGACAATTAATAATGGAACTTGTAAAAGGAAAAAAATAGGCACGTGACAATACTTTTGGACCCTTTTGAGGTAAACAGCAGGCTTAAGCAGGGTGACGCGATATCACCGATTCTATTGAACGTTGCTCTTGGGAGAGAGAGAGAGAGAAAGCCGCTGTAATAAGCTTTTTGGTCGGGATGGCCCAAGGCTTTTGCCGATAATATTAACGTAGTAGGTGATACGGTACTGACAGTAAAAGACCTCTTTTCGAGGGTAGAAACGCAAGCTAAGCAAATAGGGCTAAGAATAAACGAGGAAAAAACCAAATATATGCTCACCAACAGAACAGGACGTAGAGATAGAGTAGGTCAGAATGTAACTGTGGGGGAATACAATTTCGAGAGGTAGCAACTTTTAAGTATTTAGGAGCCAAAGTTGCTGGAGATAACAATCTGACAGAAGAAATTAAAATCCGAATTCAAAGTGAAAACAAATGTTTCTATGCACTAGGGTCAGTACTGACATCGAAAATTATCTCCCGAAGAACAAAAATTACAATTTATAAAACCGTTATACGACCGACGGTTATGTATGCTAGCGAGACCTGGACCCTGACCAAAGACAATGAACGGAAACTAAGAACTATTGAACGGAAATTTCCACGCAAGATTTTTGGACCACCGCGAAGCCCCATAACACAACAGTACCGAGTGAAAACTAATTAAGAAATATCAGAACTGTACAAAGATCCAGATATGTGAGGGAGATAAAGGCAAAAAGGCTGCAATGGGCGGGTTATATACAAAGACAGCACACGGATGGTAAAACTGGCCTGAGAAGGAGCACCAGTAAGACGAAAACCTTTGAGTCGCCCCGAATGAGGTAGCGAGACAACATTAAAGCGGACCTAAGGACCATTGGGATAGAATATGACCCAGTATTGATAAAAGATCGACAACAATGGAGGCGAATAGTACAGTCGGCCAAGACTCACCCGGGTTGTAGAGCCATGGAGTAGTAGTAGTATGCCCTGTCCTCCCCTTTTGTAGAAGTGCTAATAGCATTAGGACTGTTACCATTTAACTCTGCGACCCACAAAAGTATTAATTCTACACTAATATCAGTAATTTTTGATAGTTTTTATATTTCAACTCCCTGCCACCCCTTTATTAGGCTTGCCTACTTTAAAAAGTTGGCTTTTTGAAGACTGAACATCGGACAAGGAAATAAGACAAGCTCGTCAGACATTCTTGAAGTTTCGAAGAGTGCTTACCTGTTCCGATTTTGACCTTAACCTAAGAATCAGATTCATGAAGTGCTACGTTTGGTCGGTGCTTCTTTACGGTAGGGAGGGTTGGAGATTGAAAGCGACTGTAATTAAGATATTGGAGGCTTTTGAAATGTGGCTGTATCGCAGAATCCTCAAGATACCTTGGACGGCCCGACTGACAAACGAAGAAGTTCTAAGACGAGTCAACGAACAACGTGAACTGTTTGAATTAATTAAGAAAAAAAACGGCATACTTGGCACATATAATGCGAAACACGAAATATTAATTCTTGCATCTGTAAATCGATGGCAAAATCGAAGGCCGGAGAGGAATCGAAAGGAAAAAAATGTCTTGGCTGCGAAATATTGGACAGTGGACAGGGCTACATGATATACAGTCGCTAATACATACCGCACGGAACAGAAATGCAATGGAAAATGTTATCGCAAACATCTGTTAATGGATACGCATTAGAAGAAGAAGAGCTTTGAAAATATTACTTTAAAACTCAGCGAAGAAGAATATAAATTCAACACTTATACCGGTGTTTTTATTTCTCCTTTCGTAAGGGTGCTAACAAAATTGGGAATGTCACTAACAAACTTAGCGACTCCAAAAACTATGAATTTGACACAAATATCGGAAATTTTTGAAATATTTTATGCTAACAAAATTGGTAATGTCACTATCAAACTCAGTGACCCCAAAAACTATGAGATCGACACTAATATTGGCGTTTTAAATAATGCTGTCTTCTCCTGACCTATAATTCCTTAAACTCTTATTGTTAATAAATAAAAACTTTAATGTCCACGGTAATTTTCTGAAAAATTGATTTAAAAAAACCACCATTCCGACCTTTCTTAGTTAAAAAATACGGAGCAATGTAGATATCTTGCGACAAAAGCAATTTATTGAACTGTCTTCCTACCGAAGTAATAAATTTATTTTTGAATTAAAATCCCGATCCAAACGACTTCCTATTTAATTCAACAAATAAGTCGTTATGACACCAGCCTCAACCGTTAATCTAAATCGATGAAAATTATGTTTAAATTAATAACCGACACCTAATAAGACGCTATATTAACCCTGCTGTATGTCTGGCCGTCGTGGTTATTTATGAAAATATGACCGTTCATTAATTAACGACTAGTAACTCGTTCGTGATTTAAACAGTGTAAAACAACATTTGCTCGTATATGCAACTGGATAGATATAAAAATATGCTAAATGGACCAATAAGGCTAAAGAATCAGGAGATAAGTAAGTCGCAATAAAAATAATAATATTGGTGAATTGTTTTTAGGCTATTTTGGCCGTCGTAGATCTGAGTTTATACTCGACGGTTAGCCATCTCGAGTGAATGGCATCTTCTGGAGATATGTCTGCTTTTTCTTTAAGGCTGACGGTCTGTGACATTTGTATGTCACGATCGCAGGTTGTATATGTTTTGGTGAGCGGGGCATATTTGATGGCTGTTCAGAAATTAGTCACGTTCCGAAGATTCATTCTTCTTATTTTTGTAAGGAAGCAGCCTTTTATTTTTAAGTACAGGTACCCATGTTCTATTAATTTTAAGCGTTTCCTCAGATTTATTTATTCTGCTGGTGTTTATGTATTTCAATCGCTTTCCTATAAAGCGTCGGGTAATATGCACATGTGGTGCATAAGACTTGAGTGTCCTCGAATTTAATTCTGTGATCATTATTATTAATTGTGTGCTTCACGACAGCAGATTTTTCTGTATGTCCAAAACGGCAGTTGGCTTTGTGTTCTTTGACCCTGGTGTTAATGGACCGTTTAGTTGTTCCAATGTAGACACTTCCACAAGTGCAGGGAATACGATAAACATCTGCAGAACTTAGTGGGACTCTCTTATCCTTGGCAGCTTTCGATCTTCTTAGATAGCTTGAAGATAGTTTTGATGTTATATCTTCCCAAAATCTGGTCCGATCCTATCTGTCACTCGAGAAATGTAGGGTAAAAACGCTTTAGAAGTGACTTCACGACTACTTAATTCATCGCTTATGCCACCTCTAGTGCAAGGCTTTCGACGTATACATTTATATATATATATATATATATATATATATATATATATATATATATATATATATATATATATATATATATCTTTTAAATTATATCCATTTGATATAGGGGCGTTCTTATGGTGAATTTAGTTCTTTATTTAAATGTTCTGGTTCACAGTATCTTATTGCCCTTTTACCAAAGTTCTTATAACTTCTGTTCGTTGGCAAGGGTGGTGGTTAGGTGTATGCTGTTGATGTGAGCGAGAAATTCGTTGAGGCTGTCTCTATTATAAGGCCAGACAACAAAGGTGTCATCTACATATCGAAACCATACTTTCGGTTTTAGATGAGAGCTGTCCAAAGTTTTCTTTTTAATTTTCTTCATAAAAAAATTCGCAATCACTGGTGATTTCACAATATGTAAAAATAATATTACTGAAAATATTGTGGTTTTTCTTCGAGATTGTTTGCTGCGTCAAGTAAAAACAACTTGTAAGCAATATTTCTTTGAGACATATATACAATTAAAAATAAGACCAACACACTTAAGAGGGGGTTAACTAAGATCCAAGTTTATTCGGGTGGTAAAGCAGGAGGTATAAATTTCAAACGATAAAGGCGGGATCAGATCAGAGAGGTAAACGTCTATTGTCATCCCGTAAATATAGTAAAATTTGCCCTTCGGCAAAATTATGCAAAATATTTCGTTGAACCCTACAAAAAAATAAAATGGAAATTCATAAAGTAGAAAAAAACATATGTGCTGTACTGGTATACGGATGTTACAAAAACACACGGTGAACATTTATGGACAAGGTGATGAAAAACAAGATTTAATGAAAAATTATTTATTTAGAGACCGTAAAGTAAGACTAAAAACACAATAATATATTTTACGAGAATGGTGAAGGCATTACTATACTTAGCATCGTCAACAAACTGTATGCAAAGATACTGATTAAAAGAGTGACGATTGAAACTAAGAAGATGATATGGGATGTGCTAGCAGGATTTAAAAGAAGAAGAAGATATATAGATCAGGTCTTTTCATTACGAGGTATAGTCGAAAAATTCTTGGCTAAAAGTGATAAGGTCTACTGCGCATTTGTAAACTTTGAAAAGTCTTATGACAGAATGGTAGGGAATGAATTATGGTTGACATTTTCTATGTATAGGGTGAGCGGTAGTTTAATACGAGCACTGTGAAAAATGTGTTGGACAGTGATGTGTGGCTTCGCCATGGCTGTTTAACTTATACATTGACAAATGTTTAAAACATTTAAAAGAGGGAGCGTACGGATTAAGAATAAATGTTTGGTCATCAGTTGCCTCCTTTACGCCGATGATCATGTCATATAAGCATCATCTAAAGAGAAGCTGCAGAAAATGGTTAATATTATGCATACTGCCCTGAAAATCAAAGGAATAAAAGTAGATGTAAGAAAGACGAAAGTTATGGTTTTTAAAAGAGAAGAAAGAGTTACAAACTGCGAGGTGCTGATTAAAGGAGAAAGAGTGGAACAAGTGAATGAGTTTCTATACTTGGGTCCGCAGTTTACAATAGACGAAAAGTATGACTGTGACATTGAGCGAAGGGTGTGGGCAGAAAAACAAATAAATGAAGCCCTTTATAACTTAATAATCAGCACATAACGCTATGCATAGAGGAGTGCTGGTCCCTACACTTATGTATAGTAGTAAATGTTGGGTTTGGCAGAAGAAGCATAAAAATAAGCTTATTGCTGTGGAGATTAGAAGTTTGAAAAGTATAGCCAGAGTGACATGGTTAGATAAAGTGAAGGATTAGGTAGATAATGGAACGCTGTGGTGTGAAAAAAAGATATGGTCACAAGGATAGATAAAGGAATGCTTAGATGGTTTAAACACGTAGAGAAAATGGATGAAGAAAGATTTACGATTTATAAGGCGAGTGTGAATGGACAATGAACGACCACGGCAAGCATATTTCGATCAAATCATCGTTGTTTTAAAAAAAGACCAGGTCAAGAGTACCAACAACCGACGAGCATGTTTAAGAGCACTGATGAAAGTAAAAGAATCAAAAGATGTGTGCAAGAACTGTAGCAAGTAAAAAAGGCTGATTATATGTATGTATGTATGTTACTTCTCTGCCTACCACTACAGGTAATATGTCATCTTTTAAATTAAAATTAAAATAATTTGTATTTACTATTTATTTATTCTTCCGTTTTAAAATTGTATAATTAAATCCAGTGTTATTCTTTATAATCATGAGCTAAATCAATAATTTATAGGCTCTATGTGAAACAACACATTTCTGCGAGGGCGCTCGTAACAGTGGTTCCGCAAAGGCTTCACAGAAATAACTTAGACGGCGTAATTTTGGTTGGATTTAAAAAAATTGTTTTAGCGTAGACCAAAGTAAAATTAAGGCATCTCTGAAAGTACTTTTTTAAAATAATTAATATTTCGTAAGAAAAAAAAATAGCAAATTTACCCGAAACTCTACATTTATTCTAGAAGTTATCTACCAAAAATTTAAAAAACTCTTTACATAGATGCATAGATATTTTCCAAAAAGAAGGTTAAATAATATGGAATTATTTAAATGACCTTTGACTTATCTCATTTTAACCTTTTTGTGTTTTACTAATAAATTAAATTAGGATTTAACCCCTTTTACATAGCACATTAGTATTTTAAAGGCCTCAGTTTAACTAATATCAAAGATAAGCTAGATCCTTTTCTATGGCTTCTTAGTATACAACACCAAAATATTAAGTGGCAAAATTTAAACGAAGCTGTTCAAGCTGCCAAGGCCAACATCGCAGTAGTCAACCAAAAGAGGTGCGCGAGGTAGCAGACGTGGTAGCGCTGTACAGCGCATATTGAACAAAAACAGCGGCTTAAGAATGTTTCATTCGATTGTTTGGAAAAGATTTACATCAAAGAAGCTTTTTTGCGTTGATCATAAATCATAGGTTGATCACTTTACACCTGAGACGAAGGAACAGTCATAACAATCACCTAAAAGGAGAAAATCGGCTCAAAAAAAGGGCCAAAACAGTTTTAACTACAGGCAAGCTCATGGCGTCAGTTTTCTGGAATACCAGTGGGATAATTTTTATTAATTATCTTCGAAAGAATAAAATATGAACGACGAGTGTTATGCGAACCTATTGCAGCGTTCAAGCGGTAAAATTAAAAAAAAAACTGCTGCATTTGAGGAAAAAAATAATTCTTTTTTAATCAAGACAATAAACCAGTACACACATCCTTAATAGCGATGATGAAAATGAATAAGTTTGAGTTACTTCACCACGTAGCCTATCGCCTGATTTAGACTCCTCGTTTGTTAACAAGCTTAGGAAAATGCTCGAGGGTAAAATAAACCACCGGACGAAATTACTGCATAATACTACTAATACTAATACTACATAATAAGTAATGCTAATTGCTATAATTAATAAACAAATTGCCACGTCTTTTCATTCTCTATAGAGTACTCTGCCAGCGGTCTCTCTACTGGCAAATTATGCCCGAGCTCAGCCGTAGAGGGTAGAAGAAAAAAAGAAAATAAAATTAAGCCGCGCCACCGACTTAGACAGTTCAAGCCGGAAACCCCTAGGTCTTATAGGCACTAGCAAAGCCACACGATAAACAACTAAGATTATGGTGAACCAAATAAATGAAATTATAGCAAAAATATATTGAATACTTTTCTCCTACAATAAATCAAAGTACACAGCTCAATAGCAAAATTATAACAAATATAGTCAAAATCAACAGCTAACAATAAATCTAAGTAATCAGTTCAATAATAACATTATAACAAATATAGTCAAAATCAACAGCCAACAATAAATCAAAGTACTCAGTTCAATAATAAACTTATAACAAATATAATCAAAATCAACAGCTAACAATAAATCAAAGTACTCAGTTTTGGCATATTATCTAATGCAATAAATAGTTTCCAACAATGTACTATAGTAATAAATTAAAATGAAACTTAATCGTGGTGTCAAAAATAAGTCACGTCGTTAAATATTCTAAAATAAATCACTTGTAACCTTTGGGTATACGAATTCACTACTCCTGTGACCGGTTTGGTTATGGAACGGCACCTGCTAATTAACAATGGCTTCCCTCAAATAAATCCCGCATGCGGTTATTTTAACTCGACACCAAAATCCAAAATATCAACAACGAAGGTAAGATAGAATGGTCAAGTTAAAAATTAAATGGTTTTTCTTCAAAATCCAATTAAGATGGCCCAAATACAGCCAGATATGAAAGAAAAACCGTAGAGGTTCTGCACACTAGCCAATATCACACTGTCCCAAAAATTCTCACCACACCACTCCCAAGACTGCCACCAAACGACTGCCTACTTCCCAGGCCGGATATCAAGAAAAATGACACGGAACCGACGTCAACCAACAATATTCGCAAATCTATGTTCCAAACTCAAAATCGCGCTCGTCCATGTTGATAGCCAGCCCCATCCACACAGAAATGCAAACCAAACAATAATATAACCGACAACACACAACAATCGAGGCCAAAAACCAAAGCAAAATCTAATAACGAAAACCCCCACTCAATCTCCAGCGATTAACAAAAATGCCACAGCCATTAACAATCGAATCCTATCACAATAAGGTATGCAACACTATTTACAACGAATGATATATTTAAGTTACAACAAAATACGGCACGCGACACTATTTACGAGTACCTGAGGAATAGAAAACTATCATAGACGCAATTATAATGGAACTGTAGAAGGGAAAAAAAAGGCACGTTACAAAATTTATGGACATTAAAAACAATAAAAGTTAGAAAAAACGTATTCGGATACTTTAAAATTAAATAAGCCTCAATATTTTTCTATAAGATTGGAAATAAGACTTAACAAAATTTTTGTGTTTAAAAAAACAATAATAGTGTAAATAGGACACTAGTAACAAAATAAATGGTGTGAGTGCGACAATAGTAGCGTGTGTTATCTCCTTTACTTCGGATCACAGCATTTATACGCTTAAACATGCTTCTAATTAATTTAATCTTAAGGAATCTGTTTTCATGCTGTGATAATTGCATTTTTAAGTTTTCTAAGGTTTCTAGGTGGAGCTATTTAACGTTTAAAATTTTTCTTGAGGTGATCTCATAAATGCTCGGTCAAATTAAGATCTATTCTTTTTAGTGTTCACTGCATAACTGGTATACCAACTTGATTTAGATAATCGAATACCTCTCTAGCTAGATGAGATCGAGCGTTGTCTTACATAACCAGGAAATTGGAATCCAAAAAAGGACCAAAAGGCAATATTTCAATATTCTCAAGATAGTAATTGGCGTTCTTGGATCTCGTACGGACAGGAACTAATTATGTGCGAGCGTCAAAGCATATACTACTCCAAAACATAACAGAGCCACCGCCGAATGGAATCCTCCAGACTCATTTACGACCTTTTGGATGTTTTAGGCTAATCTTAGTGAATAAAATGTGTAAATTTTTTTTTCCAATTATCCACAAATTGATGATTTCGAGCAAAACGTATCCTGTCATTTAAATTTTCTATAGTTAACAAGAGTGCAGTGGCTTGTCTCCTACTGTTTAATCCGGCTTCATTTAACTGTTTAAAAAAAAAAGATCAACAACCTTCGCTACGCTGATGACTTTACAGCAATTGCGGCATCAGAGGAGGAACTATGCGACCTGATCAGGCGAATAGAGCATTTCAGCAAGGAGATTGGTTTGAGAATAAATAAAAAGAAAACAAAATTATGATAGTTGACCAAACTAACAACAATAGACCAGAAATAAAGAAAATAAATAACATCCACACAGTTAACACTTTCATTTATCTAGGTTCACTAATTTCCAACGAAGGCGGAGCCAGTGAAGAAATCAAAAAGAGAAGCTCCATAGCAAAGAAAGCAATGACTAAACCAACAAACATATGGAGAAGTCATGAAATTTCTTTGGCAACAAAAATTAGACTGGTAAGGAGCCTGGTCTTCTTAATCTTTCTCCATGGGTCAGAATGCTGGTTGCTCAAAGTAACGAAGAAAAAGAAAATTGACGCCCTGGAAATGTTCTGTTGGCGTAGAATGCTGAGAATCTCGTGGACACATAGAAGAACCAATGGATCAATACTTCAACAAATAAAAACAAAAAAGCGAATAAGACCAATAGTATTTGAAAACATCGCTAACTTTTTTGGCCACGTAGTACAAGGAAACGGCCTTGAAAGACTAACCGTTGAGTGCGTGGTAGTCGAAAAAAGACTCCGAGGTAGGTCCCCCACTAGATATACGAACCTCATTACTAACATCACGGGACAAATTCTAGCCTGCACATTTAGGATGGCAGAGAACAGAGAGGAATGGAGACATATTGTGGAGAGCAACTTTTGAAAGCATGATTCTCGAATACGAGATAGCGACTAAGAATAAGAAGAAGAAAAGAAATTGTTTTGAAAGAAACTGTGACGTAGCGGCAGCTTTGAGTTCGTTTCGGATCACAAAACTATTGACAGTCCTGTTTTTTTAAGTGTAAAGTGTCTAATAAAACGTTGATCTCGGTCGTAAGTGCATCGTTTGGCCTTCTAGAATAATTTTCTACCTTATTTAATTGTCTTACTATACGACTCATTGTGGAACTATTTTTGCCCAACAAATTGGCAACATAACTTTGACAATATCCTTTATCTTTTAAAAGTAAGTATCCAGTTTATTTGTCAAATATTTAGGAGCAACAATAACAGAAGACAACAAAAATGAAAAAGACGTAGCTGCTCGTATTGCATCGGCAAACAGAGCCTTTTATGCACTATCTACATTCTTTAGATCCCAATTACTTATAAGGGGAACTAAGGTAAGAAAGTATAAAATCTTAATACGACCTGTTACAGCATATGGTAGCGAGACATGGATTCTAAACAAACGCGAAATCAATAAGCTGTTAGTCTTTGAAAGAAAAATATTAAGACAGTATAACAGGAGAGTGGAGACGCCAAAAAAATAACGAGCTGAAAGAACTATACGGCATGGAAAATATAGTAAGGTGGATCAAGTCCAGTCGACTTAGATGGGCGAGACATGTTTTTAGAAATAATGACCAATGGCTTTTAAACATCATATACCATAAAAGGCCGGAGGGAAGAAGATCTGTTGGCCGGCTTAGAAGGAGATGGAAGGACGCAGTTTCGAAGAATCTGAGAAAAATGGGTATAACACAGTGGAAAATGAAAGCATAAGATAGACAGAGCTGGAGGGCAATAGTGAATACTGCCAAGACTCACGCGGAGTTGTAGTGTCAGCGAGAGAGAGATAGAGAGAGTTTATTTGTTAACAATGAGAAGGTGGAGTCCATGGTTAATGTCTATTTTGATTCTTACCATAAACATGGTATTGAAGCGATTGAATATCGCTGGAAAGATAATATCAAGCTAAAAAATTATGTTGAAAAATAAAAAAGAATTAAATTTTATCCGGGTACTTCTGTGACTTTTCTTCTTCTTTTATGTACCCTATCCGGTCTCCCGAACGTTTGCTATCACTCTGGCTAGAGCATTTCTATCTTCTGCTAAGTGTATAAATTCTCCTACTAAACGTATATTTGTCCATTCACGAATGTTCTTTAACCATGACTGTTGCCTTCTTCCAGATCCACAGCGCCCCTCTATTTTCCCCTTTATTATAATTTGGAGTAGTTGATATTTATCTCCTCTTTATATGTGACCAAGGTGTGCAATTTTGCGGAATTTTATGGTGGTCATTAATTGCCTGTCAGTTTTAGCCCTTCTGAGGACTTCCTCATTTGTTAGATGGTCCGTCCAAGGTATGCGCAGTATCCTCCCGTGCAGCCACATCTCAAATGCCTCTAATCGGTTTATTGTACTGATCTTGAGTGTCTACGTCACCGTACCATACAACAGTATTGACCATATATAACATTCAGTCATCCGTTGTCTTAGCTTAAGGTTCAAATCATCATTGCAAAGAAGCGGTCTCATTTTATTAAACGCTGCGCGCGCCATCTCTATTTTGCTTTTCATTTCTGTATCAGGGTCCAGTGTTGCCGTTACGGTGCTTCCAAAATATTTAAATTTTGTGACACGTTCTAATGGGATACCATCGTGGTTTAGATTGACGTTATTCTGTACCGTACGACTCACTACCATGAATTTTGTTTTATTAGCGTTGATATTCAAGCCGTATCTTTTTCCAATTGTGTTAATTCTGTCTAGCAATGTTTGGAGGTTTTCTATTGTGTCTGATAGTATTACCGTGTCATTAGCATATCTAATTGTTGCTATGGGTAAGCCATTTATTTTAATTCTGCAGTGTCCCAGTTCTTCAAGAGCTTCTTTAAATATTCGGTCGGAATAGAGGTTGAAAAGCAGTGGAAAAAGTATACATCCCTGTCTAACTCGTTTTTGTATTGCAATATCGTCTGTTGTTATATTACCTACTCTTGCACTTGCTCTTTGTCCCCAATACAGATTATTTATCAGCTGGATATCCTGTCTATCTAAACCCTTTTCTTTTAACATTACCAGAAGTTTATCATGGTTAATTCTGTCAAACGCTTTTTTATAGTCCAAAAAGCATATGAACACATCCTTACGTTGGTCTCGTCATTTCGGTAGCAACACGTTGATTCCGAACAGAGCCTCCCTTGTACCAAACGCATTTCTGAAGCCGAATTGTGATTGATCTATGTCTTCTTCGCATTTACTTCTAATACGAGCATGAATTATACGCAGTAATGTTTTCAGCATGTGTGACATGAGACTTTTTAGTCTATAGTCGCTACATTGTTTTGGATGTAGCTTTTTAGGTAAGGTAATGAATGTAGACTTTAGCCAATCAGGCGGGATGTCACCTGTTTCGTATATTTTATTGAATAACCTTGTTATTAATTCTGAAACTCTTAGCTTACATAATGTTATAATTGTTTTATTTATAAACATAACTTTTGCCCATTGATATTCTTTTTATTTAGTACTTGTTTTGATACGTGGAAGAAGTCAGGTCAGTTTGACAGAGCGATCTCCTTGTTCTCATTATTATTTTGACACTAATGTGTATTGACTAGTAATTAATGTTTGCAAAAATTAAATTTTAAAATATTGTTTGTGATGCACACCTGTTACGTCCTTGACCAGGTCGCCTTTTGTATTTTTCAGTCTCATCGTATCGCTTTGCCACGCAAGATTGATGTATCTGCAATATTTTGCGCCCGCGAGTGTGTTTTTTTTCAAAGACACAGCCGACGTTTAATCGCAAATACAATTAAATCAAAATCGAAAGAAAAAATATTAACACTTTTTAAAATTTCATTCATATTGGTTACGGAGCGACTGACTCATCATCAGTTTCATTGACGGAAGGATGGCGGCAATTTTACATTTTTATTATGTTGGTATTTCACATTACCGAAATCGATTGTGCACGGTAGTCACAGTTAAACAAACCGTGGGCATAATAGTGACGAGTTTTTTTTATTAAAATTGATTTATGAAATATGAAATGCAATGCCCGATAAAAAATAGACTAGACTCTTGGTCTTCAAGGCTGTCTGTCCCCGTCTACGTTAATTACATGTTTGCCGCTTGCAAATAAATTAATGTAGAAACAATAAACCAATTATAAAAAAAATAAAAAACTTAAAAAAGGTCGCCATCAATGCCACATTTAAGAATGGTTTTGTAGGTAACTCATCAAAGATAAACATAGTTACCACTTTTCTAAACCTAAATCAGCAATCAGCACAGTAACGCAAAAGTACTGGCAACCACGAGAGCTTAAGGAAGCCATAACTTAGTAAAAAAGGTTGCTATTAGGGTTACATTTAAAGACAGTTTTGGAGGTAACCTATCAAAGAGAAACCGAAATCCGACCTATACTGGAGTATTGCTCGCACATTTGGGGTTCAGCACCAAGGCATTCTCTTTGTCTTCTAGATTCCATTCAGAAAAGAGCCATTCGTTTGATAAACAGCTCAACTCTCACAGATACCCTTCACCCTCTAGAACATAGAAGAAGAGTTGCAGGCCAGTCATTGCTCTACAGATATTTCCATGGCAGATGCTCCAGAGAAATAAAAACTCTTGTACCAACATTGGCCACATTCGGCCGAAGAACTCGGCACGCTGATCAGTCTCACCCATTTACTCTTAAGATTGACACTTCAAGGACCAATCTTCATCAAGAATCCTTCCTTTACAGGGCTGCTACGGAATGGAATAAGCTGCCAAAATCAGTTTTTCCAGAGAACTATGACCTGCAACTTTTTAAAAAGCGTGTCCACAATCATCTCCTTTCTATAATTCCTTCCCTTTCTAATAGTCGCAGTGCGGGCCGTCCGCGGCCCACACGATAGGTCTACCCTTTTTGCGACTATATTCATAAAAAAAAAGTTATTAACCCTTTTTTCAAATGAAAAAAATAGCTGAGAAATTTTTTTTAAATTGAAAATATTATGATTCTCTCTTCAGTTGATGTCTGGTTTCAGATGTCGTGACCCCTAGAATGTATGCCCGGGACATGGTCAAAGTATTTGAGGGTGTTTCTTTGGATGTCTGGTAACAACAGTTCATTTTCTGCAATTCGTAGCTCTTGAAGGATTGAAGCGTTTGTTCTGCGGGCCGTCCATGGAATTCCAAGCATTCGTCTATAGCATGTCATTTCGAAAGCTTTAATCTGGCGTCTACATGCCACAAGGATAGTCCATGACTCGGAGCCGTAGGTAGCGATTGAGAATACAAGTGATATCATGAGGTGTTGTTTTGTAGCTTTACTTATGTTGTGATCTTTCCATACTTTTGTTAGTTTGACTAACGCTGTCCTTGCTGTCCCAATCCTCACTTTTATTTCCTTTTCACTATCACCTTTGTTTGTGATGCATGCACCGAGGTATATAATTGACTCTTTGCACTCTTTGTCAGGTATTGAAGAAAGGGTTCGTGGTAAAACTCCGCTTTTATACACGATTATAAGACAACAGTTGCTCCTGTTGAGTTTTAACCCTGATTCTGCTTTAACTTTTTCGACTCGTTTTAATAAGTTTCTTATTACCTCTTCACTGCTTGCTAACATTGTCGTGTCGTCCGCGTATCTGAGATTTGAGATTTTTCTTCCGCCAATATTTCCGAAACAGTTGCAGATAGGTATGGGACATTGTACATGAATTATGTCTAGAATTTTCTGAAGAATCCAAAAAATAAATAATATACAGGGAGTTGTATTTAAAATAAGAAAGTTGGTATCGGCCACTGTCACATGACACACCCTATATAATTATTTTTTTTTAAAGATAATACGCATCTAAAAATACAAATCGACGTGTCCAAGCGTTTTTCCCAACACGCTCTCATTTATTCGTTATCGAATTTATTCCATTTGGCTGTTCCACACTGTATATATATATATATATATATATATATATATATATATATATTTATATATATCTGAATCCTTGTTGTTTATCGCCCAATGTGGTGAGTTTATTTATTTTATTTGTTAATATTTTTGTTACTAGCTTTAAGGTACTATTTAGAAGGTTTATGCCTCGATAGTTTGCGAGTATCTTTTTGTCTCCTTTTTTGAACAGTAAGATTGTGGTACTTAGGCGCCATTCGTCCGGAATTTTTTAATGTAAAAGGATTTTGCAAATTATGACTGCTAGCTGATATTTTGGGCTTCTCCTGCTGTATTAAAGAAGTTTTTTTGGAAAACCGTCTGGGCCTGAACTTTTTCTGTTCTTAAGTTTCATTAATGCAGTTTCTTTATCCTTTTCTTCCATTTCAGTTACTCAAAACTATTTTGTATAGAAAATATGCATGAAAGAAAAACAATAATCCATAAAACGCATTGTTTTTTACAACTGTCCTGACTGACTTTTAGTTCTATCTTGGGTTCGGCGATTAAAACTCTCGATCCAATAACAAAAACAATGTTTATTTCAATACAATAACTTTTGTTTTTGTTAACCATTTAGATATTTACTTAGCAATACAACTTTTACAACTCTATATAACTAATTACATTTAATAATTCCTAAACACATAAGCTAATACTAATACTAATCATCGTTATAAACGTTTCCCCTTTTATATTTCCGATATTCAGTTCCAGATCATTCTACCTGTTTCTCCACTATTCGACGCGGTTCCCCTTTTTTTTACCTGAACGAATAACCACGAGAAGGGTCCGGTTATCTCTCGAATTTCTATGCTCATTAAATATGCACCCTTGATTCGGTTGTAGCCGCCAGAGACGGATTCAGTAAATTCGTAACAATATCTTACTTTTTAGTTACTACAGTCAATGTATTTTAGATGGGACGGAAGACTAAAGGTCACCCCGCCAACAGTCGGTTTAACCCTCACCTGCCGCATTAGATGTTTCACATCAAAATATTCTGGCGTCTATCTCTTTTGTGATAATTAACAGATTGACCGGCCTATTTTTTGCAACGCGTTTCTCGCGATCAAAGCAGCAGCGATGCAAAATATGTGTGCACCGAAGACAAGAACATGTCAACTGAGACGGGGCTTGTCAAGAGTTGAAACGGCTTTTTCCTTCGGCCGATGAACGGTACCTGCCAATGCGTTTTATTCGCTATGAAATAAGAACAACCACCGGGTCCAATAAATATAAATTTAAAATAATTACGTGGAGTATTTCTCTTAAATAATTTTATAACGTTCGCTCGTCATCACTCGAGACGTCATAATATTGTACCATTAAGTCGAAAAAAACATTCGCAAGCCGGTTTAGGGTAATTGGATGAGAGGGTTGATCGGATTAAAAATATCTCGCGAATAACCGAATCGAGATTTGCGGGTTTACGGTTGGCATAGCAGAAAATTAAAAAAAAATTATTTTCTTATCGACTCTGATGTTCCATCAAACTCAGCCGAGGCATAATTAATATTCTGCTCGATACACACACGACCAAACTTATATGGAATCACCTATTATCTCCTGTTCAATCACAATAAGACAACAATAAGTTATTTGAAAATTAATAGCTGTTTATCCAGATAAATTGTATAAAAAAATTAAAAATATTATAACCAAAATTTTCAATACCAAATAGAAACATAATTGACGTTTTCCTAAAAATATACTGTAATGTGAGTTGCAATTTAAAAAAGAAAAGTCACTGTTTGTTAATTTAACTCCTTACTGTATACTAGGGTGGATTCGTTGTATACTAAAAAAAAAAACAATATTTGCTAGTCTTATTTGCTTGCTGCAAAGTCGGTGCTTTGTGACAATAAGAATGTTCCGGTAAAATTTGAGAAAAAATATTAACAGCGAGTATTGCCCCAACTTGATTAAAAAGACAGTGCCAAAAAAAAAATATGGTTTTGAACAGTTTTTTGCCGAGAACTTAATAGATTTACAATAAATAATTGCAGTTGGCTGTGACGGTACTGTGACGAATACCGGTCAAAAAGGTGGTCTAATATGACTTCTGGAAGTGCAAATGACTATTTCACTCATCTTAAAATATTCACATAATCTAACCAGTCGCAAACCAAAAACAACTTGTATTATCGCGAATACACCAACTGTCTTTCAATTCTGATTGTAGTGTCAGCTTCGGTATTTTCAACGACGTAACCATAGCAACACAAACTTTGGCAGTTCTATCAATATTAATTGTACCTGAATGTGTCAAAATGAGTCGCTTCGGTGCAAATTCAAATGAAATTATTAACCAAAAAATAGATGAGAACGTACCTGTGTCTACAAAAAAATCAAAATGTTATATATGGGAACAATTTATAACATTCTGTGTCGATCGCGACTACAATTTAGACGCACAAAATACCACCGAACGACTAGCATTCATTCTGAAAGACTGGGCATTTAATATGAGGAAAATTGACGAAAGTGATTACAAGGAAAGTGTAATTAAGCCGTATGGAACACTGATTATTGCAAGAAAAATATTTTAGCAAGTTGCCACGTCTTTTTCGTTCTCTATAGAGTACTCTGCCAGTGGTCTCTCTACTGGCAAATTATGCCCGAGCTCAGCCGTAGAGGGTAGAAGAAAAAAAGAAAATAAAAGTGAGCCGCGCCACCGACTTAGACGGTTCAAGCCGGAAACCCCTAGGTCTTATAGGCACTAGCAGAGCCACACGATAAACAACTAAGATTATGGTGAACCAAATAAATAAAATTATAGCAAAAATATATTGGATACTTTACTCAAACAATAAATCAAAGTACACAGCTCAATAGCAACATTATAACAAATATAGTCAAAATCAACAGTCAACAATAAATCAAAGTACCCGGTTCAATAATAAACTTATAACAAATATAATCAAAATCAACAGCTAACAATAAATCAAAAATCCAAAGTTAACGATTCCATAAAATAACCAAAACAAAGGTAAGAGTAACAAACTTTATCAAGTTACCAAAAAAAACGTATACAAGTCAACTTTTTAATAATACTTAATCAAACGTTCACATACGGCTGCTAATTTACTCACGTTTTTACCATTTACATAAAGATTTACACTGGTAAAACAATCAAGCTTATTTAAAAATATTTCTTTTTTACAATGGTTGTCCTTTAAAATATCAAAATTGTAGGATATTTAAAAATAAGTATAAAGAAAATATATTTACTTGGACACAAAGAACTATTGAGAAGATTACTTTAATCAAAGTTCAGCCTTGGCATATTATCCAATGCAATAAATAGTTTTTAACAGTGTACCATATTAATAAATTAAAACAAAACTTAATCGTGGTGTCAAAAACAAATCACATCGTTTAAATATTCTAAAATAAATTACTTGTAACCTTTGGGTATAGGAATTCACTACTCCTGTGGCCTACTCCTGTGGCCGTTTGATTATGGAACGGCACCTGATAATTAACAATGGCTTCCCTCCATCAAATCCCGCATGCGGTTATTTTAACTCGACACCAAAATCCAAAATATCAATAACAAAGGTAAGATAGAATGGTCAAGTTAAAAATTAAATGGCTTTTCTACAAAATCCAATTAAGATGGCCCAAATACAGCCAGATATGAAAGAAAAACCGTAGAGGTTTTGCACACGTGTTAATATCAAATCGTCCCAAAAATTCTCACCACACCACTCCCAAGACTGCCACCACACGACTACCACCCAACGACTAACTCCTTCCCAGGCCGGATATCAAGAAAAATGACACGGAATAAACGTCAACCAACAATATTCGCAAATCTATGTTCCAAACTCAAAATCGCGCTCGTCCGTGTTGATAGCCAGCCCCATCCACACAGAAATGCAAACCAAACAATAATATAACCGACAACACACAACAATCGAGGCCAAAAACCAAAGCAAAATCTAATAACAAAACCCCCACTCAATCTCCATCGATTAACGAAAAATGCCATAGCCATTAACAATCGAATCCTATCACTACAAGGTATGCAACACTATTTACAACGAATGATATATTTAAGTTACAACAAAATACGGTACCTGAGGAATCAGAGACACAATTATAATGGAACTGTAGAAGGGAAAAAATAGGCACGTGACAAAGTATCAGAGGGATATTAATCCATTCAAAAGTATAATTTTCATAGAGGCAAGGGCGGCTCGTGACAGTAAGAGGAAATTATGCAAGCTGCACCTGAGAAACGGAAAGTAAGTTCTGTCGCTATGACTTTTGACGAATATAAAAATATGTGCCTACAATGGGATGAGGATACGCCAGAGGGCCTCCAGAAAAAGTTTTTTCACATAGAACTTGCTTGGAGAGGTAACGAAGCAGCTTTTTCTATGTTGCATTTTTTCAAAGAAAAAACAAACAACAAAGGGTGTTTGACTAATAGAATTGCATATAATCCCATATTTTCCCAAAACCCATCAAGGCGGCAATAATAGTTATGAAGATAATAAATGGCTCACTCAAAACTTGAGCAATCCCGAAATGTGTCCTGTGAGATTATATCGGAAACTGATATCATAAAGGGGAAATATTGCAATTGACAGACTGTTCCTGTCTGCAAATGGCAAGTGGAATAGAAATAATAAAAACAGTTGGTACAAAAATTCTTCTGTGGGTATCAACACACTGTCAAAATGGACAAAACTGTCTGCAGAAAAGATAGGATTGGATACTAAAAAAGTCAAAATAACAAATCATTCTAATCGTACAACTGCAGTTAGTCAGTTACTACAGTTTGGCGTTGGTGAACAACAGGCAATGAAAATAACCGGACATGGAAGTTCCAACTCTATGAAACCGTATTTACAGCTTAGTGAGAAACATCATCAGAAAATATTGAATACCTTCAGAAATACTGGAAGTATGTAAGGTGCCTTTTTTTTTCCTTCTACAGTTCCATTATAATTATATCTCTGATAATTTTATATTCCTCAAGTACTCGTAAATAGTCTCGCGTACCGTATTTTGTTGCAACTTAAATATATCATTCGTTGTAAATGGTGTTGCATACCTTATTGTGATAAGATTCAATTGTTAATGGCTATGGTATTTTTGTTGATTACTGGAGATTGAGTAAGGTATTTTCATTATTAGATTTTGCTTTAGTTTTTAGCCTCGATTATTGTGTATTATCGATTATATTATTGTTTGGTTTACATTTCTGTGTAGATAAGGCTAGCTATCAACACGGACGAACGCGATTCTTAGTGTGGAACATAGACTTGCGAATATTCTTGGTTGACCTCAATTCCGTGTCATTTCTTGATATCCGGCTTGGGAAGTAGTCGGAGTCGTGTGGTGAGAGTCTTGGGAGTCGTGTGGTGAGAATTTTTGGGGCGGTGTGATATTAACAAGTGTGCAAAACCTCTACGGTTTTTCTTTCATATCTGGCTTTATTTGGGCCATCTTAATTGGATTTTGAAGAAAAACCATTTAATTTTTAACTTGACCATTCTATCTTACCTCCGTTGTTGATATTTTGGATTTTGGTGTCGAATTAAAATAACCGCATGCGGGATTTATTTGAGGTAAGCCATTGTTAATTAGCAGGTGCCATTTCATAACCAAACCGGCCACAGGAGTAGTGCATTTGTATACCCAAAGGTTACAAGTGATTTATTTTTGAATATTTAACGACGTGACTTATTTTTGACACCACAATTAAGTTTTGTTTTAATTTATTAATATAATACATTATTAAAAACTATTTATTGTATTAGATAATATGCCAAAACTATTTTTAAATAAACTCGATTGTTTTAACAGTGTAAATTTTTATGTAAATGGTAAACACATGAGTAAATTAGCAGCCTTATGTGAACGTTTGATTAAGTATTATTAAAGCGTTGACTATATTTGTTATAATTTTATTATTGAGCTGTGTGCTTTGATTTATTGTTAGCTGTTAATTTTGACTATATTTGTTATAATTTTATTATTGAACTGTGTACTTTGATTTATTGTTAGCTGTTAATTTTGACTATATTTGTTATAATTTTATTATTGAATTTTGTACTTTGATTTATTGTAGGAGTAAAGTATCTAATATATTTTAGCTATAATTTCATTTATTTAGTTCACCATAATCTTAGTTGTTTATCGTGTGGCTCTGCTAGTGCCTATAAGACCTAGGGGTTTCCGGCTTGAACCGTCTAAGTCGGTGGCGCGGCTCACTTTTATATATATATTTTTTTTCTTCTACCCTCTACGGCTGAGCTCGGGCATAATTTGCCAGTAGAGAGACCGCTGGCAGAGTACTCTATAGAGAACGAACAAGACGTGGCAAGTACATCAAGTAATGAGTCCAACAATAAAATGTTTCCTAATAACGGTCAAATCATTCAAAATTTCTATAATTGTACTATATATAATAATTATAGTTGAGTGTAATGTTGATTATTGTTCAAGTATTAAAATAAAATAATGATACATATTAAAAAAGGTTTCGTGTTGGAATAATTATTCAGAATTGGGCATGGTAATATATATCATTGAAGATTATAAACATTTGCTTATGATTGTAATGAATTTTTCATATTTATAATAAAGGAATTGGTTTCGTGAAATAGTCTTGCAAAATACCACTCTGTTATGAATATATTCTCATAATTCTGTCTCTTATTACTCACTCAATTGTGTTGCCGTACAGGACGAGTGGTCCTAGCGGACTCGTGGTATTGCTTAGCAACACAATTTCGTGAGCAACAAACCGACAGAATTATCGCGAATATTCAGAACATCGTGGTATTACTTATGAAAATACCACTGCAATGGTTTATTTGCCTCCTGCACGCTAACGAACTTCCACTGAGGCATCTCTTCGACTGTTTGGATGGAACAACGAATGGTCCATGAGCTTTTGCTGGGCTTGTTGGAAAAGCTTTACAGAAATGCGAACATCTACCAGCGGTAAGATTTAAAAAAATTGAATGCGACTTATCGTTTGTTACAAGCACAGATTTAAGTACAGATCAGCTATATCTCTTAGATATTTGTAAAGCGATCAATTTAAGAAAATGTTCTACTAGCCCAGCAAATCGTAATCCGGGAAAATTAGTTCACTCAAGATGGTTACCCACAGGAAACAGAATTTTGTGGTTATATGGGGCAACTGATAGTCCTTCTGAAAATCTGGTTCCTCTAGCAACATTTGTTGTGAAAGTTTATGCACCCATGTGGTCATCATCATCAGTATCATTATCATTATTCAGCCCTTTGTGTCCACTGTTAAACATAGGCCTCCCTAATAATTTTCCATTCCAATCGATTTTGTGCTGTTTGTATCCAGTTGCTGCGGGTCCTTTTAATATCGTCCGATCAACGCGTAGGCGGTTTTCCTCTACTTCGCTTGCCCGTTCTAGGTCTCCACTCAAGAAGCCTCTTTTCCCATCGATCGTCCCGCATCCGTGCAACGTGGCCAAGGACATCGCTGACACCGGTTTTTCCACGCAAATCCTCGTTTCTTATGTGGTCCTTCAAGGTCACACCAAGCATGGATCTCTCCATCTTCCTCTGTGTAACTCTAAGTTTCTTATCTGTTGCTGTTGTTAGTGTTAGGGTTTCTGAGCCATATGTCACCACTGGAAGCATGCACTGATCAAAAACCCTTCTTTTTAGATTGACGGGGATGTCACTTTTAAAAACGTCTTTAAGTCTTCCGAAAGCTGCCCATGAGAGAGTGAGTCTTCTCTTTAGTTCGCATGTCTGCTTATTCCTTGAGATGCTTACCTCATGGCCAAGGTACACTGACTAACCTATGTGGTATCATATTAAAACTAAACCTTCTTGTACCAGTGGATCAAAATATTTGCATAATTTAATAGTTCTATCTCGGTATCTGCCAAAGGAGCTGATAAATATAATTAATCCAGTTTTCCAACTAAATGGATTTTTTGGCCATCCCGAAAATATTCTGTTATCGATGTTACACGACTCACGATATGATATAGGAGAGCTATCATTGAGACGTATTATTAAAGCTAGAAAAAATTTAACAGGGAATGTTCCAAACTATGTAAGAATATTTACTTTGTCAAAATTTAATTTTGAGGCAAAATATTAAGTTGGCTATGTAGATTGGCAATATATTGAACTCACTGAACCTCCAGTGACAAAAGCTTTAACAGATCATGAAATTTTAAATTACATACAACAAGAAACTATTGATCTGAATTAACTGCTTTCTATTGTAAATGGCTTTCCATGTCATACTTAAGCCGTTGAGAGACACGTGAAAACTGTAACAAAAGCATCGATAGCTGTATGTGGTTTATCAAATAGAGACGGTTTCATAAGAGCGAAGATCAAATAAAGGGGAATAGTGCCTTCGTTCAATACAAGAAAACAATATCAAGCTGCTGACTGAATGCTGACTACCATTAATTAAACGATTGTAGTACCTTTATAAAGTTTTATTTTAGTTTAAATTTTTGTTCAAATTTTCTGTTTGTTATAATTTACTTTAAAATAAAATTTTAATTTTTTTCGTGAAAAATATATTTACTTTCTTTTACCCCTGGGGCAGTACAAAATAAGATATAAATTTGAAATTTTGTTTCTCGTAACATCTTATAACGGAGCATTTATTCCACACCAAGCAGTTTCCAAATTAAAATTTTCGTATTTTTGGTCCACCCTACTGTATATTGTGCAAATTGATGTCAATCTATTATAGAACAACGAAATAAGAAGAAAAACAGGTGTAGCGGATTTCGTCAGGAGAATAACAACATTAAAATGGAATTGGGCAGGACACATTGCAAAAATAACTGACGACAGATGAACCAAGAAAATCCTTCCAGTTTTCTGCGTTTGATGTTTGTTGGATGTTCCAGTTCTCCACGTGGTATACCCAAGATACATATTTAAAAGCTTGGTTTAAGTCAGCAATATAAAGATAAAAACTCCGAGATTGGAAAATGGTTACGCTATTGCTTTGGTCTTTTATTTTTAGAGCCCGATGAAGTAGAAGATTTATATATTTTTTTAATTGTATGAGTTTAAGCCTGAAAATAAATATTTAAAGAAATTTTCTGATTATCTTTTAGAAACCTATTTAACCAATGATTCAACATTTCCAATGCTTCACATTCACAATGCTTGTGAATCATTTCATTTGCATTTTAATGGTTCGATATATCAAACACATCCATCCATATTTATTTTTGTTAATGAACTTCTCAATGTTCCAACCGAAGTATATATAAAATGCAATAGTATTAACACACCACATGTATTTAAAAATTTTGCCACAAAGAAAAAACAAATTTTTGTTGCCAAAAAAATTGAAGAGTATAAAAATAAAAAGATCTCAAAGTTGTCTTATGTTAAAATATTATTATTCGAGATTATAGCTTTGGGTCTCGGTTAACTAACTAGTAACACTGGAACACCTGCGGGGCTAATCTGAAAATATATATTATTTTTTGCGTGTGTATTTAATAGAAGTCGGAGCTGTGAATGTGTCTGTTCAAAGAAACCTACCCTATGCTGATGAGGATCAATTCACTTCAAGTTTCCCGTCATCAAAGAAATTCTGGCCAATAAATCTTACACTTATGCCAGGTATGGCATCAGAAGAGTTTTATTAAGGCTAAAATCATACAAGTTTTATAAAAATAAAATGATGAAAAAATTCCTGTTACAGTGTTCTATTATGTTATTAATTTTTGCTAAGAGTAAATTATGTTATTTCTCCAAAACTACTTAAATCAGTTAATCTGCAATACCCGGGCCCTCTCTCTCTTTTTATATTATTTTATAAGTATTATAGGAATTGGATTTTGATCACGTGAATAACTAGGCCGTTCTACAATACAATACGCCTTTTATTTCTATGTAATCATGCATAAATAGAAAATTTCCTTTCCAGGTTCTTACTGCAGTACCCCATTTTTTCGTAGGGTTAGGCAAAGACCGCTTATTTTCACTTGCCACGATCCTTAGACACATCTTTCGCTTCTTTCTTCAAAACAATTTTGACCTGGTCGAGATACGTTAGCCTATGACGACCTCTATCTTTGTTACTACATCTTCTATCACTCTTTTACTTACTTAATCCATCACATTTGCTTTAGCTATACATCTAAGACTACTCATCTCCGCAGTATTATTTTTACTTTCATGCTTCTTCTGCCAAACCCAACATTCACTAAGTGCACTTCTCTATACACAGCCAGTAGTGCCTTTTTTGAAACGGATTTACTAATTATAAAGTTATTTACGGCCCCATTCATTTTTTTTTATGTCAATACCCTTCGCTTAATATCACAGTTGTCGCGACGGTGCGAAAAATGAGATAAGGAATGGAGTGTGGGGTGGCTTCCGGACATGGTGTCGTCTGCCTCTCTGGAGATCACGCCGTCTGCTTCGATGATGATGGTGAAGTACTTCGATAGCTGAAGGTCGCTGATTCAATTGTTCTACCTCCTATAAGTTGCCGAGGGTTGCGTGGATCATCGCAGTGGTAATGTTGATTTATTACACGCGTATTCGTTTTCATTGGAATAAAACACTTTTTTATTGCCATTTCTTCCCATTTTATCTCCTATTTTGTCTCCCACCGAAACATGATTTATTGTACAATTTTGGTCTCGTAATTATTAAAATCTTTTCACTGGTTGTCGAATATAATAATTAATATATAATATAATTTGAATAAATCTAAAATAATATGCTACATTTCAACACGTCGGATTCCGAGCGCAATTTGTCTGGCGTTGAAGTCCGCGTTTTTATTAGTCCATGGCGTAACGGTCGTTTTGCACCCGGTTTATAGCTGTTTTCTACTAGCACGTGTATAGCGGCTGACAGCTTGTCGGCGTCTGGGTCGTAGCAAGGGGTTTAAGATCAATGAATTTCGTAAAAAAATTCTACTGTTGAAATCACGAATTTTCAACAACAGTCATTCTTTTCGTCTTTCGTAAACTTTGAAACCAAATATACAAAGTCATACTAACCCAAAATAAAACAATTTCATTTTTACATTTGGGGACAGGTCAAGCAGCTTCAGGTTTAGTTTGTCACTGGTCGTCTGACTAAATACTAATTCTAGTTTCATCTGAAAATAACATATATTGTCCAGTTTTGCTGATTCAAACATCAATTCAAACGATCAGTTTTATTCTGTCTTGATAGTTCAGCTTTTAACTGGCTATTGATAAGTATTCCATAATAGTTTTGACGGAAACTCTAACATATGTAGCTTGCAAAAGCTTTAAATGGGATACAGTACGGTTTGTTTTTGCTATTTGAGTTACAAGTCGGTCCTGCGGTATCGTGGTTACCTTTCCTCGATTTATTTAATTTTTTTAAGGTAACTAACCCTAAAAATCTTAAGTATAATTTTGAAACAACTTATTGTCCAACTTTATAGATTCTTGCAACCTTTCTTTATTTTTTACTTTATCTTTATCTTTTACTCCTGATCAACTGTTGACGACGTACAAGGCTCAAATCCGACCTCTACTGGAGTATTGCCCGCACATTTCGGGTTCAGCACCAAGGCATTCTCTTCGTCTTCTAGATTCCATTCAGAAAAGAGCCATTCGCTTGAAAAACAGCTCAACTCTCACAGATACCCTTCACCCTCTAGAACATAGAAGAAGAGTTGCAGACCAGTCATTGCTCTACAGATATTTCCATGGCAGATGCTCCAGAGAAATAAAAACTCTTGTACCACCATTGGCCACATTCGGCCGAAGAACTCGGCACGCTGATCAGTCTCACCCATTTACTCTCAAGATTGACACTACTAGGACCAATCTTCATCAAAAATCCTTCTTTTACAGGGCTGCTACGGAATGGAATAAGCTTCCAAAATCAGTTTTTCCAGAGAACTATGACCTACAACTTTTTAAAAAGCGTGTCCACAATCATTTTCTTTCTAATCCCTTCCCCTTCTAATAGTCGCAGTGCGGGCCGTCCGCGGCCCACACGATAGGTCTACCCTTTTTGCGACTATTTTCTTAAAAAAAAAAAACATTCTCTTCTCTACCAAAGTAATTATTTTTTCCTGTACTTCTAATAACTCAACATAAGGCATTTTGTCGAATATCGCACTGAATAAATTTATAAACCGAATGAAAATTTTAAGAATACATCAAGAATAATTCAAATTATTTTAAGAATGTAGTTTTTGTTAGTGAACACAAAATTTTTACAAATACTGGATTATTCCATATAACTTTGGTTGTGTATATTAGAATAGCCTCAAGTAATGCGGCTGGTTGAGTTTTGTATTCTAAAAGAAAAAAATATTCGTTCTACCAGCGAAGGAAGATAATGTAGATGTTCGTTTTTTAAAAGAAAAAAAAGATAAATCTGCGAACAATTTTATAGTTTCCTTTACAAGATACTCTTATTTGTTGTTTTATTTTAGTCATCGCCTAGTTGTACACAGCAAGCCAATTACAGCAACAAGTGCTCGAGCAACAACTGCGATTTTGCTTTTAGCACTTCAAACTACTAAAATAGTCCGGGATAAAAGTACACTGCACATATCGTCAAAAATTTCGGCCTCTCTTTTATTTTTAGAAAGAGGGAGTAATATTTTACACAATTACATTTCATAAAATGTATATGTAGTACATTTAAATACAGTGTGGAAAAGCCAAATGTAATAACTTCGATAACGAATAAATAAGAGCGTGTTGGGAAAAACGCTTGGACATGTTGATTTGTATTTTAAGATGCGTATTTTTTTCAAAAAAAAATAATTATATAGGGTGTGTCATGTGACAGTGGCCGATACCAAATTTCTTATTTTTAATACAACCCCCTAGATATTATTTATTTTTTGAATTCTTTAGAAAATTCTAGACATAATTTATGTACAATGTCCCATACCTATCTGCAACTGTTTCGGAAATATTAAGTGTTTTCGGATGTATTACAAAAATTAACATTAAAAAAAGAAAATTATTTTATTTCACAAATTCGCTACATTACACTCAATACTTATTTCCCATTTAGCTCTTAATATTGAGAAAATGAGCAAAAACCATTAATGCGTTTCTTTTTACTGATTTCACGGTCATGTTTATCGTCAAAATTCTCGCTATTGGTCTAATGAGAATCCTCACTGGATAAAAGAGGAACATACGCAATATCCTGAAAAAGTTAATGTTTGGGCAGGAATTGGTGGAAATCATATCGTAGGTCCCTTTTTCATTGATGGCAACTTGAATGAAGATAAATATTTAGAACTGCTCCAAAATAATGTCGTGCTAACTTTGACAAACTTATATCCTGATTCAGAAAACCCACAAGTTCCTGCAAATATACAATGGTTTTATCAAGATGGAGCACCGCCCCATTACCAAATCAATGTCCGGTAGTACCTGAATCTCCTGATCTGACGCCATTAGACTTCTTTTTGTGGGGATATGTCAAAATTATTGTATACAAAACTAAACCACTCAACTTACATGACTTAAAAAGACGAATCACGCTTGCGATTAGATCAGTTACGCCTGAGATGTTGAGTAACGTTGGAAGACATTTCTTACCAGATTAGCATGTTGCCAAGACGTTCGCGGCGAACATTTTGAACATCTCTTACATTGAAATTAATATTTTTTGTTTTTTTTTACATTATTTGTGAAATAAAATAATTTTCTTTTTTTAATGTAAATTTTTGTACTACATCTGAAAACACTTAATTTTTTCGAAACAGTTAAAGATAGGTATAGAACATTGTACATTAATTATGTCCAAAATTTTCTGAAGAATCCAAAAAATAAATAATTACAGGGGGTTGTATTTAAAATAAGAAAGTTGGTATTGGCCACTGTCACATGACACACCCTATATAATTTTTTTTTTAAGAAAATGCGCATCTAAAAATACAAATCGACGTGCCCAAGCGTTTTTCCCAACACGCTCTTATTTATTCGTTATCGAATTTATTCCATTTGGCTGTTCCACACTGTATATTTATTTAACGGTATTTCTACAGTCATAAGACCGATTCTAATTTATGCATCGTTAGTAAGGTGGCCAGCCCTGGAAAAGAAAGTCAACCATACAAAGGTAGGAAAAGTCCAGAGATTGGCTTGTCTGCTGATCACAGGCTGTCTACGGACTACCCCAACAAAAGCACTTGAAACGATTCTACATCTACTATTAGTAGATCAGTTTGGGAAAGAATACGTAGCTAGAGCGGCTCTCAGACTCAATGCTTTGACCCCATGGACCGAAACGCACTATGGTCACTCTAGACTTCTTAGAGAATACGACCTGTGCACAAAAAACACTGATTACACTAAACCTACCCCTATGTTTGAAGGCGACTTATCCTTGGAAATGCTTCGTTAAATATTTAATAAAAATACGAAGGACGCTTCAAAGCATTAGGGATCCAAATAAACGGCTTCACTTGGAAAGCATCTGTATGAGTACTTTAGTAAAATAAAAGGCATGGTTAATAAATAAAAATATGCATTTATTTGATACAAAAAATTATTATAAATAAATAAAAAATTAGATATTTTATAAGTTTATAAATTTTTTTATACAGCATATTTATAAAAATATAAACTATTTGCCTAAAAACTATTTATAACAAAACATTCTTACCTAAAAAAATAAAACTTTTAAGGGTATATTATTTAAACACCAAAGCTGCTTGTAAATGTAAATGTATTTACTCGCGGGACAAAATTATTATGCCGGGGTCCCCCAGGGTTCCATCCTGTCCCCCACCTTATTTTTTTTACACATCAACGACCTCTTGAAAACCACCACGAACCCCATTTACAGTTTCGCAGACGATAGCACGCTTGTCTCAACTTTCATATCCTATCGATCACTTTCGGTGAATGATACAAATAGACTCAGGCAGGAACAGGTTGATTCCATCAATAGAGATCTTAAAGCAATCGTCGAGTGGGGAACCAACAATCTTGTTCAGTTCAACGCCTAAAAAACACAAAGTGCCACGTTTTCCAAGAAAGTGAATTCCTCAAATCATCCCAATACAATGTCCGGAAATACCCTTGAACCAAGTCCCTCCATCTCGATTTTGGGAGTCACGGTGTCCAATAATATGTCTTGACATGACCATGTTGCTAACATCGCAAAGTCGGCAAGCCAGAGGCTAGGTTTTCTGTGAAAAGCCAGAAAGTTTTTTACTCTTGATCAACTGTTGACGACGTACAAGGCTCAAATCCGACCTCTACTGGAGTATTGCTCGCACATTTGGGGTTCAGCACCAAGGCATTCTCTTCGTCTTCTAGATTCCATTCAGAAAAGAGCCATTCGCTTGATAAACAGCTCAACTCTCACAGATACCCTTCACCCTCTAGAAAATAGAAAAAGAGTTGCAGACCAGTCATTGCTCTACAGACATTTCCATGGCAGATGCTCCAGAGAAATAAAAACTCTTGTACCACCATTGGCCACATTCGGCCGAAGAACTCGGCACGCTGATCAGTCTCACCCATTTACTCTCAAGATTGACACTACTAGGACCAATCTTCATCAATAATCCTTCTTTTACAGGGCTGCTACGGAATGGAATAAGCTTCCAAAATAAGTTTTTCCAGAGAATTATGACCTACAACTTTTTAAAAAGCGTGTCCACAATCATTTCCTTTCTATAATCCCTTTCCCTTCTAATAGTCGCAGTGCGGGGCTGTCCGCGGCCCACACGATAGGTCTACCCTTTTTGCGACTATCTTCATAAAAAAAAAAATTTAAAAATTATAAGTGTTTTAAAGTAGTTAATTTGGGATTATTTTTCTGTATCTTTCAAATTTTAATATTTTAATTTAAAAATTTTAGTGTAAAATGTAATCGTACTCTTCTTCTTTTTCCTTATATTGTAGGCCTTAGGACTGTATTTTCCAACTTAATTCTTTTGAGATATTGAGGTCCATGACTCCATCCATCTCCTTGGAGGTCTTCCGGGGGGCGTCTTGCCCATGGTCTTCCATCTCTAGCGATTCTTGTCAGTCTTTCTTCTATTATCCTGTCCACGTGGTTCTTCCAGTCCCTTCTACGTTTGCGTCCCCATCTGATGATGTCTTTCACTTCACATTTGTGTCTTATGTCTGTGTTTCTTTTTCTGTCTCTTAGTGTGTACCCTGAGATGTTTCTGAGTATTTTTATTTCTGTTGTTCGTAGGGTGTCTTTTGTTCTTTTTTTGTCAGCTCTTGTTTCTAATATACAACGCGATAAAATAATAATAAGGAAAATTAGAACAGGTGTGTTTAAAAACTAAAATCAAAACAAAATGTACAAAAATTTATTTTTCCAACCAGTATACTATCACGTAAAATACCGCTCTTTTACAAATATAACACTCCACGATAGCCTTTATTGCAAAGTCTATGCTAGGATGATTTAGAATTTGTCGGTTTAAAATCCACCGGCAGTGACACTTCTAGTTGTTTGTTAATATTCGATGGTAATAACATCAATATTGATTTTGGTATGTTTAAGGGGAGTTTAAAAAAAATGATTAAAAATAGAAGCGTCAGAATAAACGAGACTTGCCCAACAAAATCGCAACAGACTGGACGCACAAATAAGAAAAAGGAAATATTAATGGCGCCAGGCGACTACGACGACGACGACAGTAGCGAATAGAAGCGTGACGGCTAGAAAATTGCGCTGAGGTGTGAGTGGCTTTACCTGAACCTCTGTAGCTTCGACTCACTCCTGCTGTTGACTACGTCTTTCTCAACGTAGGTGTTAAATTCCTTCAATAGTCAGTTGGCTGGTTCGTAGATGCCCACCTGCTGTAGGCTGTCAGTTTTCCTGGCTTTATCGCTGTGAATTTTGTTTATAAAAGTAAATAAAACAACCGCACCTTTCATCGAGAATATATTGTAGAATTTATACATTAAGCTTACAGTTATAAGCCTCCTGTATCTTCGGAAAATTTTTACTGCCTTCGTTATGTCCAAGCCTTGGCCTTGATCAAAGAATTCTTCCTGAAGTTCTGGCTGGGTATCGTGAAATAGGTGCTCGATGTATTCGCACTTCAGTTTTTTTTAAGTATCCAGTATCAGCCTGCCCTGTGCGTTCTGTAAAGTCGTCGTGCTTCTGTTTCTGCAGATACCTGCTGCCTCTTTTATTTCTTGTGCATGTTCAAGGTATCGTGTTTTGCTTCCATTGCTTCTATTTCTTGGCATTGCTCGGAAAGCAATTTCTCTTTACTTCACTTATCCTGTTTTTGATTATGCGGTTTTGCGCCCGGTATTCGTTGTTCTTGCCCTTGAGTGTCCGTCTTTTTTCCATTAGATTATAGATTTCCTCCGACATCCATGGTTCCTTTTTGCGGTTTCGTTGAGGTTTAAGTAATTGTACAGTTAAAAGTACTAATTTCCAATTAATATTAATAATAGAAGAAAAGGTAGTGAAATATAAGCCATTCTTAAGAATCGTATATTGTTAAAAAATATTGAAAATGTACTGATAAAAGACTTTTGGATATATTAACTTGTGCAACCAAAAGAAATGGCGATGCGCAAATAAAAGGAAGAAAATTTTAATATTAATAATAGCGTTTGGCTGCTAATGCGTTTGGTTCGATTCTCAATCACTATCGGAATACGATCGCCAAACGATTTGTCACTTTGCGTCTGAATTATTTTAATATACATCGTATTCCATCGAACAAAATGTCATCCACCGTCTTCGGCGCACTCAAGGATAATTACAATTAATTATTAGTAATGGTACACGATCGTTAGAAATACCCGCGATAAAAGGTATTTGATATTCTAGAGAGGTATTACGATCGTTAACGGCTGACATTTTGAGATAAAATCCGTCAGGGAATAATAATTAAGGTTTATCTGATATCGAACCATTCGAAATGCTCTCTTTGGCTTATTTTGGTGTTTAACTGTAAAAACGAAGGTCGCGATCATTGCGGAGCGCGTAAAAATCAGCAACATTTATATTCAGTGATTCTAAAATATGAAACATTAATTATAATTATTAATAAATACGTAGAGTAGTTGTAATTACTATTTTTTTTCTGTACACTCGGGGCTCCCAGTCTCTTTAATAGCGTTGTGCAAGGTTGCTACTAAAACGATATCTTGCAAGTGTAATGCTAGCTCTATACATTTGTCAAACTATTCCGAACTACAGGTCGACCATCCTAGCTCGGCCTCTGAGATTTGGATGCGCAGTACATAACGCTTGAGAGCTCAGTTCAAGCACTATATTCGTGGTGTTGCCTAAGTAAAGCCAATAAAGAAAATTTAAAACTTTTGGTATTTTGTAAGTTGTAAGGAATTTTTAATTTAATTTATTTAATTTCTCAAACTCCTAGACGACAAAAGTATTGATAAATTAACTTAAATATTCAATAAAATATATATTACTGGAAAGATTCCCGGAGAATGGCTCAACTCTACCCTTATTGCTATACCAAAGAAATCCACTTTAAGACGATGCAATGACTATCGTACCATAAGCCTCATAAGTCATCTTCTTAAAACCTTCTTAAAAATTCTACATATGAGATTATACTTGAAATGTGAAGAGTATATGGGTAACACTCAATGTGGATTCCGAAAGGCAACAGGAACAAGAAAGGCATTGTTTTGCATACAAGTTCTATTTCAGAGATACAGAGATATGGACTGTGACATACATGCGTGCTGTGTGGACTATCAGCAAGCTATTGATAGAGTAAAACATAACAAGTTAATAGAAGTGTGAAGAAGATAGGTATTGACAACAATGACCTCCGAATAATAAAAAATCTCTATTGGAATCAAACAGCACAAGTTAAAAACAAAGGTCAGATGACTGATGAAATAAAAATTCAACGGGGCGTGCGACAAGGGTGTGTGTTGTCACCGCTTTTATTTAACATATATTCAGAAGAAATATTTAATAATGCGCTGTGTGATTCAACAGCAGGAATTCTTATAAATGGTAAACGAATCAACAACATCTGATTCGCGGATGATACAGTAATATTCGCCGACAAACTAGAGGACCTACAAAATATGATGAGCTAGCTTTCAATGCACAGTCAGGAATATGGAATAGATATAAATATGAATAAAACCAAATACATAGTGATAAACAAAAATCCACCACCACCCAGACAGCTTATTATAAATAATACAGTTATTGAAAAGGTAGAGACTACAACATATTCGGGAACTACAATCAACGAGAGTTGGGATCATTCTCTCGAAATACGTTGCCGAATAGAGAGGGCTTGTACTGCGAATACGAATTCTCCGATGCTATGTGTTTCCTGTGCTCCTATATGGAGTTATCTCATGGACTGTAACAGATTCAGGCAGTAAAAGGTTGGACGCATTTCAGATGTGGCTGTATAGACGTATACTTAGAATCACTTGGACAGCCTATGTTACAAACAAAAGAATACTCGACATTTTAAACAATAACAATAAATGAAGATTATGAGTGCAGTCAAAAGTCGAAAATTAAAATACTTAGGACACATCATCTGCAGCTTATCCTACAGGGAAAGGTGCTTGGAAAGAGGGGACCAGGCAGAAGAAGGATCTCATAGCTTAAAAATCTGAGAACTTGGTTTGCAACCTCCACCACGGGTCTATTTAGGGCCACAGTTGATAAAATAATTATTGCCAGAATGATCGCCAACGTCCGGTAATGGACAGGTACTGGAAGAAGAATAATAATTTTAACATGCCGTTTCAATTAAGTAAAAAATAAAATATAAGTAAAATAATTGTTATTTACTTGTACATACATACAAACACGTCTTTCAATACTTCTTCTTTCGTCAGCGCTTTCATACATGCTTATCGGTTGCTGGTACTCTTGAACTGGCTTTTTTTATAAACAATCTTGATCTGATCGAGAAATGTTCGTCTAGGTCGACCTTTACCGACTTGCCCATTTACACACGCTTTATAAATCTGTTTCGTCAATCTTTTTTTAACCATTCGCTCTACGTGACCAAACCATTTAAGCATTTCTTTATCTACCTTTGTTACTAAATCTTCTTTCACAACACAGCCTTTCTTTTGCTTATTATTCTCCACTTTATCTATCGGAATCACTCCAGCTATATTTCTTGGACTACTTAGACTTACATGCTTCTTCTGCCAAACCCAATATTCAGTGCCCTACATAAGTGTAGGGACCAATACTCCTCTATGTCCTTTTTTTTTACACATTCTGGTTGCTCATAAGGTTATGCATGACCCCATTTATTTTCAACACCCTTCGCTTAATATCACAGCCCTACTTTCAGTCTCTTGTAAACTTTGAGCCCAAGCATACAAACTCTTACATTTGTTCCACTTTTTCTTTTTCAATCAGCACCTTGCAGTTTATCATGCTTTTTTTTTAAACCATTACTTTTGGCTTGCTTTCATTCAATTTATCCCCTTGACTTTTATGGCATCGTGCATAATATATACCATTGCCATATTAATAAGACCTGTTCATGGGTATTTGACGATCAAATAATTGATTATAAATTTATACGAATTCTCTTTAAAAAAATTTAAACAATCGTCTATGCACAGTCATAGCAAAGCCACATATCCCTGTCTAACGCCTTTTAACTTTTCCGAACCGAAGGGTAAAAAAGGAAAAGTATTGGTTTACCTCCAAAAATCAAAATCGCCAAAACCATGTGCGCTGCACGTTTCATGGCCCTACGCGTCGAATGGCACCATTTTCAGCGTGACGGTTGTTTCAAATTTTGTCACTAAAACTTACAGGGTAAAAGTTTTGCCCGAAGGACAAGACCGAGTTCGAAGATGGGCCATAACGGGCCATTCCTTCAGGTAGCTGCCGTACAAGGTGATCCTCAATTTAACCACATTTTGTACTTTTCGCACGATAACTTAAAAAGGATAGCTAAATCGGTGTAACTTTCAGAACCAAAGGGTAACTATATTAAATAGAAATGAGCCCTTGGTTTGGAAAAGTAAGTTTTGCAACAGCAATACTGTTGATGAAAAACCAATCTATGTAAGCTCCGTACTGCCTACGTATAAGTAGAAGAATTAGAATGATTATGTTCTTGTTTATAAAGTCTCTAATCTATAAAAATAAAACCAATCATAAAGTATTTAAACTATAATCTTTTAAGTTGTACTCCGTTCGGGAGAAGATTTTTAATTAACGATTTTACGAATATTTTTTGGAAAAACATTGTCAATGACCATAACTTCAGACAGCTTTTTCTTCTTAGAGTACCGTCTTCTTTAGAAGGTTGGCTGTCATCATGACTATTTTAACTCTATCCACCGCTGACCTTAAAAGTTGGACTGACGAACAGTTAAACCACTCTCTCAAGTTGCGCAAGCCACGACACTCGTCTTCGACGCCCTGCATAATGACTTTGTTACAGAGTACATCTTTCTCCTCTCATAACGTGACCCAGGTACTGTAGTTTTCGGATTTTTGTCCCATTCACAAGATTTGTCTCTTTTCCCAGTCGTCTGAGTATTTCTTCGTTAGTGATTTGGTCTACATACGATATTCTGAGTATTCTTTTGTATAACCACATTTCGAAGGCTTTCAATTTTTTCAACGATGTTTTATTCAGTATTGCTGCTTCTATGCCATAAAGGAGAATGGAAAATATGTAACATTTTATCATTCGTATATTCAGTCTTTAATTCAACGATCGGTTACAAAAGAACTGCTTCATCCTTAGAAACGCGTTACGTGCTATTTCGATCTTTGATCCTAATTTTTTTGAAGAGTCATTGCTGGAGTCTATTATAGTTTCTAGATATTTATACGTAAAAACTCTTTTTATAGATTGGTTGTTTATGGTCAGCTGGACGTTTGTATTTACCGTTTTAGAAAATACCAAAAATTTTGTTTTATCCAGGTTCACTTTCAGGCCATATTTAGAACATGTTCTATACACTCTACGAACAACCCTTTGTAAGTCATCAATGTTCTATGTTAGCAAGACTGTGTCGTCAGCATATCTTATGTTGTTGATGGGCTTCCCATTTACGATCACACCGGCTGTTTCTTGGTCTAGCGCTTCTCTCATAATAGCTTTAAAATACAGGTTAAAAAGTAGCGGCGATCAGATACAACCTTGACGCACTCCGCGTTTAATTTCAGTTTTTGTATTTTTAATCTCAATGTTTGCTTTCTGATTGTAATATAGATTTTCAATAATTTTGATGTCTAGAGTGTCCATTTCTTCTCGTCGTAAAACCTCCATGAGTAAATCATGTCGAACCCTGTCAAAGGCCTTTTCATAGTCTACGAAGCATGTGTACACATCTTTATTAACGTCGAGGCAGCGTTGCATCAGTACATTTACATTGTTTTTCGCTAATTTCGCTAAAGGTTGATACCAACCAGTCCATGGTATAGTTTCTGATAGGTACACTAAATTAAAAAGATCTATATGTATTTGGATTTTGTACTCGTTGATTAGTTTTATTAATTCTATGGGTGGTGCGTCTGGCCCGTGAGCTTTTCCGTTTTTCATATTCTTTAAGCAGCTATGATTTCCTAAATTGGTTATTTGTGAAAAGATGCTTCAAATTGTAAAAATCAATCCTAAACTTTGTTTTTCCGACCTTTATAAAAGTAATTTCCATGAAATATCTATAAAAAAACTAATAATTATTTTGAGTCTTAGGGCAATAAAGTACATAACAGAAGAGTTCGTTTAGCAACAAAAACTGGTGTAAGATAGTGTTTTATTTATTACAATATTCTGTCAATTTTATTTGTTAAAAAAGAGTCGTTGTATTTATATCAATAAACGTTATCTTTAAAATAGAATAATATATTTAAAACATTTATTGATTATTTTTATAAAGATTGTTATTTTAAAATCATTTTCTGTGAGTGTTTACGAATACGCCCTTGAAGTTATTCATCACTAGCGAGACCGGCGTGACTCGTGACAAGACAGATTTTACTGTTTCACCATGCAGAATGTCACTATACGTAATGTATGTAGTTATCTTAATAACTGGCACTTTTGCATCCCGTTGCAGCATTAGCTGCCTTCGAAGCAGACTGAGAAGTCATCGCCTTTAAAAACCCATAACGTCGATAAATCATTAGAGATTTTTTGTTTGTTTATTGTTTTCATTTATTGCTTAAACATATTTTAAGTTTTTTCATTTAGATATCAGCATAAATAAAATGGTGGATTAATTGAAAGGTACGAGGGCCGTCTTTAAATTTTTGCACATGGCGCGGTCGGTAGACCAATACCAACTGAAATGAACCATGAAATTTAATTTACATAAATTTAAAATTTCAACACTAATGCATAGAGCTTTATGAACAGCCAGAAAGTGTCAAAAAGGGCATGTCTGGCTATGCATAGTAGTGAATGTTGGGTTTGGCAAAGGACGTACGAAAATAAGATTATTGCTGCGGAGATGAGTAGTCTGAGAAGTATAGCCGGAGTGACTCAGTTGGATAAATCAAAGTATAGTGAGATAAGAGAACGCTGTGGTGTAAAAGAAGATATGGTTACAAAAATAGATAAAGGAATGCTTGGATGGTTTCAACACGTAGAGAGGATGGATGAAGGAAGATTGACGAAACAAATTTATAAGGCGAGTGTGAATGGACGGAAGTCGGTAGAGGTCGACCTCGGCGAACATATCTCGATCAGATCAACATTGTTTTAAAGAGAGGCCACGTAAAGGGTACCAACAACCGACGAGCATGTATGAAAGCACTTATGAAAGTAGAGGAAGCAAAAGATGTGTGTAAGAACCGTGGCAAGGGTAAGGAAGTAGTCTCTGCCAACGCCTACGATAAAAAGGCGTGACTATATGTATGTACATTTATTTTAAAATAAAATTTTTTAAACTATTAAAAAGCATTACCCAAAAATAAAGTCGACAATTTTTATTTGATATTACGAATTCTAACGTGAACACCTGATCCTCAGTACAATATTTTCTAAAGATGCATTTTACCATCAGTACCATACATATAGATAAAAATCTCATATGCATGAATTTTAGCATAAACATGGTCTTCGAAAAAAGCAAAGAAAACCAAATTTATTCTTCTGGTCCGAATTTCAATATGACTTTATTTATGTTAACAATTTAAGGACATTTTTTTAAAGACATTATTTATACCAATTTATACAAATATTTTTGCAGATACAAGTGTCCGATACATGTGTATCGATAAATTCCGATACAAATTCTGATACTTGTGCCCAATCTAAACTACGCCTTATGGTATTACAAATCGCAACATAAACTCATATATATTAACAACAATGCAAGGACAGGTTTCTCAAAGACAGCAGTTGAAAACTACCAAAAATAATTTAATGTTTAGTTCCAGTTCTATCGACTGCTTCTACCTAAAGCACTTCAGTAAGGATCTAACACTAATTTCGCCAAAGATAACTGCTATCTAAAAAAACACATTTTATCTTATGGTACTATACAGATATAAATCTTAGAGGATGTATTCCTGCAATAATCCAAAGAATGGTCTTTAAAAGGCAATACAAAAACGCTAAGGCTTTCTATGGTACTAAAAAACTCAACATAAACTTATGTATATTAGTAACAATCCAAAAATTTTCAGTTAAATAAACTGCTATTTCCTAAAAGGCACAGGTAACGATACAAAAACAACTCATTTAAGGATAGTTCCTATTTAAGAAAATGTATCTACCGGTACTATATGGACATAAATCTTATGAATACCAGCAATCGTCCAAGAAATAGTCTTTAAAAAGGCAGCAAAGAAACGTCTTTGATTCCTTCTGGTCCTGCGAGTTACAACATGAGCTCATGTATATTAGCAACAATTTAAGGACATGTTTCAATTCCAGTTTCATTGACTGCTTCTTCCTAAAGGATGAGATTCTTTTGCAGCAAACATGTTGAAAAAAGGATAAACAATATTTCTTTTGTGCTTTGTCAATGATAATTAAAATTTAGGATCCAGATTAAAGGAGTTCTATGAACGCGACGGACATTTGAATGAAACTGTTTTTAAAAAATAAAACCCGCATGTGTTACAAATATGTTTTTAATGTGAAACATCTAATGTGGCGAGTAAGGGTTAAACCGGCTGTTAGCGTGGCGACTGTCATTCTTCCGTCCGACCCAAAATATCTTGGCATACCTTGTAGGTACTAAGAAATGATATTTTAACGATAAAAATGAAAAAAATTACTGATGAATAATGACAGTCAAAACAATGCATTTATAGGTTATTGTTTTCGTTTAAAATCGTTAGTAACACATTTACAATATTGAGCATTTTTTATTTAAAAACAAAAATGTCCTCTAAGACATCCTATACATATGTAAATACAAACATACATACATACAAGGTGGTAGATTAGATTAAGTTGGGTATAATTCAAGTGGGGTGTAGACCCTTGATAGGTATATTGTAGCTCCCCCCTAAAGGTTACAGTGTAGTTTGTTGAACCTTATTCTTCCTAAGTAATTGAATAAACTTAGTATGTGTTAGGCTCTTTCGTCTTCCACGCAGAAAAACCGGAAGTTCGTTTGTTGGTTCAGACTCATCCTTCTGAGGTGGTATCTTAGACGACAATATTCTGTAAGCAGTCCCGACAGAATTCGCAGGTCGTTCCTACTACGTTCTAGGAACTGCTTGGTTATGTTTCCCGAGGGTTTAGGTTAGTTTAGGTTAAAATGCCTTCGAACCCTAATAGATCAGACTAATACGTCAGTATTTTTCTTTCCGACTAGTCCGAAATTTTGGTAGTACTTGTGGTGATTTTAAGGACTGGTTTTGGTCCTGTAAAGGCATATTCGGCTCTCCGTTTTGCAAGGATGTCAGCTTTCTTGTTACCCTTTACCCTTGATTTCCAGGCATCCACAGCAAAGTTACTCTGTTTGCACCTAGTCACTTCAGTGCAGTGCAGTTTTATGTAAGCTTACGGTGGTATAAAGCTAATTTTTAAAAAACTAAAGACAAAATATGTGTTGTTATTGCAATAAAACAGGGTTATTTATTTCTAGTGTAGTATTGTCCGTATTGTACTGTAGTATACTTAAATACAAAAGAAATTTTTTTACAATTTTGATAATGGCTGACATCAACTTGGAAAACAACCGTCAGAATGCCCAATGTCAACTCCATGTCATCATAGAACAAACTGATTGATCAGATATCTGCGAACCGAAAGCTTTCTTACTTTTCGTGTCCGGAGCACCGACAGCTGTAGTGTTATGTACACTTACAACACAAAATTGTCGATTTGACACCCTGTAGTTAATTAAAAGTAAAATGATCATTGTCGTCCAATATGGTGTTATCATTTTATGCTTTAATCTTTGTACAATTAATAATTGCATGTTCGAAAGATTATTAGTCATTAAAATATTTGAAATGGAACAAACGAGCGGTTGGTAACATTATACGAGACAAGCTGTTTATGTGTGAACAAATTAGCATACATCGCCTTTTCAGATCGCGTATTATATGATACCAACCACAATATAAACACACATATGTGTGCCCGTTTTACTTCATTACCAGACGATTTGATGAATGACGCGGCCATTGTACACCAACTCACGCAGGGCATTCTTCCTACGATATTAATTTAGCCTGAGAATGTGTGGCCGTTCTTGTAAGAATAAAAAAAAACGTATTGTGTAACAAAATGAAAGAGTTTCGGTTTTAGCGTCTACCTGTTTTCGATTCGGTAGATATTAAATAATAAAAAAATCCGATATATTCAGTTACAAAATTGCCACGGTTCGCATTACGCAGTTAATTAAGTTGGTTGTTATTTGATTAGGTATGACAGGATGGGAAGTCGTCGATAGTTTCAAGGCAATCTACCGTGTGTGTGTGTAAATAACTTAAGACGAGTCGGGTGCGAACAGCAAACGATAATTGCAAGTGCCTTTATTAGACAATTCGTCTAAGGATAACTTTTTTCTCTTCTAATTTGAATGAATATGTGGACGTTGTATTTTTTTTGCAAAGGTGGAGAAAATCCTTTACGGAGAGGTTATGAATCTGAAAGCTCAAGATCTACTGTACGGCTCCCCTGACTGTGTCAGGTCTACTCACTGAAAACTCCACCCCTATTTAGGTCCGTCTGGCTATTGCCTCCAGTGCCACTTAAGCCTGTTGGCCCATTGTATCCTGCCTATGTGGTTTTATATCATTGTACGCAATACAGTACTTTCGTACCTTGTACAAGTTCTGTACTGGGTGGGAGCAATATAGTTCTGGGTCGCCATTGGCTGCCCAACAATTGCCTGTATTTTGCGGTCCAGTGCCAGTACTGTTTCCGGATCCTTGTCGCACAATCTGCAGGTCAGATCTCCGTTATACAGTCCCATTTTGTTGAGTTTCTTCTTTACTGGTGCGTGACCGGTCAAGAGCCCCGTAGTGATTCTTAGCTGATTCTGCCGTCCTTTTGTAACACGGTCCTTTGATGTATTCTTACATGAACGTGGTATAGTCCAAGTCAAAAATAATTTTTCTTGTTTCACAATTTCAGCACCTCAACGAATTTTGCCGACGAAAGATCCAAAACCGGACTTTAATCGGACGTAACGAACAACTCGAAATATTCTTTGCCGATCTTTTTCTTCTGGTACCATGTCCGATTATCGAACGTTGGCAATTATATTGGCAATAATAACTTTGTTTATCGCAGCTCGGAATTGTTTTACGAATGATTTGCGATACTACTCTCGAAGATTTTGAAGCCAAGATGTTCTTCTTCGTTCTGGACCTTTACTTCCGGCAATCTTACCCTGCATCACTAAATGAATGAGGTAATATTTCTCTGGATGCCTTATCACGTGGCCGAAGTATTCGAGTTTTCGGCTTTTTATTATTTTAATTATTTCTGTGTTTTCCTCATTCGTTGTAGAACCACCTCATTTCTTATTCAGTCCATCCAGCTTATCGTAGGATACTTCTGTAGTCCGACATTTCAAAGGCCTCCAGCCTCTTCAATAGTGAGTCGGTCAGCGTTCAACTCTCTACTCCATAGAGCATTGTGAAGAATATATAGCAGCGTGTTAGTCTGATTTTTAATTTTAAAGTGATTCCTTTGTTGCAGAGAATTCTTTTTAATTTAAAGAAGGTGGTTCTGGCTTTTTCGATACGGATCTTTATTTCTTTGCTCATGTCCCAGTTGTTATTGATATTAGCGCCCAGGTATGAGATGTTAACCTTTTCTAGCTGTATCCCGTATGCCCTGATTTGTATTGGTGGTATTGGTGTTTTGCTGACAACCATAACTAAGTAGTAAGTATTGAGTTTCAGCCCATACTTGTTACATGACTCGGTCACTCTGTTTATGAGTATTTGCAGTTCTTCCTGGCTAGCAGCAATTAGCACTGTGTCGTCCGTATATCTCAAATTATTGATGTTAATTCCGTTTACCTTAATACCAAGGTCCACTTCATCCAAGGCTTTTCTGAAGATATATTCAGAGTAGATATTTAATATTAAAGAAGACAGAATGCACCTCTGCCTTACTCCACGTCGTATTTCTACTTCCTTTGATGTGTTCCGGCTATGTCGAATGGTTGCACATTGATGCCAATAAAGATTCGCGATGATTTGCAGGTTTTTATCGTCGATTCCCACCTGCTGCAGAATTCTAATCAAAGTCAATAAAACCCATAAAGACTGAGTGTTGCATGTCTCTGCATCTTTGAACTAAGACCTGAAGGCTAAACAGTGCTTCCCTGATTCCAAGATTATTGCTAAATCCAAATTGTGCTTCACTTAACTGTTCTTCTATTTTGCTGTTCATTCTACTGCGCAGTACTCGCAGGAAGAGCCTAAGCACGTGGCTTATCAAACTGATAGTGCAGTTGTCACTGCACTTCTTAGCGTTCATCTTTTTTGGTATCATCACAAATGTTGATAGTAGCCAGTCTGTTGGTATATTTGGTATAATTCCTGATTCGTATTCTTTGCCGATAACAGGATTTAGTTTGGCATGCAACCATTTTCATTATCGGCATGTGATATTATAATACGTTTTGTTCTATTTAGGAAACCATTCACGAAGCAATAAGCAGATTACGTCTTTTTTTGTAATATTATGAGTAATGTACCAAGTTTAATCAATATAAACTGTAAATCATCTATTCCACTGAGGAATTTATTTAAAATAATTAATAAATAAATATTTTTTAAAATATTATAATAGTATATCTTTTATTAACAGGAAAGTATAACTGTAACAGCGAAGGGTATTGGCAGAAAAACGAATGAATGGAGCGCTGTATAACTTTATGAGCTACCAGAACCTGTCAAAAAAAGGGTTCGGTAATTCAAAACTCTCAGTACAATGACTAAACAATTTTTATTCCAATATTTTTTCACAATAAATTTTACTTTACAAATCCCGTAGATCAATCAATCAATCAATATATTCCCATCATTTCATGGCGGAACATAGGGCCTCAACAAAATTTCTCCATCGGACTCTATTTCTGGCAAGCATTTTGACTTCTTGCCATGATTTATTCATTTTTCGTATTTCACTTGATATCGATCTTCTCCAGGTTGTCTTTGGGCGGCCCCTAGCGGCTGCCTTGGGGAATTCCACTCCAGGGCCATTCGAGCTATATTATTTTCAGGTTTTCTAAGGGTGTGATCCCCATTTGCGCTTCCGTATCTCTGTGTCGGTCGGATTCTGGTTTGTTCTTCTCCAGAGCTCTTTATTTAAAATGCGGGCCGGCCAGAAAATATGTAATATCCTGCGTAGACATTTGTTCACAAAAACTTGCAGAGCCCTGGATTAGCTTTTAGTGGTTTTCCAAAACCACTAAAAAAAAATCACGTAGATATTCACTTTATAATTATTTTATATACTTGATTTCAAACAAACTAAACTTCAAACATTTTAAAACTAAACCAACTTCCCGACCGCTGCCCTTTATATATTTCCGAATTATTGTTCTAGACAAATCGCCATCATTCAAAACTATTGGACCGAATAATCCTTTTACCGTTTCGGAACCATTGGACGCAGTATTCTAGAATTTGCCAGTCTTTCCTTTTGTTCCAATCGCCGCGCCGGCAGTCCTCCAATTGTGATCGACGCGCTGACGCGACAGACAACACGGTTAGCTTGTAACAATATTTCAAACCCAAAGAATGCACTTTCCTAGTATTACTATTGGATTTTTATGAGAAACCTGGTATCAACTTGATTTTATTTTAAATTAAATAAAAAAACAAAACAGTTTTATTTAAATAATTATTATACACCGGTGATCTACACTGACCAAAAATCTCTGACAGACAACAGGGCCGGCTCGTAACAATATCTCAAATCCAAAGAATAAAGCATTTTTCTGGTATAACTATTGGATTTTTATGAGAACTCGGTACCAACTTGCTTTTTTTTTAATTAAATGAAAAGTCGAAAGAGTGTGACCAAAATACCTGTTTATACCTGGCAACCCAATAATTAGGCCAAGAAAAATATAGGCAACCCTACGTTTACATATTCCATAGGCTTTGTACTTACGGTTGGTGTAAATATTTTACGTTAAACTCATCGGTAGGAATAAAAAAAAGTGATTTTTGAATTTTTAATTAATTATAGCCTTTTTTATGGTGGGGGGAAACCCTGCATGGCACCAGCCACTTTTGTTGTCTATCCTGTGACGGACTTTTACTGGCTAAACCCCCTCCCCTCTCCCTGTCACCCTGGAATCATCGCAAGACATGCAATCAATTATAGCCTGGCCAGGAGTTTTTCAGGCAACCCATTTTTTTTATAATTTTCAACATACTAAACAATTTTTATCCATTAAACAAATGGGAGAAGGTCGACTTTACTTCGCATCCTAAACTATAATAACGTTAGCGTCGCTACGTGTACGAGAAATGAGTACCCAACTGGTTTGTTACTACGGTATTAACAGTTTCATCAGAAACCAGTTGCTCCATGGACGAAGGGCCTAATAGTAACGCTTATAAAATTACCTTTTCTCAAAAGAAACCCCACTTTGATCAATAAGCGCCTAAATTTTTGTGATCTTTCTGTAAATATCCGCAGATTTCGTTGGAAATATTCCAATTTTATTTCGCGTTTAAATGTTAATAGCATCGAAAGCATTGCTCAAGTTTGCCTTTGATCTAAACAGAACGATAACGAGATAAACGATAAGCCATAACATAAATAATTATTCGATCGATTCGCAGTGAACTATCATAAAGTATGAAAATTGTGATACAATTACGAAATTCCAAACAACTTATTCAAACAAGATTCTTTGATCGACTGACCTAGACACAGTTGCGATTCGCCACTTCGATTTCAATAAAAAAAAAATAACGATAAAGTAGATGCTGAAATATTAGAGGTTATTATCTTCGTTGAGATCTCGCTAATTACCAACCGCAAGACACAATGTTGTTATTATTAAATAACACAGCCGTCAAGGTATTATTCTATTCAATTTGCGGTCAGGTTATTTATTTGATTGTGAATGAAAAATCATACGATCCTTTGACGAAGACGACCAGCGAACGAGTTTAAAGACCACACTAAGACCGGGAGCAAATTGGGACGCGGGTAAGGTACACGCATGGAAGAAGAATTCAATTAACTGCGCCCAGAAAGAGCAAAAGCTGGAGGCAGGTCAGTAGCCTATTTGCCTATTTTCAACCGAATACTTATCGAGAGCTACATCAACGATTTTTGTTTCCAATTAAGAAAAAATAAAAATAAAACCTCTCAACAAAAGCAAAATAATAAAAAAAAATTTTTCGAGTTTAAATCAAAGGGGAATTGACTAATATAATAATAATAAACGACTTTATTGTTTCCATATTTAAATACAAAGAATACATATAATATAAGATTAACATAAAAGCAAAAGGCAAAAGTTCAGTTTACATACATACATACATAAAGTCACGCCTTTTTCCCATAGGGGTAGGCAGAGACCACTTCCTTTTATTTGCTACGGTTCTTACACACATCTTTTGCTTCCACTACTTTCATCAGTGCTCTCATATATGCTCGTCGGTTGTTGGTACTCTTGATCTGGCCTTTTTTCAAAACAATGTTGATCTGATCGAGATATGTTCTCCGAGGTCTACCTCTACCGGCTTGTCCATTCACACTCGCCATATAAATTTGTTTCGTCAATCTTCCTTTATCCATCTTTTCTACGTGTCCAAACCATGTAAGCATTCCTTTATCTGCCAAACCCAACATTCACTACCATACATAAGTGTAGGAACCAACACACCTCTATGCACAGCCAGACGTGCCTTTTTTGATACCTTCTGGCTATTTATAAAGCTATGCAGTGCCCCATTCATTTGTTTTCCCGCCAACACCCTTCGATCAATGTCACTGTCATAGTTTCCATCTCTAGTAAACTTTGAACCCAAGTAAACAAATTCATTTACTTGTTCCACTCTTTCTCCCTCAATCGAAACTCCACAGTTTGTTATGCTTTCATTTCTTTCAAAAACCATTACTTTCGTTTTGCTCACATTTATTTTCATCCCCTTGATTTTCAGGGCATTATGCATACAACTCCTCTTCAGATAACGCTAATATGACTTGATCATCGGCGTAAAGAAGGCATTTAACGATCAAATCATTCATTTTTAATCCATACGCACTCTTTTTTAGATCTTTTAAACAATTGTCTATGTAAAAGTTAAACAGCCATGGCGAAGCCACACATCCCTGTTTATAAGATAATATAAAATTAACTTACAGACTGTTCTTTCACTTAACCTCTAATATACATATAATAATAATAATAATAAATGCCTTTATTAATACAAATTATTATATACAAAAATAATAACAAAAATTTTTGGGCGAGGTTCAGTTCATCCATTCATTATTAGCGTGATAATGTAGAAAAAGTATATTAATTAATGTATGTCTGCTCTTCCACCTACCCCGTTAAACCAGAATATGGCAGATAATAATATTATTTACAACCAAAGAACCACGTATAATACACTTTTGATATAAAATAGACTAAAATAAGAAATTATTAAACATAAAAATATAATACAAATATTTCTACAACCTATCAAAATATACAGCTTAACAAAACAGAACTAGGAAGGAGATTATGACGCCTTATTGAAATATAATTATGTACTTATTATTGTTTAGAGAAATAGTAATCAAACAGAACTTTTTTAAGTTTTTGTAGGGAGAAGTAACGAAATTCAAACAGTATACCATTTATAACGTTAACAACGCAATAAGAGAATGAGCGTTGAAATAAATATAACTGGCGGCGCGGTAAGGTTATGGTATTCTTGTGTCTTAAGTTTGGTGTATGTATATCTGTTCTAAATCTGATGTTTTTATATAGATATGGAGGAGAGAGACTTTTCTTTCAACAACTTTACATAAAATAAGACCGAGTGCATATGTCGACGAATTTTCATATTGAGCCATTTAATATTTTAGAATGTGATTCCATACAGTGCACCCGTTAAGTAGATGCCTTGGTGACTAATCCAATACCGTCGTATATTGGTGATATGAGCTATAACACTATATTCCAAAATTGTTTCATACCTTTTATCTACACGTTATTATTATTTTACCTACTGAATATATCTTTACTTACTTATTTTACACAATATCCTGACATATATATATATATATATATATATATATATATATATATATATACATATATAACATATATTTTTTGTTAACTTTTATTTTCAATACATTTTTTGAAATAAAAATATCGGTAACCGGTACAAAACATTTAGGTTACGCCAGTAGTACACAATTCGGTTTTAAACGGCACTGGTATTCTTATAAAGGAGGGAAGGTTGCAAGTGTGCTTTTCATTACTAATATATTTCTAAATAGACAGGAAGATTGCCACGTCTTTTTCGTTCTCCATAGAGTACTCTGCCAGCGGTCTCTCTACTGGCAAATTATGCCCGAGCTCAGCCGTAGAGGGTAGAAGAAAAAAAAATATATAAGTGAGCCGCGCCACCGACTTAGACGGTTCAAGCCGAAAACCCCTAGGTCTTATAGGCACTAGCAGAGCCACACGATAAACAACTAAGATTATGGTGAACCAAATAAATGAAATTATAGCTAAAATATATTGGATACTTTACTCCCACAATAAATCAAAGTACACAGCTCAATAGCAAAATTATAACAAATATAGTCAAAATCAACAGCTAACAATAAATCAAAGTACTCAGTTCAATATTAACATTATAACAAATATAGTCAAAATCAACAGCCAACAATAAATCAAAGTACTCAGTTCAATAATAACATTATAACAAATATAGTCAAAATCAACAGCCAACAATAAATCAAAGTACTCAGTTCAATAATAAACTTATAACAAATATAATCAAAATCAACAGCTAACAATAAATCAAAGTACTCAGTTCAATAATAAACTTATAACAAATATAATCAAAATCAACAGCTAACAATAAATCAAAGTACTCAGTTTTGGCATATTATCTAATGCAATAAATAGTTTCTAACAATGTACTATATTAATAAATTAAAACAAAACTTAATCGTGGTGTCAAAAATAAGTCACGTCGTTAAATATTTAAAAATAAATCACTTGTAACCTTTGGGTATACGAATTCACTACTCCTGTGGCTGGTTTGGTTATGGAACGGCACCTGCTAATTAACAATGGCTTCCCTCAAATAAATCCCGCATGGGGTTATTTTAACTCGACACCAAAATCCAAAATATCAACAACAAAGGTAAGATAGAATGGTCAAGTTAAAAATTAAATGGTTTTTCCTCAAAATCCAATTAAGATGGGCCAAATACAGCCAGATATGAAAAGAAAACCGTAGAGGCTCCGCACACTTGTTAATATCACACCGACCCAAAAACTCTTACCACACCACTCCCAAGACTGTCACCACACGACTAGCACTCCTTCCCCAAGCCGGATATCAAGAAATCACACGGAATTGACGTCAAACAACAATATTCGCAAGTACATGCTCCACACCAAGAATCGCGCTCGTCCGTGTTGATAGCCAGCCCCATCCACACTGAAATGCAAACCATACAATAATATAACCGACAACACACAACAATCGAGGCCAAAAACCAAAGCAAAATCTAATAACGAAAACACCTCACTCAATCTCCAGCGATCAACAACTGAATTCCACCACAACAAGGTATGCAACACCATTTACAACGAATGATACATTCAAGCTACAACAAAACACGGCACGCGACACTATTTACGAGTACCTAAGGAATACAAAACTATCAGAGACACAATTATAATGGAACTGTAGAAGGGAAAAAAAAGCACGTTACAAGATTAAATTGAATGAAGAGCATAGTAACATTGTAACATTTTGAAAATAAAGTAGATTTATAGTGTTATCTAGTACTAGTCAGAACTCGTATTGCCCTTTCAAACTTTTAAACCCCAAAAGAACAATCTGGATTGTTGAAAAACACTAGCGAATACTTTTAAATTTAATAGAAATATCATACCTATTTTTTTTTATAATGGACAACGTAAGGACTATTTTTAAAATTTAATCTGAATGTAGTGTTTTTTTTATAGTACCTATCTAAGCCCTAAAATTCCTTATTGTTATTTTAGAAATAAAGTAGGTTAATATTGGAATTATCCCTTTACTGAGATTATGATGACTTTAAATCTGATGATTAATAATACCGTAAGTACTACATGATTAAACATATTTATTAAATTTGTATATATATATATATATATATATATATATATATATATATATATATATATATGAAATGTTCAGAAATGCTTCTGCGGTCAGAAAAATGAATACTAATGAATACTGAGTTGTCCCTGAGGAGTAGGCAGATTAAGACCTCAGAGACAACTGACCGGTGCAGTACGACCAGTGGAGTAGGCAGATTGAGACCACGAAAACGTACTGAACCTTACCCTTCCTAACCTAACTCTTGATAATGGCTCCAAAGCGGGAGCCGAAACGTCGAGAAAACAAATTTTCTGAACGCGGTTTATCCAGAAAACCTAGTATTCATATATATATATATATATATATATATATATATATATATATATATATATATATATATATATATATATATATATATATATATATATATATATATATATTATAATGATGCGATTAATGTGACTTTATTATTATTATTGATTTTAATTCTTACTTCTCTGCCCGTTGTTAAATTTCTCTTTCTCTCAGAGTGGTTCAGTTAAAAAAAATTTATAAACTTTACAATTTTTTTTTTTTATTTATACAAATTCAAAAATATATAATTACTAAATATATAAACCAAATATTATTACAAAATTTAAATTTATCAACTTTATGTCCAAAATATTTAAATACCTAAATGTTTTTTCCTTCCAAATAATGTTTTTTTTTTAAAAACACACTCACTACTTATTTCTCTGTCGGTCGACACCCTTCCTCCAGCTCAGATGATCTCACCAGAAACTCCAAACTTGTTGACTGTTTTCGGGAAACTGCCCTTCACTTTTATTTTTTATTGCTATTTTAAATTATTATTATCTTCTTTACACTTTTAACAACTTTTACAACACAATATATTATATCAAAAAAAATATCTACTCTCTTTTTTAAAACTGATTTCTTACTATCTTCAAAAAAAACACGTCTGCTCTCCTTTAATATTCTTAACATACTAACAATTTTTATTTTTTTTTTATAATCAACAAAAAACCTTAGAAACTCGTTTCTACACTGTTTTAAATTTTTATACACTCTTAGATAAAAATAATTTATAAGTTTTTTCTAACTGAACTCCCTGTTTTATCCTGAACACATCCGTCATTCTTTATAGTTATCCATCAAATTCTTTTTAATGTTTTTATAACCAAATTAATATTCAGGTGTCAACTATTTTTGAATTTTTATTCTTTACAGATTTATGAAATTTTTATTTAAATATTATTTTTATTAAAATATCATATCATATCATAACAAAAAAAATATATATATATATATATATATATATGCTGGTTTAGAACGTCTTTCGACGTTGTCCGACGCCTAATTTCCATTCCCTTCAAATGTTAGGTTTATTCCGCTCATTGACTTTTGAATACCGATTGGCCATTCCAATCGAGGTCTTTCCCTTTTCCTTCTTTCACTTGGTTGCCATTGTAAGACTTGTTTTGGCAATCTTGTATCGGGCATTCGTTGAACGTGGCCATACCAGGTGAGCTGTTTTTGCTCAATATCACTAGTAATGGTGCCTTCAATTCCCATTTGTTGTTTTATATTGTCATTTATTATTTTGTCCCTACGGAAGATGCACAAAGACCTCCCGAAATCATCTATCTCAACAGCTTCAACTCTCTTTTTGTTCTTTTCGGTAATCCTCCAGGTTTCTGCTCCATATAATAGAGTACTTTTTATCATGGTTTAAAAGATGTTAATTTTTCCTTTCTTTGTTATTTCTTTACTCCATAGTATCCCATTGAGGCATCCGATAATTCTTTTTGCTTGAATGAGCCGTTTTTTGATTTCCATGGCATCAGTACCGCTATCATCAAAGTACAAGTACACATATTCCCGGCAGGTCAAAATCTTCTGATCATCTTCAAGTTCTAGATAGGTGGGTTGATTCCCTATGCATAAATATTTTGTTTTATTTGTATTTACTGTTAAACCCCATTCTCTGTACTCCTCAATAAGTTTTTGCATCATACACTCCATGTCGTCCTTGTCGTTAGCTATAATATATATATATATATATATATATATATATATATATATATATATATATATATATATATATAGGCAAATTGAAGAGTGTATATAGAGTTATTATTCATTTCGATGCCCATTCCATGAACTTTTCTTTTCCAGTTTTTAAGTGCTGTTGCAATATAAATTTTAAAAATAGTAGGTGAGACACAGCATCCTTGTCTCAGACCCTTAACCACTACAAATCCTTCTGTGAAGGATTAAATTTGTACTGATGATTTATTTTTGTTGCATTTTTCATTAACATAATTTAATATGTGCCTATTTTTAACCAAAAAACTTATCGAGAGCTACATCAACGATTTGTGTTTGCAATAAAGCAAAATATAAAAATAAAACCTCTCAACAAAAGCATAATAATAAACAAAACATTTTCGGTGTTAAATATTAGGGGAATTTACTAATATACCTCTCAACGCAGTGCGCCTGTTAGGTCGATGCCTCGGTGACTAATCCAAACTCCTCTTATATTGGTGAAATGAGCTTTAAAATAAAAACCTCACCGACCTGCGTCTAACAGTAACTATTTATTGTTACATTCTTTGTTACAAAATATAAAGAAGTAAGTTATCGTCTAAAATTTTTTCAAAAACTGTGACTCCCCAAACATTATGTACAAAATTAGCTACTTAGATGTGGTAAAATTTATTATGCTATTAAAAAATGAGAGTCCATGTATCATCATCCTAAAAGAACGTTAATACAAACATCCGTTCGAATAAAATGCGTAAAAAAAAGGTCGACCGCTTCCATGCAAAATGGATTTGTTTTTTTCGAAAGCCGGATCTTTAAGTGATTCACTGATCCGATAACATTTTGCAATCAATCTTTATTAAAAGCCTTACAAGTCAACTTACATTGCATTTCTGCTACTCGAGCCGTCGAGCGTGATTTTATAAAAAAAAGGACATTGGGCTTTTATTAATCAAGATAATTTCATTAAAAAGAATTTTGTAGTAATATCACAAGAGAGTGAGAATAAATTAAAAATAATTTAAGAGATTTTAGGAAAATTTTTGCCAGGCGATAGACACGAGAGTCCGAAGGGCTCGAGTGGCTACTGCCAAATGGCAACAAGTTTGAGAAAAGGCCTGGAGAAATATTATCCAATTTATCGAACTCCCGTGTGGTATTCGATAGATTACACAGCCATACAAACAAAAAATTTATGGGTTTGATGGTCAGACCATGTTAACATCATGTTTTTGGGGTCGCTAAAACGAATTTAGGGCCAGAATAACTCCATCAGGCTAGGGTTTTCCATAACCTCAAAAAAACCGAAACCGATTTTTTTTAAACTATATAACTATAAACCATTCATATGAAACCCCTTAAACCATTGAAACCATAACACAATAACCCCATATTAAATGAAATCTCACTGGCATAAAGTGCCGGGACAAAGACAAGTGAAAAGGCTAGTAAGCCTTTCGCCAAGGAAAGCTAAACAGCTTCTCAAGTTGGATAAGAAGGACTTAAAACTGGTGACGACACTGCCCTCTGAGGAATCACCTTAAAAATATGGGCAAAACAGAGAGTGGTAGCTGCCGCTACTGCGAGAACTTCGCTGAAACTGCAGAACATTTGCTTTGCGAATACCCAGCGCTTTTCTGCAAGAGGCTTAAGTTTCTGAAAGGGGCCTTCCTAAAGCTTTTCGATATCAGAAACTTAGCCCCCAGGAAACTAATAAACTTTACTCGAAGTCTCGGAATCCCGGGCCTCGAATAGATTAAGGGTTATGCACAAAAGATCTGATAGGTCGAGGTGCTTGAGAGGTTGCATAGCCTTCACGGCTCCACTACAATATACAATCCATGTCACCTTTAACCCATAACTCTATAATAATATAACTCCATAACCCCTAAACCCCAAAACCCCACAACACCATTGCTCCCGAATCAAACGAAAACAGTTTATCTCAGGCAATTTTTATCAACGCAAATTTTAACTGACATTCAGAATACGTTCGAACAATAAAATAAAACGTCATAACTCCATACTACTATAACCCCGTGACATTATAACCCCTTAACCGTATCACCCCATTGCCTTTAAATTATATGAAAACAGTGCATTTGGGGCTATTTGTATTAATACAAATTTCCACTAACATTAAATATACATTTGAACATTGAAGTAAAAGGTTATAACCCCGTAACACCATTACAAGGGGGATTCCCAAAACTGCGTGATTTTGCATCCAAGGCACCTCCTCGCGGTGACGACGAGCATCGGAGTGAGCTGGCTAGAACGTAGATGAATTACTGAAATTAAAAATTTCTATTGGTTTTGTCAAAAAATAAGTACATGCCAGTTTTCCTAGTTTGAGGTTATTCTTTTTCTAATTTAATATTTACTACTACGGATGAATGTGAAAATTCCTAATTTTGAAAGTACAACTTTCTTTTGACTTACAAAAATTAAGTTGCATACTTATGTAGTAATGGCAGGTAAAATTGTAACAATGATAGCATTTTAAAGCTATGAAAAAACGTTCGACAGATGTCACGGAATATCGTGGAAGTTTTTTAAAAAATGGATGATAGGTTGATTGTGCCTGAACTTGACCCGAACAGGGGTCTTCCAGACTCGAACAAGCCTAAAATTTATTATTTTAATGAACTATGCAAGAATTTCCTACCGTTGTTCCTAATATTGTTAGCACACCGCCAACCTAGCTGGGATATGGTTTATCTATATTGCATAAAAAAAAACAAGCTATTCACCTAGCATCGCAGTGTAAAGAACAAAATTCTTGGGTTATCCCATCTCGGTCAGTTGCAACTCCGATGGACAACAATTAGAATTACACTGGAACATCGTTGTCCAAGCTGCTCTAAAAGTTTTGGACCATACTCTTGCCATCAAGACTTGAATAACATTAATTGCCACCTAGGATTATCTGGGAGTAATAATAAGCAAGTAGATAAAATAATCTTTATTCCCACAGAAAAAAAAACACTACTTAATATGCGATGCAACCTGTACTGAAACTATTACTGCTTCTCACTTAAAAATGTCAATAAAACAAGCTGGATCTGCTGCGAAAGCCGCTGCATTAGCGAATTTTAAAAACGATTTGGAAATAGTCGAGCAACATTATGTCTTCGTACTCATTGCTGTTGAGACCATAAGCCCATGTTGTGAGGATGCCAATAAATTTATAAAGAAACTCGAAGGACTATAAGCAATTCACAGTGGAGACAATCGTTGTAGACTATACCTAATCAGATCATAATCTTAAATATATGTATTCTGTCGTATGTATGTTGTATATAAGTATATATGTATCTATATTGTATTCTGCCGGTACCGAGGTATGGAACAGAGACGATGGCACTAACTTAAAAAAACGCAATCAAACTTAAAACAACACAGAGAGGTATGGAACGGTTAATGCTTAGTAAAAGTCTCAGGGATCGTATAAGAAACACAGAAATTAGATGTCGCACAAAGGTCATAAACATCATGAAAATAATTGCAAAACAAAGATGGGCCGGACACACCGCGAGAAAACCTCCGGAACAGTGGGTAAGCAGACTCATACGATGGCGACCTAGAACATTAAAAAAAAGTATAGGACATCCACAAAAGAGATGGTCAAATAATTTAAGAGAAACAGCGGTAGAAATTGGCTACAGGTTGCACAGGATACAAAGATTCAACACAACCTAAAAGAGGCATGTGTCCAGCAGTGGACAAAAGAAGGCTAGAAGAAGAAGAATCTTAAATATTGTGTTAATTTATTGCTGTACCCATTATTTAGTGAAATGTTAAACAGAAGCTTTTACATTTAGAAACCTAACATAACTAAAAATTAAGGATGTGTGAGCTGCACAATGTTTCGTGTTCACTAAATTCACCAATCATTGCACTTCGAAGTAATATAAATACATACTTACATAAAGTCACGTCTTTTTTTCTTGGGGATAGGCAAAGACCACTTCCTTTCACTTGCTATGGTTCTTTCACATAACTTTTGCTTTTTTTACCTTCATCAGTGCTCTCATACATGCTCGTCGGTTGTTGGTACTCTTGCCCTGGCCTTTCTTTAAAATATTGTCGATCTGATCGAGATATGCTCGCCGAGGTCGACCTCTGCCGACTTGCCTGTAATGATGTAGATAAATCCATATAAATAAGACATTTATTTATATTAAATTATAAATCTTTATTTTACTTTATTTATTGTTGGTTCACGACCTTAAACGTATATATTATATATATAGTATATTCATATCATAAAATCTTTAATACATTAAATTTATATTTCTTTTTTTATCCATAAAAAATGACATATTTAATTGATTTTTTAAATTAAAATTAAAGTATAGTAACTATTATTATTGTTTAAGGTGTTTGGGGTGATTTCTTTACGCTAAAATTGGACCGATACAGTTTTTATGTAAAAAAAATGTGGAATGCTTCACGATTTTACGTGTCAATATTATATCAAATTTTTACTTTACTTTAAAAAAACCACCCGCAAAAAGCCATAAATCATAATTTTTGGAAATTAGTACTTTCAACTGTACAATTCCTCTCTGAGAAATTCCTTGATTTTTTAAACTACTCAGTACGCCCCTGACGCCGACAAAAAATCAGCGGAAAAACGTGCATTTAGGTATTATTTCACCAGAATATTCCGATCACCCTCTTATCACGTGAAAATTATTAATTAGCTGGAAACAAAAGGGTCGTGTGCAATTTTAGAAATCAGCTGTAAGATCACGTGAAAAAGATGGTTATGCTTTGGACCAATAAAAACGCTGAATTCAGCGCGAGAAACGAAGCCACGTTTGACCGGGTTTTCGGCCTCTCGCCCTCTTTCCCATTGTATCCGCCGACCGAAGAACATCTCACCGCTAAAAGCACCGCACCTCGCTTCTCTTTTGTTCTAACCTCCGAAAAGGAAGCACCGTTTTACAACACCACGTGTTAACAAACATGTATATAAATGCAATCAAGTAAAATCAAAGTTAAATTCAAAGCCAACAGGAAAACTGACAGCCTACAGCAGGTGGCATCTACGAACCAGCCAACTGACTATTGAAGGAATCTAACACCTATGTAGAGGAAGACGTCGTCAACAGCAGGAGTAAGTGGAAGCTTTAGAGGTTCAGGTAAAGCCACCCACACCTCAGCGCAATTCTCCAGCCGCCACGCTTCTATTCGCTACTGTCCTCGTCGTCGTCGCCTGGCGTCAGATACAGTACTGTTACAATATTAACTCTTGTGTTCGATTACTTTAAACACTCTATAGAAAAACTAAACAATTTATTCTAATCTTCCTAAACAATAAATTTTTACTGGATAAATCACTTAGATAATAACAAAACTTTATAGGTTTATAGGTGCCGAGTTCTTCGGCCAAATGTTAAAAAACTTGATCGGCAACACACCTTTTATATGGGCAAACGAACTATTCAAGAATGGGGACGTCCATTTTGGAAGAACGAGGAACCAACAAGAAGATTCTTTTCCTAAATATCGGGAGTTTGTTATTATAAAACAAATTTTTTTTCATTGTGGTCGACGCGCTTTCGCCTAAAAGCAACAATCGACAGAGACGGACTCTGAAAATCGTAACAGTATTTTCATTTTAAAATCAGCCATTCTGCTGTTTCCAAGTGGCACCTCTTTAACAACCCACACTTCTTTAAAATATCAAATAGCAACCCCAACCTTATCATACATCAAATGAAAATTCAAGTAAAATGCAAATCAGCCATATAAACAACAATTTATTTTATTAATTTATTTTGCTGATAACTACAAATTTTGTGAAATAACGTGGGACCACAACAAAAACTACCTACGCCCCTGTTGGATAGGTAGATGGCTAATTAGGGATCAATTAACTTACTTCTGTATACATGTCACCCTATTTAAAAAAATTTGTCATTGTGTTTCTTTGTTTCAAAAATGTCAATAGTATAATTAATTAGTTATTCGTGACATAAAATTAGCCATTATACGAGGTTTGGCTATTAAATAACGAGACTGATTATAAAAAAAAAATTTATTTTAAGAATTATTCTACAATGATATGCTTCCCTTTAATGTACTTCCCTTCCCTCGCCGCATACCGTTCCATTCGTTTTTTCCATTGGTCAAAGCAATGCTGGAAGTCTTCTTTTGTAAGAGCATTTAGAGCTCTGACGATTATTCGCTTCACATCGTCCATCGAATCGAACCGGGTTCCTTTTAAGGCAGACTTGATCTTCGGAAACAGGAAAAAGTCACAGGTTGCTAAATCAGGCGAGTAAGGCGCGTGTTTGAGCACTGGAGTGTCTCTAGCGGCTAAATAACGCTTAACAGACAGCGCGTTATGGGCAGGTGCGTTGTCCTGTTTAGTTTACAGTTTTACCCTCTGAAACCCATTCAATCATTACGATGCCGTTGATATCGACCAGGAAGTTGGTCATCTTTGGTGATCTTTCGGCCTTTAGAACACCGTTTATGCCATTCGAAAACACGCGCACGAGATGTAGAATTCTCACCATAGACCTCTTTAACAACTTATAACACTCAGTTTTTTTTTAATTTAACAAGAAATTTCACATTGATCGATTGCTCGTAGTTTTCGTCACACATTGTTATCGGCACGAGAAAAAAAACACGTCCGTTTTTAACCTCTATAAAAAAAATATCCAACGCTGCATTCGTTTTCTCTCCCTATCCCTTTAGGACGCCTTTTGCGTGCGCAGTCTCGTTATTTAATGGCCAGACCTCGTATGTAGCTGTAGTATCTTGAGTTATTTTAAATGGTGTATTGTGTACAAGAACGAATAGAAATAATATTTATTTAGGGTCATCAAAACAAGTGTGCTCGAGGAACAGCTCGAGTTTTTAATGAAAGGCATCATAATAGAAATATAGGCCATCAGACCATCATAGAGTTAGCACGTAAATTTTGATAAACTGCAACCGGTTGTTACAAAAAAAATAATAATCCCAGAGTTCTCACAAAAGTACTGGGTCATTTTGCTATAGATCATACCTATGCCATTCCAAAAGTATCAAAACATACAAATACTTTTGTTAGTTTCATACACAAAATGTTTAACCAAATTGCATTAGTTTTTTCTTATAAAATACAAATTCATCAGCTTAGTGAAGACGACTATGACCGCAGAGTTCAATTTTGTGATTCATTGTCCCAAAAAATCCAAAAAAATAGCAAATTTAGTCAAAAATATTTGTTTCAGTGATGAATCAACGTTTTATATAAATGGCTTTGTAAACAAACATAATTGTAGGTACTGGGATGACGAAAATCTTTACGTGTTTCGACATGATAATACTCAGTTTCCAGCGAAGATCGATGTATGAGCTGGTATTTAAGGAAATGAGATAATTGGACCACTTTTTATTGACCAAAATCTTACGGGAGAATTGTACCTACAAATATTACAAAATTAAATTGATCTACTTATTACTCAGTCACAAGAAAGACAAGTTAATTAACAGAAAAATATGGTGCTAAATGAACAGAATATACAGAGTGGACCAAAAGTCAGGAAACAGCCAATTATCTCGTAAGTTGCTAGTAATAATTGTACATAATTCGGGATAAGCCTATTTTGAGATACGGAAATTCCAGATTTTATATTTGCAATATTGTCAGATTTGCCGTTTCTTTGATAATATTAGACACTTTGGTTTTTTATATACATCACCCTGTATATTCAGTCATTACAAGAATCTTCTTTTCAATACGAGTTCAGCCATATATAACACTTATGATTCTATGTAGTCTAGAAGGTCTTAAAAACATAAAACAGAAGTGTGGCAACGCCTAATTGTCTCTATAATTTTTTTGATAAAAACTTTTTTAAGCTACAATCAAACATAGCAATTAAAAGATAACATTTTAAACATAATAATTACTTAATCAAGTGTTCAAAATGTGCTCAGACAATTGTCCGTTTCCAGTCTCTTGGTCCACTCTGTATACCTTCATTTAGACATAAAATGTCACATAGAACAAGCTCCAATAATAAAAAAGTTTTCCATATGGTTCCAACTTAAGTAGACACACTGTATACAACGAACTTTAGAACTTCCAGACAATTAAGACCTAGCCCGCATGCTCGAACGCACCAAACCTTTTAAACTTGTGTGGTTGAAGCTCAGATCAGTAAACCTTAGCCACAACAGCGTAGTGTGCATAAACTTAAATTTTTTAGGTGGACCATTGGGAATACCTAAGACAGTAAAATAGTAGATTACGTCAAATACAAAATGGTATGTGCATTACTACTACTCCATGGCTCTACAACCTGGGGTGGGTCTTGGCCGACTGTACTATTTGCCTCCATTGTTTTCGATCTTCCATCAATTTTGAGTCGTATTCTATCCCAATGGTCCTTAGGTCCACTTTGATGTTGTCTCGCCACCGCATCCGGGGGCGATCCAAAGGTTTTATCATCCGTGTGCCAGGCTGTCTTTGCAAATGACCTTCTTGCAGCCTTCTTGCCTTTATCTCTTCCGCCTTCTTCTTCTTTGTGTACCATGCTTGTTTTCAAACGTTGGCTATTATCAAGCGTTCAGGCGTTGGATATCATAGAGTTGACAATTTGTTGGAAAGCTTCTCGATCGGTAGGTACATGAAACAATTCTTCGACTGTTCGACCCGTCCAATGTCTAATATTACGAAGCCAAGAAAGCTGTTTTCTGCCAATCCATCGCTTTCCATCTATTTTACCCTGGATAATTAATCGGAGCATGTAATATTTATGCCCCCTCAACATATGTCTAAAGTATTTGACTTTTCTTATTTTGATGGTGTTTGTCAATTCTCGCTCTTTATGTAGTGATTCTAACACATGTTCGTTAGTTTCGTGTGATGTCCACGGAATCTTTAGCATACGGCAATAGCACCATAAGTCAAACGCTTTCAATTTATTTAGATGCTTTACCTTCAGTATCCAGGTTTCCCATCCATAAAGCAAAACAGACTAAACGTAGCACTTTAATACTTTTAGACGGATGTTCATCGAAAGACTATTACATAATATAGAACGCCAACTAGTAAATCTTTTACGTGCCAGTTCTATTCTGGTTGAGATTTCTTCATCGCTTTTAACTCTACAGTCCATCCAGCTACCCAAATACCTAAAGTGTTGTACTCTATCCAGAATTTTACCACCTAATTTTAATTTTGGATACTCGATATTAATTTTACCGACAATCATCCAATTCGTTTTCTTTGTGTTGACACTTAAACCCTTTTCCTTGCATGCATTGTTTACTGCATTTAGTAGTGTTTGGAGGTCTTCGAGAGGAAATGGGTGAACTAAGTAGCTTAGGAACCATCACTGCCGGTCCCAAGCCCGGATAAAAGAGGAGAGTTGAGCAAGGGGCCAACAACCCCTCCTCGGTAAAAAAAACTCATTGTTACTAAAACTGAAAAACAGCCTCAGAATAGGATAGAACAGACAACCCAAGCAACGAAAACGGAGTATAAGTGTAAAAACATGGAACGTATAAAGCTGGTATAGACCAGGAGCAGCCTTCACGCGATAGAACAACTGAAAAAGAGCAAAATTGGTATTACGGCTATACAGGAAGTTATGTGCATTGTCTCTTTCAATAAATAAAAATTTTTTGATACAAAATGTATTTGAACAAACATGGAGCGATTTAAATATCTCTACTTTTTCCTTTAGTCTCGTCTAATTTATTGTCCAAATTGTATGAAATGAATTAGCATTGAAAGAGACCGAAAATGGCTAAATTTGTCGAGCGGAATAAAAGTATTGAAAGTCAACAAAACACGACGGTTGCCAAATAAACCTGCTTGACAATAAACAAAGAAGTTCACGCGAAGTTTTTTAAGCGGGAATATGTAATCATTTACAAGAAGTAAATGTGTGGGTGTGTGGTAACCAATTCGGTTCAAATCGGCAATCGATATCCGCTTCTTTATGACCCTGTCCTTTTCATTAGTAATTTAACTCTAAATTGTAAACTGCAAACTTGCGTAAGTGGAAAACTTGTCCAGCAGATGTTTTTGGCGAATTTGAGGCAGCTTTGAGGTTGAAATTAATTGCACAAACAAATTCGTCCTCTTTGGCCGACTAATCCGATTCCATTCAGAAAAGGGCCATTCAGTTGATAAACAGCTCAACTCTCACAGATACTCTTTATCCACTAGAACATAGAAGAAGAGTTGCAAACCAGACATTACTCTACAGATATTTGTATGGCAGATGCTCCAGAGAAATAAAAACTCTTATACCACCACTGGCCACATTCGGCCGAAGAACTTGGCATGCTAATCCATTTACTCCCAAGATTGACACTACAAGGACCAATCTCTATCAAGAATCCTTCCTTTACAGGGCTGCTACAAAATGGAACAAGCTTTCATAACCAGTTTTTCTAGAGAACTATGACCTGCAACTTTTCAAAAAGCGGGTCCACAATCATCTTTGTTTTTATAATCCCTCCCCCTTCTAATAGTCACAGTGCGGGCCGTACGCGGCCCACACGATATGTCTACCCTTTTTGAGACTATTTTTAGTAATAAAAAAATATAAATTTGTAAAACTACATTTGTAGTTTTGTCGTAGGAATGGTATGTGCTAACTTAAGACAGCTTAACTATAACAATATTCAGAGAATCTACAAACGTTTGTAATGGACAAACAAAAATAGTTAATTTTAAAAACATTTAAAATTATCAAAAATTACTTTTTTTAATTATTATACAATTTTAAGCAAAACTGCATTACTAGAAAAGTGATTACTTTACAAATTCTCAGAATTTATCGTCTATTGTAGAAATGAAGACGAGTTTCCTTTTTAATAGCGGTTGACATTATAAAATGTTTGCTGTTGATATTTACGCTTCAAATAATATTTTATTGAATTTAAAAAATTCTAAAAACATTTATCGTCTCGATATAATATGTTAAGGTATTCGAACATAAACCATGACCGTCCCTAAAAAAAAATTAATGGGTTGCCATAATACGAATATCACCAATTGTAATTTAATGATTGTGTTTTATTATTTATTAAAAAAATACTCGTATTTAAAATCATTTAAAAATGGATTAAATATTGTAATACAGAAAAATCAATGTTTGTTTGTAAATGCCCTGTCATACCGTTTATTCAATTGCGATAAACTTTGTCAATTATACGCGAAGGTTATGGGCATAGTACAGTTAACTTACATTAGGTGGCGCGCGTGTCGTACCAACAATGAAGTGTTAAAGAAGATACACATTATGAAGAACCATTAAAATAGCGTGAACTATTAAGTGCTGCGGTTTGCAATTTTTGGAGCCCAAAATAACGCAAAAATGGATGAAAATAAATGTTTCACACCAGACTGCATGGACTCAAAACACGCTTTTAGAGTTAATTAAAGTTAAAAATAATTCTTAACATAAGAATAAAATTACTGACGAGAAAATTAATGTCACCGTTCTAAAAGCGTAGGGTGCTTTCATTCCGAAACTCAGAGTGTTAGTGTAGTGCAATGCAACGCCACTGAAAGCCCCGTTTGTGCTTAAAAATATTGATGAATTAATGTCCAGGCGGTGATTCATTAAAAAACCTACAAAAACTCTCGGCAATCAGATATGTGTAGCAGAATGATTGCATGCCTTGTATTAATCGGTCGTTGTTTTAAAGCTATGAATAAAGCTAACATCAGATTACTTTTTCACAGTGTGTTTTGTTTAACAATAAATTACGTATATTAAATAATTAGTATATTTATCTTCGTTAATTGAAATGAAAAAGAGTAAAATGTACCTATGTATCGACTTACAAAGCATGGCGAGTGATTCAAGTTACTCGGTAAGGTTTTACTTGTAGAGGTTTTTAACATCAAAATAATGTATAAAAATGTATCTTATTGTTATAAATGCATGAGACAAAATAGAACAATTAATGAACAAAGTTAAAAATTAATGGCTATTTAAAACCAACAAGTAACCCAAAAGTACTTTAGCTTATTTTTTGCATTTAATAATTTTAGTAGTGTTTTAAAAAAAGTAAGACATCCAGACTGGAAATAATTATATTTACGTATCATCAAAAAAGATAAAACTTAAAACTAAGAAATTAAATAATAAAATTGAAAACAAATAGTAATGATTTGTCAATTGTATCAGCGACCAAAATGTAAGTGTGAGACAAAGATTTATTGTGATAAGTGATTTTATGTTTGGTAAATTAGTTAAGTTTAATTAGTAAAGTGAGCACATGGGGTGTACCAAGGTATTTAATTTTTCTGTGAATTTTCCGCGTAGGTTCTGTATAAAGAATTTTGATGAGACATCCTGCATATTTTACTAAAGAACTGTAAAAAGTGTGTTGATAATGATGTCGATAGTAATTAACAAAATTATTTAAAACATTAAGTTTTTGTTTCGTGGTTTATTGTTGGATGACGAATGCGTATATCGTAAAAATCCGAACTTGTTTTATTTTCATTATTAAATGTTGCAATGTGAGAACGTAGTTAATTTTTATTAAATACATATTTCTATTTATTTTTAAAGTAGTGTGGAGTAAACATGTAACTTACGTCAGTACGTAAAATAGTTTTTAGGTACGATTAGTTTTTTCGAAAGGTATTTCATATATCATGTGTCTGTTTGGAGCATGTGCGCGCAAAACCATTCAGCCACCTGTGTGCAAATTATAATTTTACACCCCTTACCCCTTTTTTAGTAAAAATTAATACATAGGTGGGTTAACATAAATAAAATTAAAATACTTGCTAATACCTATATTAAATTTTGATACTGATACATCAGATAATGGGGTACACACAAAATTGAAATAATCGCTATTGCTTATCTAATTTTGAAATGAAATATGTGGTACATGTCAATTTATGTACCCTTTAATGTATAATTTATATTTTTAAAACATCATTATCATTTGATATTTGCAAATAAAGGAAATGATTACTTCCGAAAGCTCACATAGGTCTAGATAAAACTTTGTTAAGCATAAGCTCTCACTTTTGATTCCCCGGAATGCGTATTTTTTTTTTAAAAAAATAGTCGCAAAAAGGGTAGACCTATCGTGTGGGCCGCGGACTGCCCGCACTGCGACTATTAGAAGGGGAAGGGATTATAGAAAGGAAATGATTGTGGACACGCTTTTTAAAAAGTTGCAGGTCATAGTTCTCTGGAAAAACTGATTTTGGAAGCTTATTCCATTCCGTAGCAGCCCTGTAAAAGAAGGATTCTTGATGAAGATTGGTCCTTGTAGTGTCAATCTTGAGAGTAAATGGGTGAGACTGATCAGCGTGCCGAGTTCTTTGGCCGAATGTGGCCAATTGTGGTACAAGAGTTTTTATTTCTCTGGAGCATCTGCCATGGAAATATCTGTAGAGCAATGACTGGTCTGCAACTCTTCTTCTATGTTCTAGAGGGTAAAGGGTATCTGTGAGAGTTGAGCTGTTTATCAAGCGAATGGCTCTTTTCTGAATGGAATCTAGAAGACGAAGAGAATGCCTTGGTGCTGAACCCCAAATGTGCGAGCAATACTCCAGTAGAGGTCGGATCTAAGCCTTGTACGTCGTCAACAGTTGATCAGGAGTAAAAAACTTTTTGGCTTTCCACAGAAAACCTAGCCTCTGGCTTGCCGACTTTGCGATGTTAGCAACATGGTCATGCCAAGACATGTTATCCAACCGTGACTCCCAAAATCGAGATGGAGGGACTTGGTTCAAGTGTATTTCCGGACATTGTGATGGGATGATTTGAGGAATTCACTTTCTTGGAAAACGTGGCACTTTGTGTTTTTTGGGCGTTGAACTGAACAAGATTGTTGGTTCCCCATTCGACGATTGCTTTAAGATCTCTATTGATGGAATCAACCTGTTCCTGCCTGAGTCTATTTGTATCATTCACCGAAAGTGATCGATAGGATGTGAAAGTTGAGACAAGTGTGCTATCGTCTGCGAAACTGTAAATGGGGTTCGTAGTGGTTTTTAAGAGGTCGTTGATGTGTAAAAGAAATAAGGTGGGGGACAGGATGGAACCCTGGGGGACCCCGGCATTAGTTTTAAACGCATCAGAAGAAATACCGTCAACTGCCACATGTAAGGAGCGATCTTGCATGAAGCTCAAGAGCCATTGGCGCAGTTTGATTGGGAGACCGTAGGCAGATAATTTACTTAACAATGCCTGGTGCCAAACGCGGTCAAAGGCTTTAGATATATCCAAGGCTATTGCACGGGATTCACCAAACTTTAATGTTAATCAATAAATATATTGACGCGTTTTTAACTTGTCTCACCCGTAAATGCACACCCAGAACATCTTCCGATATTCGGTCCATACCAAAAGTTGCAATTCCATTTGACACTCTTCATATTGATTGGCTTGGACCATTACCAAAGACTGAAGATGGATTTACGCATGTTTCGTCGCACGTATTATAACTGTCAATGGCACTTCGCTTAAAGCTGTACAAAAACATAAGCTTGTGTAAGACTGGAATATAAAATGGCACTTTATCACACCACACGATCATAAAGCAAATGGCCAAGCTGAACACTACATACGTTTTGTTGCCAATCTTTTACGAGTACAATCCAAAGTTACCTTACAATGGAGTACACTTGTATCGCGTATCTAACTAATTAATTATTCCACTTTAAATAAAACCACTACACGAACACCACTTCAAACTTTGTTTGGTTGTGACAATAGAATACCAGAAATACAACGTATTTTTAACAATACTTTTGAAGATAAACTTCCCCTGTCTGTTCTACAACATGAAAAATGAAGAGAATTTATCAAAAAGCGTCTTGCGGATAATGCCAAGCAACAAGAAAATTATGGAAACAAGCATTTAAAACCTCAAAAAACATTTACGTAAAAAGCACTGACATTAGAGCACAATGCGACGTACAGGATGTGGTGAGATGGGGAAGGCAGAGGAGAAGATAATGGTATAATTACGTGACTGACGATAGACTACCACGCATTGTACTAGAGGGAAAACCAACAGGGACTCGTTCCCCCGGAAGACCACCAAAGGGATGGAGAGACAGCTGGCAGTCCACATCTCAGGAAATATTACAGAGGCAAGTCCGGAATCAACAGATCATCTAGATCTCTAACAAAGTAGAAGTAGAAGAAGAAGCTTAATCTTGATTGATATTAGCCAGCAGGGTAGTGGTTAAGTGCCAACTAGGCTAAAAGGTGGTAGAAGCGTTATATAATAAGCTTAAAGCTGCAGTGTGGGCTCCTCTAACCCGACGCTTCTTACTAAACATCATTCCTAAGATAAACATTTCAAATTTTAAACCATACTTTCACAATTATTTCTTCTGCATCAGAAACGCGCTAGTTATATTTAAAAAAATGATAATTTTTTTTATATATTATTAGGGTGGAAATGTATACAATAATTATTTTTTAATTACCGTTCTTGACCTACCTTCGCATCTATTATTTATGCAGAAAAAATCTTGGCACCTTTTAATATCGCAACTGTTCCATTCTATAGTTGCATGCCGTTTATTATAGCATTAGTGATGCTTAAAGAAGCAATTATCCATTAAAAAAATGTAGGAACAATACATCGATTATATACACTTTCTACCTTGACTTTACTTACAATATTAATAAAATAATAATAGTTTTAAATGTCAGGTAAGTTTAAATGATAATTTATTCCTTTTTTATTTTAAAAATGTCTTTTAAAAAAAATTATTTTAATTTTTATGGAAAGGAAAAGAATAAAATGTGATTTGTAATATTAAAAGCTTTTCTGTACGCACCAAACGTGTGCAAGTCGCTTACCAACATTGTTAAATCATTTCCTTTATCACCAACAACTACGCATACATGATCCAGTTGGACATTAAAGAACATTAGCGTATTGCAGAATGCGTTGAACAAATACCTACATACTTCCAATAAGAGAGGTGCATATATCACTGAGTTTAAAAAAAAATGTGGTAACACGCTCTTTCTATTTGCTAACACTCAATATTCTATTTCGATGAATATTTAATTCGGTTGTTTATCTATGGCGAGGTCGTTGGAAACTTTCTTCTATTTAGGTACATACAAGAATTAATATCAGCGGCGTAGAAACGAACCTTTGCAAAGGAGAATTTAAATTTACATTTTAAATAAACACTCCATCGTAGTTTATATACAGGGTGAAATAAATTAACTATACGCTAATACTGACGTACCTTAAGTCCATAGACATAACACTGTAAAAAAGTAAACAATCCACCAATAAGGAAAGATTATTTTTCATTATACCTACCTGAAAACACTATATTTACATGCCTATTTAGCGCACCGAAAATTTTACGGTGCACTAGTGTCATTAGCTACCTACCTTCATGTCAAAATAAAATAATATGTTATTGACAATTCTCTAGAAATTGCAAATTTTTCTGTTTATTTTCGGGGTAAATACCGCTTGTTTTTTGACAATTTATTAATATTTTTAGTGATAATATCTTAACAATTTGAGATTTTCATTTAGATATAATAAAAAGTATCGTTCATTACACATTACATTGAATAATCCGGCACGAAGGATCATTAATATGGACGATAATAACAATGGACTGTATATCCAATGATATGAAATGAATAAAAAAATACGTTCTATTTTAAAAGGGCATAGAAATATAGTTTTCCTGCTATCCGTCGAAGGCGCCACATTACGAGATACATTTTCAATATTTTATAAATGGCTCTAGCAATTGCAATTTAATGCTTTTAGCACAGGCTTTAAAAGACTATGATTTCTTTAGACAAAGACTAAACTATGCTGAGACGTTGACAAGACTGCACAGATTCAAAATATGCTTTAGTTCATGTGCAACGATTTTGATTATTAAAATACATAATTTAATTAATAGAAGCCATCGAATTTTTAAAACCTTTTTAATGTGTAACATCTTTGCTCTCGCTTACTCGCAATTTGTGAAAGTGATTTCGTGAAATGTGTAACAGTAACAGTAACAGGAATTCGCGTATGCACGTGCTATTTGATTTGACGAATGAGCGCGCGGTTAGAGTTGGCCGTCAGATAGACTTCAACCAGATAGACGTCAAGTTAAAGTGTTGTGTATAAAGTTTGCTGTTATATGCGTAAACTATATAAATAAATATTAACTGTTGATAATAAGATCATTGGTAAAAAATTCAAGTAAGTAATAGTAAACAATTATTCGAATAAAATATTTCAGTATTTTGCTTTTTTAAATGTTAAGGCTGACTTCTGTCACTCCTACTTAGTGTCAATGAAATAAAATACCATTTTTCATTAAAAAGAATAATTGTTGTAAAATATCATTTCATCATTCAATATACTTGACCAATTTTTTTCAGAATATAATTTTAAAATTGCTTATTACTAAGGTGAGATGTTAAATTCTTTTTTCTTCTTTTTAAACCTTAAGTGATCCAACTTTGGACGTAGGCCTCCCCCATTTCAATCCACTGTCGTCTATTTTGCGCCATTTGCGTCCAGTGAAGTCCGCCAATCTTTTTTATGTCATCTTCCCATCTCATTTCTGGCCTTTCTCTATGTCTTCTACCTAGCCATCGTCTCCATTGCTGTATTTCATTATTCCATCTTTTTTCTTTTAGACGGGCATTATGTCATGCGAAACTCCATTTTAGTCGGGTGGCATGTTCTCCTGCGTCTTACACTTTCGTTTTACTTCTAATCCATTTGTTTGTTTTTCTATCCAACAAGTTTTACTTCCAACATTGATCTTTCCATCGCTCTTTGTGTCTTTGTAATTTTATTTACATTAGCATTGGTAAGAGTCCAGGTTTGTGAGCCATAAGTGAGTATAAGAAGGATACATTGATCATAAACTCTTGTTTTCAGATATTGTTATATTTTCCTACTTTTCAGTATCCAGCTCAGCTTTCCAAAACCTGTCCAAGCCAGTCTTATTCGTCTTGTAATTTCTCAGTTTGATTTTCCTTCTTTACTTTCATTATTTGTCCTAGGTATATGTATTCGCTTCCTGTTTCCAATTTTTTTTATTGAGTGTTATCTTTCTGAAGTCCTGTGTATTTTTTATTATCTTTGTTTTCTCCAGATTCTTCTTCCGAATCTCTTGATAGTCTCATGGTCTGCAATTCTTCAAAACTTGTAGCGATAATAATTATGTCGTCAGCATACCGCAGATGACTTAGTGTTCTTCCATTAATATTTATTTCTTTGTCTGTCCAGTCGATGTTTTTAAACACGTCTTAAAGTGCGAGTGTAATCAATTCAGGTGAGATAACGTCCCCTTGGCAAACTCCTCTATTAATTGGTATAGGTTTAGTGTTCCCACCTATCTGTACTGTCATTGTTGCTTTTTTGTATTTATTGTTTATGAGAATTCTATAGCGAGAGTTTATTCTGCAGTTGTTCATAGCTCTCTATTGCCCAAAGTTTCATGAAATCGAAGGCTTTTTCGTAATCGATAAAGCCAATATATAAGTCTAGGTGATATTCGTTTGCTTTCTCTATCAGCGTTCTTACGGTTAAAAGATGATCAGCTGTAATGTAGCCCTTCCGGAATCCTGCTTGCTTTACCGGTTGGTAACTATCGAGCTTTGAAGTTAGTCTATTGGTTATTATCCTCATGAAGAGTTTGTAAAATTGTGACAGCAAAGATGTCAAATGTTACACATCATATGCGACTATTGTAAGGCTCGCTCGTTTTTTCAATATGCCACTAGTACTTTTAAAAAAAATTTGTCCAAGTCATGAAAAACTTGAAATGTAATATGTCAACATACCTTTTCATTATACCTACATGAAAACACTATATTTACATGCCTATATAGCGCACCGAAAGTGGGCTTTTACGGAAAATTTTACGGTGCACTAGTGTCAATAGCTGCCTACCTGCATATCAAAATAAAATAATATGTTATTGACAGTTCTCTAGAAATCGCAAATTTTTCTGTTTATTTTCTTAGGAACGGGGTAAATAACGCTTGTTTTTTGACAATTTTTTAATATGTTTAGTGATAATATCTTAACAATTTGTGGTTCTTAGGTAGATGTAATGAAAAATATCGTTCATTACACGTCCATAAATTCTTTTTCCTTTCTTGCACGACTTTCCGTGTTCGGCAGCGCCTCCCACTTGTCGCACGCGCACGGAAAAAGCCTATTTTCTCGACTCTTAGTGAAATATATTATTTCGAAAAGTCAAAAACTCGAGTTCATATAAAGGATTACGAACATAAAAACGTCAGTAATTGTTTTGTAATACGTCAAATGGCTCAATAATCGATTCACTTTTAGAATCGCCAAAAGGTAATGATTTTAGCTGTACACCTACTTATTTTGGTAATCGGTTTAAATGAGTTATTTTTAATGAGATACAATTTTTGTTTGAGGTTTATAATTTTGTTAAAAACACCGCTGAAAAACCAGCAACCAGCACAATTCAAATTGTTGCTTCTGGTTAAATACAGATACTTATAAATATCCCATTGCATACTTGCATTGTAATTATGGATACAAGAATGTTTTTCATCAGGAAAATTATTATGTGAATGTTAGTGCGAATTCTTTTGAGCCAATTTTCATTACACTAATAATAATTATACTTATATTATTTAATACCAACACGGTCGGTTAGGATATTAACTACTAATGAAATAATTATAAAATCAGATAAAAAGAAGAACGACATTTTTAAACAAATTACAATTAGTCAATGAATTTAACATTATAGCATATTTCACGAATATACGGTGATTTCGGATAATCGTTAGAAACTCGATAACCAGTATTTAACTGTAAATTTAAGAAGTACGAAAGTTAATTCCCCTAATATTTGGAAGTTTACGAATTTTATTTTATAAGGGACTTCTTGTTTGGAAATTAAGAGTCAATATTTTTATTTGTGAGCACGGATAGGTAATTTTGCAACCAAATCTGTTCTTAATGACTTTATTTATTGTACATAATAAGAGAGGTAGGCAATGAATCCAAACAAATTTCACTAATTAACTAAGCTATTAAGCTTTAATTTGGCAGGTCAAATTATTTTTGTAAGATTTTTTGTTAGATTTCTTAAAAAGTAATTAGTAATTCTAGGTAATCATTGTAGTGGGTACCGACATAAAAATCGTATAGTACCGATTGTAATTTTAAGTAGTGTATGTACTGCGGAAAAGAACAATGGAGGTCCGTTGCTACCAGTTTTATCCATAAGTAAACGTGTGTGTGATGCGATGGGTACTGGTGAAACAAAATTAACGTCAGTTTTAAAAAGTGTGAAAGATGACAATAGTGAACAAAAAGTTGAAAAATACAAAACCTAGTCGACATCTAAAGACTGTTGACTTACCCAAATCTTACAAATTTGAAATTCGTGACATTGTGTACAAAATGCGTGAAAAAAAATATTATGTCTCTTTAGATTTAATATTAGAAAAACTAAAAGAAAAAGATGTATTTGAAATTTCTAGAATAAGTCTTTGGAGAATTTTAAAACATATATAAATTAAAAAATAAAGACAACAGAAATAAAAAGCTAGAGTGGTGCACAAAAGAATTAAATTTTTGAGAAATTATACTCACTGTAAACAGGAATGATCTTTATTTGTTTATTTGGATGAAACTTGAATTTTTGCTAAACAGAAATTTTTGGGTTTGTTTCTTAGGGGAATGGAAAGATGGAAAAAATATTTTCAGACACTACTAGGTCAAGACACTGAAGAAGAGTTAATAAAAATAACGAAAATAAACCAAAAATAGCGAAAACGAACCATTATTAAAAATGCAAGAACTAGCGAAGTAATTAGAATATTAAAGAATGGGAAAGCACCAGGAGAGGACAAAATAACTTCAGAAATGATAAAAAACTTAGGAGAAATAGGAAGAAAGAGCTTACTACAAATAATCAATAAAGCTTGGTTAAAAAAAATATACTAGAAGAATGGGAAACAGCTCTAATAACACCAATACAAAAAAAAGGAGACAACAAACACTGCAATAACTATAGAGGGATCACGCTACTGAATACCATAACAAAAATAATAGATCGAATAATCAACAACAAAATAAGAAACAAAATAATACCAGAAAGAAGCACATAAGACCACATTTTTACGATAAAACAAATAATAAAAAAGAGAAGATCAGAAAACCAAAATATATATTAAGCATTCATAGACCTAGAAAAAGCTTTTGACAGAGTACCTAGAACAGAAGTATGGAAAAGTTTAACAAATAGAAACATCGATGACAAAACCATAAATATGATAAAAAAAAATATATGGAAGAAATAGAAATCATGTTATCAATAATAACATAAAATCAGAAGGCTTCAAAACAAAAGAGGGTCTAAGACAAGGCGGATCATTAAGCCCAATGCTTTTTAATATTTTCATGGAAGACATCATTAAGAAATGTGAAAGAAATATCAAAAAAATGTGCATTGGATACAAAAACATGCAAAGAGTAAAGATAGCTGAAGGAGCATTTGCAGATGACATAATACTGATTGCTGAAAATGAAAAACAATTACAATATAATATAAAAGTATGGAATGAAGCACTTAAGAGAAAACAGATAAAATTAATAAATAAAGATAAAACCAAAGTGACTATAGAAGACGGATAAATAAATATTATGAGAGATAATATAAAAATAGAACAAGTTAAAAAATTTCAATATCTAGGAGTAACAATAGATGAAAAGGAAAGACAAGAAGCGAAAATCAACGACAGAATCGAAAAAACCATAAAACTGTATTGTGCAATAAACAGAAAATTTATCAACAAAAAATAAATTTTAAGACATACAAAACTAAAAATATTCAAGACAATATATAGACCTGTATTAACATATGGATGTGAATCTTGGATATTAACAAAAAAACCAAAAGTAGAATACAAGCAACAAAAATGAAATATCTGAGAAGAATTAAAGGAGTGACAAGAAGAATACACGAATAAGAGAAGAACTAGACTAAAACACATTATTTCATTCATAGAACAAAAACAATTGGGATGGTGGGGACACATACAGATAATGCATACATACAGTAGACCTGTTAAACAAATCTATGAAGCAAAAACAGAAATTAAGAGAAAAAGAGTAAGACCTAGAAAAACCTGGAACCACGTAATATGAAAGATTTTACAAGAAATAAAAAATGGAGCGAAGCAAAGACATTGACAAGAAACAGAAAAGAATGAAAGAAGTTTATATATATATATATATATATATATATATATATATTTGGTAAAAGAAATAAAATTTTTAATTCAAATATATTAAGGGGTTACATCTAGTCAAAACTTTCAAAAAAATCGATTTTTCGTTTCAGACGAATTCTCAAAATATGACATTTCAAAAATATTCTCTGAAAATTTTATGTCGATCCGTTTAAAATTGAGCGAGTTACAGCCATTTTTACTGTTTACGGTCTGCGGCCGCGCCACCTAGGTATAAAGAAAAGCAGGTTTTTCTCGAAACAGGTTTTTCAAAATCGATGACCACAATATCTCAATAACGAATGAACCAATTTACTTGAAACTTTGCACACTTTTTTTATATCATAAGGCAGTTATTAATCAAAGGATTTTTTTTCGATGCATACTTTTTTTTATTTCAAGAAAAATGAAGTGATTTTTCTACCGAAATCTAGACTTTTACTTTCGATAGCCGACCATTTTTTCAAAATTAAAAATTCTTCAAATCATTTTATTAAAGACTGGATAACCCAATACAAAAACTTAATTCATTTGGTTTTTGATTTCAAATGATTGGTAGAGAAGTTACAGTGGTCCCCGCGAAAGGCCTTTTTTTAACAGCGATCTGGAAAATACATTATATCTGCTACATTTGTGAATTTTTAACAATAAAAAAATTATAAAACATAATAAAAATATACTTTTTACTTTAAAAAAAAACAGTTAGAAACCTGCAATCATTTTCCCAAAAAAAACACGCCTTTTTTCGGCCGCTTACTAGATGTAACCCCTTAAAACTAATTAATAAAACACACAACTAAACTTGTTTGAAAATAATATGCAAATAATAGGTGAATGTTCTTTAGTCCCGGATCTACGATTTTTTAAACCGGGGCAGAAACTTGATAGTGGCGCCCCCTCTCTCCGGCGTTTTATTACAATTCGTAAAGCACCCCGCCCAAAAAAATCAGTGACTACAGACTGATTAGTTTTATGAGCCACTTGCTAAAAACTTTCCTCCAAATCGTCCATGTCAGAATACGTAAAAAATGTGAATTCGACCTTGATGATGCTCAAATAGGGTTCAAGAACGCCTTTGGAATCCGCGAAGCCCTGTTCGGGATGAATGTCCTTCTCCAGAAGTGCCGTGACCAGCGTAAGGATGTATTTGCCTGTTTCGTAGACTATGAAAAGACCTTTGACAGTGTGGCATTCTAAACTGATAAGTATGCTGCGGGAAAGCCAATTGGATGATAGGACATCCGTATAATCGAAAATTTATATTGAGGACAAACAGCTGAAGCACGAGTAGGTATGCTGACTAGACCTTTAATGAAAATCCAAAGAGGTGGCTTACAGCAATCAATAAACAAAGTTAGTGTAGTTGGTCAAGAGTTTGGACTTAACATAAATGTTAAAAAAAACAAGTTTATGGTATTTAGCCGAAATAGCTACGAGAACGAGCAGCTCAATCTTGAGGGGAAGATAATAGAGCGTATCAGCCAGTTTAAATATCTGGGAAGTATATTAACAGACACCTTGGACCCCGAAATTGAGATAAGATGTCGAATCAAAATGGCAAGAACAACTTTCCAACGAATGAGAACACTTTTTTGTGACGATAACCTAAACCTCAAATTACGCCAGCGTATGGTGAAGTGTTTTATTTGGTCAGTTCTTATGTATGGGGTGGAATGCTGGACCTTAAAGGTTAGCTCAATAAATCGGATAGAAGCATTTGAAATGTGGATTCATCGTAGAATACTGCGGGTTTCATATACTGATCTGCTGTCCAATGATAAAGTGTTGAGGCGAGCCAGGGTGGAGAGACAAATAATGGTCACAGTAAAATTTCGTAAGATGGCTTACCTTGCCCACATCTTACGCAGAGAAAAGTACCATCTTCTCCGGTTGATCATGAAAGAAAAAATAGAAGGCAGACGGGGTATTGGAAGAAGGCAAATCTCTTGGTTGAGAAACATCAGGGAGTGAACAGGCATCCGGAACGCTGTTGACCTGTTCAGGGTTGCAGAATATAAAGACGCACTCTCTGTAAAAATCGCTAGCGGACATGGCACATGAAAAAGAAGAATATTCCAAGACTATGACAAATGGCCGACTAATAATTTTGTCATAATTTTATCAAATGTACCTTGTATTTCGAGACAATTTGATGAGACCATATAAACACTAGTAATCTAAATTACTTCCAAGAGCATTTAGGTCGATATCACAGTCATATTTTCCGTTTCCAGTAAACTTTGAACACAAATATACAAACTCTTTCACTTGTTGCACTCTTTATCCTTTAATCAGCACCTCGCAATTTGTCATGCTTTCTTATTGTTGAAAAACCATTTCTTTTGTTTTACTTACATTCACTTTTATCCCTTTGATTTTTAGGGCACATCGCTTGCCACTCCTCTCATTGTTGATCTGTACGCGTCTTTTTTCAAGTTTTCTAAGCTGTCTATGTATAAATTAAACATCCATGGTGAAGCCACACATCCCAGTCTAACACTTATTTCGATGTTAAACCAGTCTATGTAAGCTTCATTTATTCTGACACATACATACATACATAAAGTCACGCCTTTTTCCCATAGGGGTAGGCAGAGACCACTTCCTTCCACTTGCTACGGTTCGTACACACATCTTTTGCTTCCTCTACTTTCATCAGTGCTCACATACATGCTCTTCGGTTGTTGGTACTCTTGACCTGGCCTTTCTTCAAAACAATGTTGATCTGATTAAGATATGTTCTCCGAGGTCGACCTCTACCGATTTGCCCATTCACACTCGCCTTATAAATTTGTTTCGTCAATCTTCCTTCATCCATCATTTCTACGTGTCCAAACCATCTAAGCATTCCTTTATCTATCTTTGTGACCACATCTACTTTTACACCAGAAGATGTGGTCACAAGCACTAGAATCCTCGTAAAGTGATTTAAGATCAAGTTACCGCTCACTCTATACATGGATAATGTCGACCACAATTGATTTCTTACCTTTTAATAAAACATTTTGTTACTATTTTTTAAAAGAGTCAAAGTACAGAAAATTTTATTGCAAGTGGTCGATTCTTTCTAGGATTTTCTCGAAAATTAGTATATTTTATTTTTATCGTTCTTACTGACCTAAATTAATTAATTTTTTTTAAATAATTATAAAAACTTTGTAATTTGTTTTTTGTTAACTATTGTAACGAAAATATCTCACACTTGTGAATTTCGTTCCTTTTTGATATAACTTTTTATTTTCCTCGTATATTTTGTTTTCATAATTTCAATTAAAGCTCATTAATCGGTTGATTAGTTGAATATTGACAGCTAAATATTTTCTATAAAAATAGGTATTGTAGATACTACATGGTTGTCATTTCAGAACTAAGATTTTTTTGGCTTATTTTCATGTATAAAAAATTAAATCGTTTTATATTTTTTTTGCATAAATAAAGTAATTCAGCATTGTGACAAGGTATACGAGAGGTAAATTATATTAAAAAAGTTATCAGAAATATCATAGAATTCGATTTATAAAAATTCTAATCTATTATGTTGCAAAATTATATACATTTAATTAGATCTGGCAACAACCGTTAACCTACTAGCCCAGATCTGTCGATAACTAGATTTTTGATGAGAAGGCATAAAAGGACAGGTACTCGCTCTCTTTCGTCGTTGGTCTTTCCTGGAGAGAAGACGTTAATTTTTGATAGCGTTCCCGAGTTCTTCTTTGAAGTGTGTAAGAAGATAAGTAAATTTCTTGTGAATAAAGATATTACGTTTTCATATTTTAATAAAGAGATATTAGAGTACAACTGTATGAAGAAAATTATTTTTGCTTTCTAAAGTTTTCACAGTGAAGTTTAAGATACTTTGAAGTTGTTTTTTTTATCCTTTTAAATGTCTGAGAAGCCATGATGTTCTCAAGATTTATTTTGAAGAAATCTTTGGAAATTTACATCATCCTAACTTAGAAATGACATATTTTGATGAATATTGAGATCTATTCAATCAATCTTCGGTTGGATATTTATATTTTTAGGTGTGAATCAAATTTTAAAATTGTTAAGAAATCAGAAGATTATTAATGTCCAATTTATAAAGAATTGTTAGTCTGAGAAAGGTGATTTCCAGCCAAATACCAGGAAAGATTATACCCTGCAGTAAGTGACGAATGTTGATATTGTAGACGTTAAGTCAAATTTGATGTAAGGTCGTTCACTTGCCAAAGAAATAATTCTTTTGTCTAACAGAGTAGTAAATCAACATTTAATTTATCACCTTAAATTTTTTGAATTTAATATTATAATAATTTATTTGGTAGTTTTTTTTTAAATCTACCTCATTTATATCTTTTGTATGTTTTTGACAAACTGACTTCTTTAATTTAATTAAAATAATAAACGGTTTTGGAGATGCTTATTAATGCATTGACTTTGTAAATATTTCATTAAATTATACTTAGAAATTAGTAACAAATAGTTTTATTGTTTAAATATTTGCATAGATCCAAGGTTTTTGTATTTTTCCCTGAATAAAATACGTGGTAGCTAGTCTACTGGACCGCCTTTTTAACCTTTGTTGGAGAAATGGTAGCGTACCAGACGACTGGTGCAAGGCCGTTATCGTGCCGCTTTACAAGGGAAAAGGTTCGCAGCAGGACTGTAAAAACTACCGAGGTATTAGTTTACTCAGCATAGTCGGCAAACTGTATGCAAAGATATTGATTAAAAGAATAACAAATGAAACTGAGAAGATGATATGGGATGTGCAAGCAGGATTTAGAAGAGGAAGGAGATGTATGGATCAGGTCTTTTAAATTACGAGGTATAGTCGAAAAATTCTTTGCTAGAAGTCAAAAGGTCTATTGCGTTTTTATAGACTTGGAAAAGGCCTATGACAAAGTGGTGAGGAGCAAATTGTGGTCGACATTGTCTATGTATTGGGTAAGTGGTAGTTTAATACGAGCACTGAAATCACTTTACAAGGATTCCACTGCTTGTGTCAGGATAAATATAGCTTGCACGGACTGGTTTAACATCAAAAATGGTGTGAGACAGGAATGTGTGGCTTTGCCATGGCTGTTTAAGTTATACATAGACAATTGTTTAAAAGATCTGAAAGAGAGTGCGTATGGATTAAAAATGAATGATTTGATCGTCAAATGCCTTCTTTACGCCGATGATCAAGTCATATTAGCGTTATCTAAAGAGGAGTTGCAGGTGATGCTTAATGTTATGCATAATGCCCCGAAAATCAAAGGGATGAAAATAAATGTGAGCAAAACGAAAGTAATGGTTTTTGAAAGAGAAGAAAGCATAACAAACTGTGGAGTTTCGATTGAGGAAGAAAGAGTGGAACATGTAAATGAATTTGTGTACTTGGGTTTGGCAGAAGAAGCATAAAATTAGGATTAATGCTGCGGAGATGAGTAGTCTGAGAAGTATAGCCAGAGTGACTCGGTTGGATAAAGTAAAGAATAGTGAGATAAGAGAACGCTGTGGTGGAAAAGAAGATGTGGTTGCAAAGATAGATAAAGGAATGCTTAGATGGTTTGGACACGTAGAAAGGATGAAAAAAGAAAGATTAACGAAACAAATTTATATGGCGAGTGTGACTGGACAAGTCGGTAAAGGTCGAACTCGGCGAACATATCTTGATCAGATCAACATTGTTTTGAAGAAAGGCCAGGTCAAGAGTACCAACAACCGACAAGCATGTATGAGAGCACTGATGAAAGTAGAGGAAGCAAAAGATGTGTGTAAGAACCGCAGCAAGTGGAAGGAAGTGGTCTCTGCCTACCCCTGTGGGAAAAAGGCGTGACTTTATGTATGAATGTAAAATACATGGCGCCCAAATTTTTATGAACATTTGTGTATTCTTTTAAAATAAAGAAATTTAACAATTTTTCCTTATTCATGACCCTCTCGAAAGTCTAGAGCAGCCGACAGGCTCAAATAAAATAAGTTGTATAGAAATTCTTTAGAATTCGCTACACTATGTTAAAGTGGTTTTTGACGTTTTGTGTAAGCTGAAATATATTATTTAGTAGCGCATGATATGAAAACGTAAACAAGTTCCCTGCTAATTTCTGTAACTGTTAAATCGAAACCTGCTGCGATTTGCTGTGCTAATGACAAGGGGTAATAAACATTTTTTTCAAAAGTACTTATATAGCGTGTACATTTAAACTTACGACCAGAAGCCGCTTCTTAGTCACAACGATTTTTTTGGGAAAGAAGAGGTAACGTGACTGTTATAATTTACTTAATTCTCCTGTGCAAACATACAAGTTTTAATTTAGATACCCGGTATTCGTAGCGGTACGTTAACAATAATAACAAAGTTATATAAACAAATTGTAACTTTGTTAAAATTTACAGTTTATTTATTTGATTTACCATCAAAGTCGACAAAGAAATCAAAAAGCTATTGTTAATATAAATTGAAGCACGAAATAACATTTTGATATCTACAAACAGCACGCCACATTGTATGTAAATGTATTTAATAGATCCAACAATTCCAAAAGCATTCTATTGTTGTAGCACATACAAATTCGTCGAGATAACGATCTATATGGAACCATGTATTGGTGTGTTGAAATGTTTATAAAAGAAAGTATGGAGTATACTTTAATGCACTCATAAATAAAGATATTTATTTTATTATTACGAATGTCAAAGCAGAAATCGAAAAGGTGTGTTATTAACATTCTTTTCATGTAGTAGCCGAGGTTTATTTGGTAGTGGCAACTGATAAATGAACAATTTCGATAATGAGATTGCATTACGATATCTGTTTGTTACTAGCCAAACATTTACAAAAAATTTAAAGCGCCTACAATAGCCACAAATTGACAAACACTTAGTTTATTGTTATAAGTGTTACCAGATCAAACGATAAGATTTCTTGACAATGCCTCTGACTTAAGTTAGTTTTCTGACATTTTATCTAAACAAAATATTGTTACGAGTTTTTAGTTCTATCTTGGGTTCGGCGATTAAAACTCTCGACCCAATAGCAAAACAATGTTTATTTCAATACAATAACTTCTATTTTCATTAACCACTTAGATATTTACTAAGCAATACAACTTTTACAACTCTATATAACTATTTACATTTAATAATTCGTAAACACATAAGCCGATACTAACTCTTGTTATGATCGTTTCCACTTTTATATTATATCACAGTTCCAGATCATTCTACCTGTTTCTCCATTATTCGACGCGGATTCGAGAGGTTGCGCGACTTTCCTATGCCCCGTCGGTAGCTACAAAGGAAAGCGGTCGAATACGGACCCTCGACGCTGTCGATTTCTCGGTTGCTGACAGGACCGGATTTGTAACAATATCAATAGTTAAAAAAAAAGCTATAGTACACCAAAAAATTTTAATTATTACAAGCCAATTCTCAAACGTTTTCGGCGTCAAGCCATCATCAGGAGAAATTTGTGTCACAAATTTGTTTACTAAAAAACTAAACATGAAGAGGACATGATTATAGCTCAACAATGAACATTTTAAGTTGAACAAAAATTATAGAATTGTAACTAAATTACATCATCTAAAAGACATGTATATTTTAAAACTTTTTAAAAACATGGAAACATTTAAATTAAAATCAAGTTGAGGAAGTCCTTGGTAAACAAATTTGTGACAAAAATTTCTCCTGATGATGGCTTGACGCCGAAAACGTTTCAGAATTGGCTTGTAATGATTAAAAAGTGTTGGTGTACTATAGCCTTTTTTTAACTATTGATATCTTGTATATCAAAGTACAAACAACTTCCCTTTTTTGTTATTTTATCTAAATGTTGCAATTTCATATTTGCAACACAAAATACAAATTTTGAGCCAGTGTTCTTATTGTTGCAATATTTACTTTTAAATTTGATTATTTTAAACACAATAACAATTTATTTTAATATTTCTATGCAATAGATTCTTACTTAATAAATCTGTGGGTACCTGGGCACCAGGGGTGGTGGGAAACGAAAAAGCCGACACCCTTGCAAAACAGGGGGCCGAATCTGCGTTCACTGGACCAGAACCGTTTTTTGGAGTCACCACAAGTGCCGACAAAACAATTATTTCGGACTGGGCGGAGAGGAAAATACTCACATACTGGTCCGATATACCAGGGTTAACTTACTCGAAGGTGTTCTTACCTAAACCCTCCAGAAACACAACTAAGCAGATCCTAGAATGGAGCAGAAATGACCTGTGAATTCTAACTGGACTGCTAACAAGACACTGTCGTCTAAGGATAGGTCTGAATAAACAAACGGACTGTCGGTTTTGCTGCGTGGAAGACGAAGCTACTGAACATATACTATGTTTATGCCCCATCATGGGAAGAATAAGGTTAACGTATTTGGTTATACCAACCTAGAACCTACCGATTTTAAGAAAATCTCACCCCATGCCACCATGAACTTCGTGAGAAGGGCTGGATAATAACAAAACTCTTTACTTTCTCAATTTACTTCAAAACTTAACTTAAAACTCGATCAACGACATTCCTTTTATGTAAGCAAACACGGCACGGCTCGGTTTTTGCTATGCCTTTAGAAATTTTTAGCCGATCTGAAATAACCAATAAATTTTGCATTGTTCTAGACCTATAAGGTATCCTCGACTCCTAATCCCCGATTGGGATACACTTGATATATTTTTAAAAACAAAGTTCTTTATCACACGTTGTGAAGACCAGAGCTAGACAGCAAAAACTGTGCGTAACAAGAATGCGTTAGTCCTCTGCACTTACTGCCTGCAGAGAGACGGACAGAGAAAGTAATTTGACTACACATTTATTATTAAATATCCTAAAAACAACGCATAGTAGATCGAGACATGTGCATATAATTTTAAGAGATTTTCAGGAAGAAAAAAATAAGACAAATCTGGATTTTCTTCGACATAATAAAAACAGAGAATTCAATAACGTGTGGCTTAAAATAAATTTAAAAATTCCTTTTATAATATATATAATTTTTTATATATATACGCCTACACTCAAAAAAATGATGTAAAGAAATGTGGAACGATACTAGAGTCTGGATAAATGAAATAGTTAAAAAAAGCTGTACACCTGGAAACACAGAGATAAAATCCAAACCTTGGTTATCTAACAATACCGTCAGACTAGTTGAGACACAAAAAAACTTAAAAGCCTTACCAACAACAACATCCGATAAAGAGCTTAAATTAAAAAACATCAATTAAGAAATAAAAAATAGCTGTAGACAGGATAAAAAAACACACGTTCACGAAATCTGCACAGAAATAGAAAGACACTCCGCAACCAACGAATCTAGGGAATTGTTTAATAAAGTAAAGTACCTCTCTCGTGAGTTTTAACTACGCACACAAATCATACAGGACGAAAATGGTAAAAAAATTACTGATCCGGATGGCATTGCTGAGGTCTGGCGGAAGTACTGCATTAAACTATACAGCGATGATGAACCCTATAACAACATTAACCATCCAAAGTTTACTGAACATGAACCTAAGATCTAAGAACAAGCCTCAAAGCGCCTTAAAAACAATAAAGCTCCAGGTATAGATGGCATAGCTGTAGAGATTCTAAAGTCAATAGAACAGCCAGCTATTGATGTTTTACATTTTCTATGCGATCGAGTTTGGAAGACAGGAACTTGGCCAGACGAATAGTGTAGTTCACTTTATATTCCGTTATACAAAAAGAGCAATCCGGCAGACTGCAATAACTATCGCATGCGTGTAAAATTCTCCTACAGATCATAAATAGCAGACTTAGACCATATCTATTACCCCAGGTTGCAGCAGAACAAACTGGCTTTATGCCTGGTAAGGGAACAAGAGAACAAATGGGAAACGTACGACAGTTAATTGAGAAAGCCCGAGAATTTAACCTTAAAATATACCTCTGTTTTGTCGATTATTCTAAGGCCTTCGACTTGGTAAAATGGCCAAAAATGTGGCAAATACTTAAAGAAATGGGGGTCCCTGGCCACCTAATCCTACTTATCCGACATCTTTATGAACACAATTATGGTCTAATAAGAACTAACGATGTCGCATCAAACAGATTTCAAGTAATGAAGGGCGTCAGACAGTGGTGCATTCTCTCGCCCTTATTGTTTAACATATACACCGAACACATAATGCGTGACATTCTCGATAACTGGCAAGGTGGTGTATCTGTGGGGGGAAGGAAAGTTAACAATCTGAGATATGCCGACGACACACTAATCATAACATCTAGTGTAGAAGAAATGGAATTTATTTTGCACTGTCTTCAGAAAAAAAGTGCAGAATTTGGATTGAAAGTAAATCCCACTAAAACTACTGTCATGATTGTAGACCGACAAAATAACAACCAACCCCACATAAAAAACAGCTGGATTTGCGATGGTTAATAAATACTTGTATTTATGGTCTCTAATTGACAACAGCGGTGCATGCGAAGGTGAAAAAGAAGAGTTGCACTGGTTCGAACAGCCGTAACTAAGTCAAGCAAGATCTGGAGAGATACAACCATCACTAAAAACACCAAATTAAGATTGTTGAATTCACTTGTGTTCCCTATTGCCACTTATGGAGCAGAAACCTGGACACTTAAGAAAAGCGATAACAGACGAATAAATGCCTTCGAAATGTGGGCATACAGACGGCTACTGCGGATACCCTGGACGGCCCACCGTACAAATGAATCTGTTCGTCAAGAACTAAATATTCAACTAAATCTATCAAAAAAGATAAACCAAAGCTTTTTAACATATATCAGCCACATTGCAAGAAGGACAGACTCATTGCAACTACTAATAGTTGAAGGAAAGGTAGAGGGGAAGCGCCCGCGAGGAAGATCACCCAAGAGATGGGTGGACCAAACTAAAGATCTAATCGGCCAAGGCCTACATAAAACTGTAAATATGGCCCAGAATAGAGAGGAGTGGCACAATACTATAAGTGCTGCTACAGAAGCATTATAGTCACTAATCTATTCTCAGGGAAATGGACCAGAGGGTCTGCCTCTTTTTCGTCGACCCATCGGTTGCCATTCTAGAATTTGTTCAGGTAGTCTTGATGCTGGCATTCGTTGTACATGCCCATACCCATGCCCATACCATGTTAGTTGTTTGGCATTTACGTCCTGAATTATAGATCCTTCCACACCCATCCGTTGTTTTACTATCTTATTACTAAATCGGTCCCTTCTGGGTATACATAAAGATCTTCTCATCGCTTTCATCTCCACCACCTCTAGTTTTTTCTTCTGCATTAAACTCACTCTTCATGTCTCTGCTCCATATATTAAGGTGCCCTTTATCATTGTTTTGTATATATTATATTTACGTTTCTTAGTAATTTCCTTCCTCCATAGTATGCCGTTGAGGCATCCAATAACTTTTTTGGCCTGAATAATTCTTTTTTTGATCTCTTTGACGTCAGTTCCTGTGCTGTCGAATGTAACACCCAAGTATACGTATTCTTGACAAGATGGAATTTGTTGTCCATTTTCAAGTACCAAATTGTTAAGTTCCTCGCCCACACACAAATACCTTGTCTTCGTCAGATTGACGGTTAGTCCCCACTGGCTGTATTATTCTATTAGTTTTCTCACCATGTACTGCATGTCCTCTATATCATTTGCTATAACGACCTGATCATCGGCAAACTGTAGTGTGTAAATACATCCGTTATCCAGTTCAACACCCATGCCATCAACTTTCCTTTTCCATTGCTTTAATGCGCATGCTACATATATTTTGAAAAGAGTTGGTGAAATGCAGCATCCTTGTCTTAGTCCTTTGGTAACCGGAAATTCTTAGATTATATATTTTCCCATTTTTATTCGTGATCTTGTGTTCTTTTTATTCAAATTAAAAATCTGATTTGGAAGACAAGCAAGCAAGGCAAGCCTATAATTTCTCTGATATAGTATCATTAGATCTAATTATTATTTTATGTTATCAACCATTTTTTATATAGTTAATTCATGAGTTTAAAAATAATTGTAAATTTTTTAAACCTCATAAGATAATATAATGCCAAATGTTAGTTAATAAGTGCAACAAACTTTGGGGGGTAATTCTGCATGAAAAATAATGACAGTATGCTTTATAAACGTATGTCCGCAAATACTTCGTTTCAGAGATACGGGGTGTTAAAGTTTTTCTTAAAAACTGACGATTTATTTATTGCTCTGAAACTGGTCGAGATACGCAAATGAAATAAGGTGGGTTTTAAGAAATAGTTATTGCGCATTTTTTGACATCTAATTAAGAATTTAATGTTTAACATTGGTACGCATACGGGTAATAATCCCAATTTTTTTAAAGAAAAAAATAGTACGCCACTAAGATATTACAAATAAAAAATTATGTTTGAATTTCTCGGTAAATTTGTAATAAAAAATCTCTCCTGCCTTTTTTTCGTATAGGGCGCCGTTTTTATGCAAAAAAATAAAACATCTTATCACGCATTTTTCATTTCTTTTAAATACATTATCAAGAACTATCTAACACAATAACATTAAACCAGAACTCGTATCTCTAAAACGAAGTATTTGAGGACATACGTTTATATAGAGCAAACTGTCATTATTTTTTTATGTAGAATCACCCCCAGAAGTTTGTCGCACCTATTTACTAACACCCTGTATATACATGACAAATTTATAGGCGAATAATTTTTTATTAAACTTTGATCAAAATTTATATATATATATATATATATATATATATATATATATATACCCAAAAAACCCAAGAAAGAACTAAATTTCGTAACAATAACAAGCCTTGTATATATACAAGGCTTGTTATTGTTATGAAATTTAGTTCTTTCTTGGGTTCGGTGATTTTAAACTCTCGATACAGTAACAAAACAATTTTTATTACTTTTAATACTTTTACACAATAAATTTTACTTTTATAAATCACTTAGATATTCAACTAATTACAACTTTTACAACTCTTTAAATTTCATAACTCATAAATACTTTTAAAAACTGTCTTCTTCGCGGCCGCTGTCCTTTTTATACCTCTAAATCATAATTCGACCTTTTTCACGAAAGCGACAGATCAGTCCTTCTACCTTCTGGAAGCACTCTCTAAACTGTCCTTTATTACGGCTGCTGTACTTTTTATATTTCTCAATCATAATTTTAGACCATTTCGCGAAAGCGGTAGAACCATCTGGAAGTCTCTAGACGCGGTGAGAGTTTAATAGACGGAGGCGGAAGCCGACAAAGAGCTCATTAATATGCACCCTCGTTGTGTCGATGATCGGATGCCGATAAATAAACAGGGCCGATATGTAACATTATTAAACTCCAACACAATTCATCATCTTAATTAAGAAACTGTGTGCAAAAGTGCTGTGGTTTACTAAGATTAAAGTTGTGCATAGAAAAGCTTTATAATAAATAATCAACTTTTTACTATCAACAGCAATTTTTTCTTTTTTTTATTTCGTCTCAATGCAATGATCCATAAAACATATTTTTTTACAATCAAGGACTACAGCTCGGGCAAAAGATAGTATTAAATGAAATTACAAAGTGTAGCAATAAATAAATCGGGACGCACATGTAACTCAAAAATCATTTAATAAGAAAATAAACTTTTATTATTACCATTGATCATTCTTAACAATCTAATTTATATGACAGACATATACACGTCTCAATAATGAAGGCAACAACTTGCATCAAGTCCCAACGAGAACAGTTATTAAATGTTCGACATGAAAAATACTGTGCGTAAAAAATGAATGAAGCAATTATGATCAGCACAACAAAACAATCAAAAAACAACAATCACGTACCGTTTTTTAAGATTCACCTTGTATAATATTTACACTTATAATAGATTTAAACATTTACTTCAGTAGGAAAAAATATAATATTTTTTTAAAGCCTAAAAACTTGGGATGACTATCAAAAAAGTATTTGGTGACTGTATTTGTGATGACTTACGTGAGGTTCAGTAAATAGACTGAAGTTTTTCTCAGTTTTTCTAACCTTAAAACTACTTCTGAGAGGCCCCAAGCTATTGCACCAACCATATCGAGACACTTATGCTTTTTGTATTTTATACACTGCACTTTTACAATTTACTCCAAGTACAGTGTAATAACTAAATAGTTAATGTAACGGGAATTTTTCCTGACGATTTTAATAGCAATTTATTAACGTCGGCCCTCGTATTTGTACATTATTAAGCCGTCCTAGCAAATAATTAATTGCTCGATATAGATAAAAATTATTTATTTAATACAAGCGAACCCAGCAGACGTTGTCCTGACCGAACGTCGGCTTGCCTGCTTTGAGAATATCACTATCAAACTCAGCGACCCCAAAAACTATGAATTCGACACTAATATCAGCGTTTTAATCGTTTTTATATTCCATCCCCTTCCCTTGCCCTTTGTACACACATATAGTCACGCCTTCCCCTTTGTATGGGTGCTAACATTATTGGAAATGTCACTATCAAATTCATCGTCCCCGAAGACTATGAATTTATTAATATCGACGTTTTTAATAGGTTTTATGTTCCATCCCTTTCCCACCCCTTTTGTAAGCTAACCTTTTGTATGGGTGCTAACATAATTGGGAATGTCACTATCAAACTCATCGTCCCAAAGACTATGAATTCGACATTATTATCAGTCGTTTTTGATAGTTTTTATATCTCATCCCCTTTTACCCCTTCCGTAGGGGGGCTAACAAAATTGGGAGTAAATCTAAACCATTCTCGTATCCTCTGGAATAGATACAAAAAATTTCATTGTAATCGGTCTAGCCGTTTAGGAGTAGCAGGGAGTAGATTTTCAATGCTATGCGGATGATCTGGTTATAATAGTTAGAGGTAAATTTAAAGCGACGATCTCAAACGTCCTCCAAGAAGCCCTTAACACAGTATACAGATGGTGCGAGAGGGAACAGATGTCTGTAAACCCCCAAAAAACTGTAATTATTCCTTTTGCAAAAAGGAAAAAGCTAGATAAGCTTCGACAGCCTGTCCTATACGGAGAGAGCATTCCATTTGCAACGGAAGTGAAATACCTGGGTGTAGTTCTGGATAAAAGACTCACCTGGAACGCCCACTTGGAAAAAACAATAAACAAAGCCAGGTTTTCTCTCTGGAATCTCAGAAGAGTATGTGGCAAATCTTGGGGAATGAACCCCAAACAGATTTACTGGATTTATCAAACAATGATAATATCTATGGTCACGTATGGTTCAGTAGTCTGGTGGACCAAAGGGTTACAACAAACAGCTAGAGCAAAGTTTGCTGGCCTTCAGCGGCTGGCATGCCTGGCCATAACTGGAGCTATGTCCAGCACACCAACGGCAGCGATGGAACACCTCCTACATCTTCCTCCCCTAGATATTCTCTTAGAGAGAGAGGCCAGGATAGTATCCTATAGATTCCTGTCTTTGGAAAAGCAAATTAATGAAGAGCAACTCGGGGATCACTCCGGGATACTGAGTGAAACAAAAAACCACCAAATTCTCGGGATGGTTCCTGACTTGCTAGCCACAAAAATACACGTAGAAAAGTCGTTCAAAGTCCTCTTTCCGAAGAGAGACGAATGGATGAGGGGACAAATCCTCTTCCCAGAGACTGAATACGTAATGTACACAGATGGCTCAAAAACCCCAGATGGAGTTGGGGCCGGTGTTTTCAGCAGGAAACCAAAGATTTAAATATCTACCAGTCTTGGCAGGTATGCCACAATCTTTCAGGCTGAAGTATTCGCTATCGAATTGCGTGCAAGAGAGTTGACCAACAGACCTCTAGCAAACAAAAACATAAATATAATATCAGACAGCCAGGCTGCTTTAAAAGCACTGAGCTCCAACAAGATAAATTCTAAACTTGTATGGAATTTCATCGAATCCTTAGAATACCTTGGTGCGAACAACAGGGTGACCCTACTGTGGGTACCTGGACACCAGGGGGTGGAAGGAAACGAAAAAGCCGACACCCTTGCTAAACAGGGGGCCGAATCTGCGTTCACTGGACCAGAACCGTTTTTTGGAGTCACCACAAGTGCCGCCAAAACAATTATTTCGAACTGGGCGGAGAGGAAATACTCACGAACTGGTCCGACATACCAGGGCTAACCCACTCGAAGGCGTTTTTACCGTTACAACCCTCGAGAAACACAACTAAGCAGATCCTAGAATGGAGCAGAAATGACCTGCGTATTCTAACAGGACTGCTTACGGGACACTGTCGTCTAAGATACCACCTCAGAAAGATAGATCTGAACCAACAAACGGACTGTCGGTTCTGCTGCGTGGAAGACAAAACTGCTGAACATATACTATGTTCATGCCCCGGCCTGGGAAGAATAAGGTTCAACATATTTGGTTACACTAACCTAGAACCTACTGATTTTAAAAAAATCTCACTCTATACAACCATGAACTTCGTAAGAAGAGCTGGATTGTGCGGTGAACTGTAGCCTCTAGGGGTGAGCCACAATAGACCTACTAGATGTAGCGCAGTCAAAATTATTTAGTTTATACAGCAGAGAGAGGCCGGAAACAGTGTACATTCAATTGTATAATATATTTTTATATACCCCTGTTATAAACTGTAATAATCTTTTGAGATAATAGTACTAGTAATAAATGTTTAAAAATAATTATATACTTATTTCTATTGAATATAAAAAATATGAACAGATAAAAGTTAAGTTTTTTTATAATGTTCTGCATCCATTTCCTCATGATAATCTCCAGTTTTTTTAGAAACAAATGCGTTTTAACCTCCTTCAATAAATTCTGAGTCACTACCAATGTGGGTAATAATAAGGCGTTTTCCCTTTCCAAATGGGGCTTTTAAACCTGTCGATACACCATCTACTAGATTTATGAGACTCGCTAGTTCACTGGAGTACCTTCCACTTTTTGGGATCTCAATTAGTAAATTTTAAAGCTATATTCGTGATTTAAATGTTCAGTAATTTATATTTTACCATTCCATGATTTTTGTATATCTTTTTAAAAAATTTTGTGTTACGTTAAAGTTTCCTTTCTAAAGCCAATTGTGTGTAATGTTATAAGTTACTTTTATAAAACTAAATTATTCCAACTCAAGGGCTGCTAATTGTGTAGCGAACAGTTTCACTAATACCTGTTAAACTAAATTATTTTATCAAATTGAAGTACTGAAAAATAATCTTAAATAATTTTACCTAACTATCTGAAATGAAAAAAAAATTTAAATAATTATCATTAATATTAATTTTACAAATAAAATGTAATGTATTTTAAATTTCAATTTTAATGTTTATTAACAGCTAAGTAACCTAAAGAAAAAGATTAAAATATTATACTCAGGGTTCCATGACTCCTTGATTTCTCGATTGGATTAAATTTAAGGTTGAGATTTCGTATGAAATACTATTATAAAATGGATCAGGAAGGTATAATAACAACGAAAGGGGGATGATATTACTGATAAGTGTTGCAGAATAACAGGGAAATAATGACTTTTTTAAAAAATATCTCGAAAAGTATTGATGAAAATATAGTAAAAAATGAGATGTTCTAGCATTTTAACTCGTGTCTATTACTATAATTGTGTTTTATGATTAATTTTCATCTGCTCATCGTTCCAGTATTCGGATTTTATTTTCTGATAGCCATCACACAATACTCAATATAACATCTCGTTCATGATAATTCGTCTGCATTTATAAATTTTTACAGCTGTTTATAATTTTTAACTACAATATTCATCAATCTTGTTAAAATTTCTACTATTATCATTGATGTATCGTAACAGCATCTACTATTATTGAACTAGACATTATTGTTTCGAAATTGGCACAGACAAATAAACAAACAGCACTGGTAGCTGAAAACTGACAAAAAATGCAATCGGATCATAGAATTTGACGAGGAAGATCGAAGAGACGATAAATCGAAATTGATTTGTGGGCGGAAGCTTTTGTATTGCTTCTAGAGTTAACCAAAATAAATATCGATACGGATCCGATAGCTTGGTTACAAATAGTTGCAATGCGTCGATTCGTTTAGTCGTGACTGGCATAAAAACCTTTGAACGTCCCGTATAAAATATCGCACGTCAATTTAAAATTACACGATTAACATAACGGGTGTCAGTTAGTGTGGTAAAACTATTTCTTTTCCCTCCCATTTCGTAGTAAACGAAGAAAATGTTAATTGTTGGAAAGGATGTTATTTAAATTAAAAAAAGCTATAATTTTAAAATAACGGGGACTTTACTTAACTGATACGGGCTGTTAAAAGGTGGATACGGCCATTATAGTACAGTTAGCAAGTACTAAAAATCGCCCATCTTGGGAGAAAATTTCAAAATTATTAATTATTATTCTGTCTCCTTTAATATTTAATATTTACTCTGAATATATCTTTAGAGAAGCCTTGGACGAAGTGAATCTTGGTATTAAGGTAAACGGAATTAACATGAATAATTTGAGAGATGGACGACACGGTGCTAATTGCTGCTAGTCAGGAAGAACTGCAAATACTCATAAACAGAGTGGCCGAGTCATGTAACAAGTATGAGCTTAGACTCAATACTTCAAAAACCAAAGTTATAGTGGTCAAAACCCCAATACCACCAATACAAATCAGGGCATACGGGATACAGCTAGAAAAGGTTAACAACATCTCATACCTGGGCGCTAATATCAATGACAACTGGGACATGAGCAAGGAAATAAATATCCGTATCGAAAAAGCCAGAACCGCCTTCTTTAAATTAAAAAGAATTCTCTGCAACAAAGGAATCACTTTAAAATTAAAAATCAGACCAACACGCTGCTATATATTCTCCACATTGCTCTATAAAGTAGAGAGTTGGACGCTGACCGACTCATTATTGAAGAGGCTGGAGGCCTTTGAAATGTGGGTCTACAGAAGGATCCTACGAATAAGCTGGATGGACCGAATAAGAAATGATCCAAAGAAATATTACCTCCTTCATTTAGTGATGCAGGGTAAGATTGCCGGAAGTAGAGGACCAGGACGAAGTAGAACATCTTGGCTCAGAAATCCTCGAGAGTGGTATCGCAAATCATCCGTTGAACTATTCCGAGCTGCGATAAACAAAGTTATTTTAGCCAATATAATTGCCAACGTTCGATAATCGGACAGGGTACCGGAAGAAGAAGAAGATTAAAACTTTAACACAATGTTTGTAAGGTTTTAAAATTACAATTATAAACAATTAAAAATAGCACCCGCTTATGAAATGATAAGAAAAAGTTTGAAAGAATACGGTTGACATAAACAGAATATTGTTAATGACATGTATAATTTGTTATAAACAATTTAATACGTTTTATATAATAATTTTAATAATAATAATTATTATATCAACAAAACATATGGTATTTTTTTAGTCTTTCCACTGGGAAGTTAGTCGTGTGGACCTCTCGGGTCGCACCCTGACCACTGATATTTTCTGTTTTTAGTTTATAATTTTTTTTTCTTACATTTAACTGCTAAAGCTATTTAATACCTTTTGAAGGAGCATTAAATTTTCTACCATTTGCACTGCCAAACTTATTTTTCTACCAATTAGTTACCGAGATAGAGCTCTTAAAAAATGGGTAACTTTTTTAAATTGGCCAAAAATCTTCAGGTTTTCACTCAGTATTTTTGTTTCCTTATAAGCCTGTCCCTTTTTAGGTACATTAACATTACAACCATAAAATACAAATGATGATGACACTTTTAAATTCTTATGAGGGCGGAGAATGAAATAATTTAATATTGTAAATAATGTTGGAAAATTAAAATATTTACATAATACACAAAATAAAGAGGAGTTTATAAAATACAAATCAAATAGCTTACTTAATGTTTTAAAAGTTATAGTTATACAGTCGAGATCATTTTCATATGATTCATCATCGGTTTCAATAGTTACTGGTTTTATAGTTTTCTCTTCCATATTGTTAACCTTCTACATATTTCGTTTCTCTTTAATTACGTATTCAATAGGTTAACATTGTTAATTTTAAATGTGTTTTAACGTGCCACACATACTTTCATTTGTGTCCAAATAAGCTCAATCGACCATGGTACGAAATTTTTTTACAAAGAAAACCCCAATTATTTTTCAGTTTTCTACCTGACCTAAACACCTTTTTGGTGTAAAATGAAATGATGTTTAAGTTCACTCAAAATTTTAATTAATAAATCCAACCTTTAAAAAATTATGTTCAATACTATTTGGTACGAACCGTGTAACTAGCGCCTTTTATAAGAGTCAAATATAATAACAAATTCATGGGATGTATCAGCTTCTAAAACATATTCGTATAAAATTTTATTACAATGTTTCCAGTAGTTTCAGCAAAATCGTAATAAATATGTATACATTTTTTTTCTTCAACGCCCTTTTTCTTCAAAACGAATGGCGTTACGAAAAGATTTTACAAAGCAAACCCCAATTATTTTTTAGTTTTCTACATAACCTAGAGACAGGGTCACCTTTATTTTAAACACCCTGTATATAACGTAGGGAACAGAAGTAATAAGACATTCATTTAGTCAAGTCGACGTTGTAATTTGAAAGACTTTATTGTAAGTTCTCTTGCAATAAAGTCTATCGATATCTATTTCTTTTAAACTTCATCCACACGTGAATAATATCAAAAAATAATTATTCATTTATACTTAAACAATTATACAATAATTACAAAATTATAAATTTAATAATTAATATCTATACATTTAAAAATTATCCATTTATTAATTACAATTTATACAATGGGTTATTATTAAATAACGACCATTCCCAATTAAAATCCTTAAATTCGGCCAGGTCAAGAGTACCTACACCCGACGAGCATCTCAGCTCAGTTAACATCAAGGACCATAATTTTTTTATTAAAAATTCCAACTGGTTCTCACAGTAGAGGGGAAAGGCACCGCCGTCCATCATGGTATTACAACGGGCCAAAAGGCCTAATTGGGTTTCCTCCGAACCGCCGTTTTAACCTAACCCAACCTATGTGTGAGAGCTCTGATGAAAGTAGAGGAAGCAAAAGATGCTTGCAAGAACCGTAGCAAGTGGAAGAAAGTGGTCTCTGCCCTACCTCTACGGGAAAAAGGCGTGACTATATAAGTGAAACTAACGATCTATGTATAAGTGACGATAAATGTAAAATTAAAAATTAAAATGTAACAAGTCAATGTAATTTTACATTTTAACTTTTAATTTTGCATTTATCGTCACTGGTAGGTTCACCTCTGGAAAGCTCTGTTTACCTTAACTTTGGGTTTAAAAAAGGTTGGGTAAAGTTTCCATTAGACTTCTATCACACTTTTGACCCCTTGTTGTAGTACTACTGGGCAGAGCTGTTTTTACCTTTTACTAGTTAAAATTTTTTAACAGTTGACAATCTCTTTTTAATTTTTATCTATTTGACTTTAATAATTCACTTGTATTGTTTAAAGATCACTTAAACCTGACAAGACAAGAATATTGCTTAAATTCGCAGGAATATTTGAAAGAATACATTTTTCTCTTTGTTTTACCATATCCATTCTCTGTTTCATGTACCATTGAGTTTCGTGTTTTTTTGTCTTTACAGTTTGTGTTCCATGTCAATACACTTCAACTGTCACTTGTCATCTGAGTCTTGCTAGAAAGCACACTTAAATAATGTCTTAATGGGAAACTAAATCTCAAATTGCATCCTGGTCAAGGATATGTATTTTAACCTGTTTGCCATGTAAACTTACTCAACATTTAATGATCATGAGCTTTTTCATGGTCTTTTTTGGCTTCTTGTCGACATTGTTTATGTATGGGGTGAGCGGTAGTTTAATACGAGCACTAAAATCACTTTACGAGGATTCCACTGCTTGTGTCAGGATAAACGGAGCTTGCACGAACTGGCTTAATATCGAAAAAGGTGTGAGACAGGGATGTGTGGCTTCGCCATGGCTGTTTAACTTAAACATAGACGATTGTTTAAAAGATTTGGAAGAGAGTGCGTATGGATTAAAAATGAATTATTTGATCGGCTAATGCCTTCTTTACGCCGATGATCAAGTCATATTAGCGTCATCTGAAGAGAAGTTGCAGGCGATGGTTAATGTTATGCATATTACCCTAAAAATCTAAGGTATGAAAATAAATGTAAGCAAAACGAAATTAATGGTTTTTGAAAGAAAAGAATGCATGACAAACTGTGAAGTTCTAATTGAGGGAGAAAAAGTGGAACAGGTAAATGAATTTTAGTACTTGGGTTTAAAGTTTATGAGAGATGGAAAGTATTGAGCGAAGGGTGTTGCAGAAGAACAAATAAATGGGGCACTGCTTAGCTTTATAAACAGCCAGAAAGTGTCGAAAAAGGCACGTTTGGCTGTTCATAGAGGTGTGTTGGTTTCTACACTAATGTATAGTAGTGAATGTTGAGTTTGGCAGAAGAAGTATGAAAATAGGATTAATGCCGTGGAGATTAGTAGTCTGAGAAGTATAACCGGAGTGATTCGGTTGGATAAAGTAAAGAATAGTGAGATACGAGAACGCTGTGGTGTAAAAGAAGATGTGGTTACAAAGATAGCTAAAGGAATGTTTAGATGGTTTGGACACGTAGAAGGGATGGATAAAGGAAGATTGACGAAACAAATTTATTATTTATTTATTAGCGAAAGTGGAAAGAAGTCGTCTCTGCCTACCACTACGGAAAAAAAGGCGTGACTATGTGTATGTAAATTAATGTTATGTTTTTTAATTCGTAGAATATTTATTTTATTTTCGGTGGCGTTGTGGTGAGGGTGAATACATTTGTAAAAGAAAAATGGTTTAATCTTTCGATGCGTTGTAGCCTCTTTCCTGATAGGTCCGATGTGCATACCAGCGCCCAATTTTGTTAGCACCCTTACGAATGGACTGGGAAGGGGATGGAATATAAAAGCTATAAAAACAGCTAATATTTATAGTCTTTGGGGGACGCTGAGTTTGAAAAAAAATCTCCAATTATTTTAGCACCCATATAAAAGGAGTGGGAAGAGAATGAAGTATAAAAACTATTAAAAACGCCAATAATAGTGTCGCACTCATAATTTTCGAGGTTAATAAATTTGATAGTGACATATTCTTTAATTTAGACAAACTTTGTGACCATATATATGGCAAATAAAGTTTTTTAACCATTTTTATTTACTAGGAAAGAACTTTCTGCAGTGAATAGCAAACACTTCGTATAAAACATAGTATTGTATAAGAACTGTGCTGAGTCAGTCTAACTGATACGTTAAGCACGGCAAGCAGTTCGGTTAAAGACTGGGTTTCAAGAAAGACGTTTTTATATTGTACTCGATTCTTGTTGATAATATAATAATAATTATAGAAATAAAAGTGTTATTTTGTGAACATTTATAGCCAATCCGTCATGAGAGAGGTTCTAGATGAGTGGAAAGGCGGAATACCAGTTGGTAGAAAGCGAATTAACAACCTCCGTTACGCCGACGACACACCTTTCATAGCGTCAACAATATCAGAAAAAACGGAAATTATGAGCAGACTGTCAGTTATTGGCTAAAAATATGGCTTAAAAATAAATAAATCTTAAACGAAAATAATGATAGTTGATAGACAAGACAACAATTCTCCACAAATATCAGAAATTGCAGGCTATGAAGTGGTAAACAATTTCAATTATCTTGGTTTCTTGATTGCCAACACTGGGAAATGTGAAAGCGAAATACGGCGTCGCCTGACTAAGGCAAGATCAACGACTACCAAGCTAAATAAAATATGGAAAGACAGATCTATCACCAAAACAACGAAACTCCGTCTAGTTGATGCTCTTGTCTTCCCGATTGCAAAGTACGCGGCAGAAACATGGACTTTAAACAAAGCAGATAAAAACAGAAACCCTTAATAAACATGAGACTGCATGATGCCGAAAGGATTGCACAGGATAGGCAAGCATAGAATCAACTGCTGAATCAAATATAAATGGTGTCACTACATCCTGTAACGTGCCTTTTTTCCCTTCTACAGTTCCATTGTAATTGGGTCTCTGATAGTTTTGTATTCCTCAGGTACTCGTAAATAGTGTCGTGTACCGTATTTTGTTGTAACTTAAATATATCATTCGTTGTAAATAGTGTTGCATACCTTGTTGTGATAGGATTCGATTGTTAATGGCTGTGGCATTTTTGTTAATGGAGATTGAGTGGGGGTTTTCGTTATTAGATTTTGCTTTGGTTTTTGGCCTCGATTGTTGTGTGTTGTCGGTTATATTATTGTTTGATTGCATTTCTGTGTGGATGGGGCTGGCTATCAACACGGACGAGTGCGATTATTGGTGTGGAGCATGGAGCATGGAGCGAATATTGTTGGTTGAATCTTTTTCCGTGTCATTTTTCTTGATATCCGGCTTGGGAAATAGTCAGTCGTTTGGTGGCAGTCGTTTGGTGACAGTCTTGGGAGTGGTGTGGTGAGAGTTTTTGGGGCGATTGGATATTAACAAGTGTGCGGAGCCTCTACGGTTTTCTTTCATATCTGGCTGTATTTGGGCCATCTTAATTGGATTTTAAAGAAAAACCATTTAATTTTTAACTTGACCATTCTATCTTACCTTCGTTGTTGATTTTTTGGATTTTGGTGTCGAGTTAAAATAACCGCATGCGGGATTTATTTGAGGGAAGCCATTGTTAATTAGCAGGTGCCGTTCCATAATCAAACCGGCCACAGGAGTAGTGAATTCGTATACCCAAAGGTTACAAGTGATTTATTTTAGAATATTTAACGACGTGATTTGTTTTTGACACCACGATTAAGTTTTGTTTTAATTTATTAATTTAATATGGTACATTGTTGAAAACTATTTATTGCATTGGATAATATGCCAAGGCTGAACTTTGATTAAAGTAATCTTCTCAATTGTTCTTTATGTCCAAGTAAAAATGTTTTCTTCATACATACTTGTAAATATCCTACAATATTGCTATTTTGAAGGACAGCCATTGTAAAAAGAAATATTTTTAAATAAGCTCGATTGTTTTAACAGTGTAAATCTTTATGTAAATGGTAAAAACATGAGTAAATTAGCAGCCTTATGTGAACGTTTCATTAAGTATTATTAAAAAGTTGACTTGTATACGTTTTTTTTGGTAACTTGGTAAAGTTTGTTACTCTTACTTTTGTTTTGGTTATTTTATGGAATCGTAAACTTTGGATTTTTGATTTATTGTTAGCTGTTGATTTTGACTATATTTGTTATAAGTTTATTATTGAACTGTGTACTTTGATTTATTGTTGGCTGTTAATTTTGACTATATTTGTTATAATTTTATTATTGAACTGTGTACTTTGATTTATTGTAGGAGTAAAGTATCTAATATATTTTAGCTATAATTTTATTTATTTAGTTCACCATAATCTCAGTTGTTTATCGTGTGGCTCTGCTAGTGCCTATAAGACCTAGGGGTTTCCGGCTTGAACCGTCTAAGTCGGTGGCGCGGCTCACTTTTATATTATTTTTTTCTTTTCTTTCTTCTACCCTCTACGGCTGAGCTCGGGCATAATTTGCCAGTAGAGAGACCATTGGCAGAGTACTCTATATGGAACGGAAAAAGACGTGGCAATCCTTTGGAAGATAATGAAAAGAGGAGGAGGAGGAGTTTTAGTACTATACAACACCGTAGTTCACCACACTTTTTTCATGCAATCGTTGACTCACCCCGTATTTTTTCATGGTTGTTTTTTTGTCAGACGCCGACGACTCCACGTTTAAATTTTGTTTATTAATCGGTAGTGCACAACGTGCTCTACGATAAAAAATTTAAGGAAAACATAAATGTTCGCGATGCGCGTATGCCTCGCTTTAGAAAATTTTCAAAGGTCGGCGTATTTCAAAAGGCCATCGGGTACGTTCTAATTGAAAAACCAATTACTTTTTATTTAGTATGTTGTTAGTACTGACAGGCAAAATGCTCGTATCGAAGCGCAAGACGTTAATAGGGTAATTTTATGTGGCACCATTGTGATGTCAGTTAAAATTTTTGGGATTGGCAAAAAATGAACGTGCATTAAATTCGCCAAATTGATGAAAAATTTTAAGCATTCAAAAGCGCCTAAAGAAGAAGAATAATTTCAAAAGATTTCCTTAATTATCCGTTTTTATTTCGTTATTACACAAACAGCCAGAAAGTGTCAAAAAAGGCACGTCTGTCTGTGCATATAGGTGTGTTGGTTACTACACTAATGTGTGGTAGTGAATGTTGGGTTTAAAGAAGAAGCATAAAAATAGGATTAATGCTGCGGAGATGAGCAGTCTAAGAAGTATAGCCGAAGTGACTCGGTTGGATAAAGTATAGTTAGATAAGCGAACGCTGTGGTGTAAGAGAAGATGTGGTTATAAAGATAGATAAAGGAATGCCTAAATGGAAAGGATGGACGAAGAAAGATTGACGAAACAAATTTATAAGGCGAGTGTGAATGGACGGAAGTCGGTAAAGAACGACCTCGGCGAACATATCTCGATCAGATCAACATTGTTTTGAAGAAAGGCCAGGTCAAGAGTACCAACAACCGACCAGCATGTACGAGAGCACTGTTGAAAGTCAAATAAGCAAAAGATATGTGCAAGAACCGTAGCAAGTGGAAATCTCTGACTACCCCTAAAGAAAAAAAGCGTGACTATATGTATGTATGTATGTTTCCTACTTTATGTCACACAAATGAAAAATGGTATAAGATAATAGGTAATAAAGAGTGCAAATTTATTCTCCCGGCCACAAAATATTCCACCTATTATATATTTATGGGTTTTTTTAACAATTTACCTTAAACGCTGGAGAGAGGGGGCGCCACTATTAAGTTTCTACCCCGGTTTGAAAAATCGTGGGTTCGAGGCTGAAGCACATTCATCTTTTATTTGCATATTATTTTCAAACAAGTTTAGTTGTGTGTTTTATTAATTAAGTTTAAGTGGTTACATCTAGTTGGCGGCCGAAAAAAGGCGGAAAATGATTGCAGGTTTCGAACTGTTTTTTTTCAAAGTAAAGAGAATATTTTTATTATGTTTTATAATTTTTTTATTGTTAAAAATTATATGTATGTATATATAACACAAAAAAGAATTGACGACAACTCAAATACAGAAGTAAAAGGAATAAAAAATTAATGACATATTCTTCGTAAACTTAACGTATGTAGCGACATCTACGAACTTACTTACATCTTATTAAATGTGCTAAAATAATTTTTTAATCAGGTAATTTTAATTATTCCATCAGCTGTACAAATATATAAATACTAGCTTTTGCCCGCGACTTCGTCCGGGTAGAAGTCGAAAATGGTTCTAATAGGACCCGTTTGGCAATAAGTTTTAATAAAATAAAAAACACGTCTTATTTTTTGAAGTAGATTGTACCAAGAAATCACGTTGTCCCATACAAACTTTGCCCCCGTTTTCACTCCCTTAAGGGCAGAATTTCAGAAAATCCTTTCTTATCGAATACCTACGTCATACAAAGAATACACCCTCCAAGTTCCAAGTCTCTACGATCAGCGGTTTAGGCTGTGCGTTGATCCGTCAGTCAGTCATTCAGGACAAAGCATTTTATATGTATAGATTATGAACTTAAAAATTAAATTTGATTGTTTTAACGGATTCCGGAATCCATTGATTCCGGAATTCGTCGAAGTCGACCTATGGCAGCTCCATGGAAGCTTAACAAAGCAGTATGGCATATTTTTTTTTGCCTTCCAGATACCCTTGTCACGTGCCTATTTTTTTTCCCTTCTACCGTTCCATTAGTAATTGTGTCTCTGATAGTCTGGTGCTTGTAAATAGTTTTGCATACCGTATTTTGTTTTAACTTAAGTATATCATTCGTTGTAAATAGTGTTGATTACCTAGTAGTGATAGGATTTAATTATTAATGGCTGTGACATTTTTGCTAATCAATGGAGATGGAGTGGGGGTTTTTGTTATTAGATTTTGCCTTGATTTTTTGGCCTCGATTGTCGTGTGTTGTCAGCTATATTATTGTTTTGTTTGCTTTTCTGTGTGGATGGGCTGGCTATCAACACGGACGAGCGCGATTATGAGTTTGGAACATAGATTTGCGATGATGGTTATGGAACGGCACGTGCTAATCAACAATGGCTTCCCTCAAATAAATCGCGCATGCGGTTATTTTAACTCGACACCAAAAATATCAACAACGAAGGTAAGATAGAATGACCAAGTTAAAAATCAAATGATTTTTCTTCAAAATCCAATTAAGATGGCCCAAATACAGCAAGATATGAAGAGAAAACCGTAGAGGTTTTGCACACTTGTTAATATCACACGACGACACTCAAATCCTCACTACCGACTCCCAAGACTGACACCAAGCGACTGTCTCCAACTACTCACTCCCAGGCCGGATATCAGAAAATGACACGGGACACGCGTCAGCCAACCATCTTCGCAAATCTCCATTGATTAGCAAAAATGTCACAGCCATTAATAATTAAATCCTATCACTACTAGGTATGCAACACTATTTACAACGAATGATATACTTAAGTTAAAACAAAATACGGTATGCAAAACTATTTACGAGCACCAGACTATCAGAGACCTAATTATTAATGGAACGGTAGAAGAGAAAAAAAATAGGCACGTGACACCCTTATTTTATAAAAATAAGCAATGGAATGATCAATTAAAAGACCACTATCATCGTCGTCTTGAGTACGTCTAGGTCGTCTTTATTTTACATTATTAAGTGAAATGAGACTCGCTGGGTAAGTGTCCTGTTTATTGTTACACAGTATTCAGAAGCATTTTATTAGAAAAAATACAGTATAAGAAGCACTCAACTAACTACCTATAGCATACGATGCTGCAACAAATTCCACCTTCCTTATTTTTATTTATTTTTGCAGTAAGCAGTAACTTTCTACAACAATAATTAATAAAATCAAAGGTAGTTTTTACACAATAAAAATGAAACACTTTTCTTTTGTAAGCATAGATTGTAAGACAAGACAACATAACCGTTAATTTTCTTCTTTTTTTTTAATTTCATAAAAATCTGGTGGTCTACCAAGTTAACAGAGTTGCCAGTTGTCAATAAAATATAGAATCGGCTTGCAGTTTTCCACTTTTAAACAAAAAGTTTCCTTGTAAATCTGAGAAATATTCTAAGAACGACAACGTTGCTTAAATTATTTAATAACGTTTCTGTGTGATCGAGGTTTACGTCCGAACATCCCGAACGCACACGAGGCCCCCTTTAAATACACACGAGGACATTTAACTTGGTTTGAATGTTTATCTCTCTCGCCGTAAGACTTTCTCTCTTAACTTTCGCATCTGTCCGTAGGTAGCTAATCTGTGTTATTGAGTTGAATTTTTCCCAAGTGCTTTGACGCTTATCAGGATCCTTATTATAGAAGCATTTGTAGCGTTTACATCTGCAAAAAATTTTGTGTAAACAGCCCCAACATACCCACACAAACAGGGTTATTTAAAAAAAAATATTCTGAACTAATATTGACGAATAAACATTATGTATCTTGCCAGATTTTACCTTAACCCCCCGTTTAATGGAAAGGTTACATATTTATAGGTATACTTATGTTTATGCTGAATTTTTGTTTTAATAATTTGTTTTAATATTAGCCTACATAAAATTAAACACCCTTTGTGTACATGAAGAATTTAATTTAATTTAACTTACTTGCAGTTTAACCTTGTAGCTCCAACAGGTTTAGCAACACCTTTATGGTTGATGTGAGCGTCTCCAGAAATCTTTTGCTTTTTAATAACTTTACTTTTTCTTATTATTTTTTTTCAATGTCAATTGATATTGGTTGTTTGTGAGATAACTCGATCGACATTGGTTGATATTGCTAAAACGCCGTATTTTCAAGTCGTTATATTTCATTGACTGTGGTCGTTTGTGCTACGATAGTTTGGGGACAGCTGCAAACGTCATATCTGCGTTGGGTGGCACAAACATTTAAATGTTAATAATAAATAAAATTGGTTTTTTTTGAAAAAAAACCCTCAACTGTTAATCTTTTAACAAACTTTTTAAAATTGTAAATCTAAACGAATTGTTTCGATAGCTGTCATTAACAACGAGATAAAATATGCATAGCCTACTATTTAAATACTCGCTTAACATTAAAAACTAACATAAGAAAAAGATAAATTAATTTTTTGGATAATTTCAAATTGTTGGGTTAATTTTGTCCAAAATGTAAAATCGAATTTATCGTCTTGCTTGTCAAAATTTTATCGAAAAATGCATCATTGGTAAGGCAAGCACAGGTGTTAAACCCGATTAGAGAAAGTTGTTTAATATTAAAATATTTAAATTCGGATACACCTTTTAGTATTAGGTTCAGGAATGGTACCTCGATTATCTTTTGCTTTAGATAACACTTGATTTGATTAATTATAAATACACTGTTAGTCCAGTCAACATTCTTTTTGAGACGAAATTTATTAATCCATTAGCAGTGTTTAAATTTTTATATAAAAAACTGAAACAATATTAAATCAACGCTTTTAAAATTACGAGAACTGTCATTTGAGTTTTTGATAAACTATGGCGTTATTGCTTCTTAGAATACTCTACAATTAAATATAAAGATATAAAAATAAAATATGTTTTCACGTTAAAAAAAATCTTTAATAACATTCTAAAAGACCTAATACAAACAAGCAGCGAATTTACACAATTTTGGGCCCAACGTTGGGCTCCAAAATTGTGTAACAAACTATTTCGTAAGGAAAAAGTAGATTTTTATTTCTAACAAAAAAGTTAATGTTTAAAAAATGCCTTTTTTACGCCGAAGATCAAGGTATATTAACGTCATTTGAAGAGGAGTTGCAGGCAATGGTAAATGTTATGCATATTACCCTAAAAATCAAAGAGATGAAAATAAATGTAAGCAAAACGAAATTAATGGTTTTTAAAAGAAAAGAAAGCATGACAAACTGTAAAGTTCTAATTAAGGGAGAAAGAGTGGAACAAGTAAATAAATTTGTGTACTTGGGTTCAAAGTTTAGGAGAGATGGAAAGTATGACAGTGACATAGAGTGAAGGGTGTTGGCAGGAGAACAGATGAATGGGGCACTGCATAGCTTTATGAACAGCCAGAAAGTGTCAAAAAGGCACGTCTGGCTGTGCACAGAGGTGTGTTGGTTCCTACACTTATGTATGGTAGTTAATGTTGGGTTTGGCAGAAGAAGCATGAAAATAGGATTAATGCTGCGGAGATAGGTAGTTTTAGCAGTATAGCCGGTGTGACTCGGTTGAATAAAGTAAAAAATAGTGAGATAAGAGAACGCTGTGGTGTAAAGAAGATGTGGTTACAAAGATAGATAAAAGAATGCTTAGATGGTTTGGACACGTAGAAAGGATGGATGAAGAAAGATTGATGAAACAAATTTATAAGGCGAATGTGAATGGACGGAATTCGGTAGAGGTCGACCTCGGCGAACATATCTCGATCAGATCAACATTGTTTTAAAGAAAGGCCAGGTCAAGAGTATCAACAACCGACGAGCATGTATGAGAGCACTAATGAAAGTAGAGGAAGCAAAAGATGTGTGTAAGAACCGAAGTGAAAGTGGAAGGAAGTGGTCTCTGCCTACCCCTACGGGAAAAAGGCGTGACTATATGTATGTATGTATAAAAAAACTAAAGACTCTAAATCAGGGATGTGTGTTCTTGATTTCGCAATTATATTCAAATCGAGGTAAGAGATAGATTTGTTCGTGGATATATGTTTCTTTTTAAATAAACGACAACCAAACAAAAAACCATGGTAGTACTCGTAAACGACCGACTTCGATGTTGCTTGCTGTCTAAAACTTGTTTTTTTTATCTAGAAATAATTAAAGCTCCTGTAAAACAAATCAAAAAATTTATTGCAAGAAATAAAATAATAAATTTTGTAAAAATAACTAAAGGAACAAAAAATTAAAGAAAACGAATATCAAACTAAAATAAAAAAATAAAAATAATCCCGGAGCTGATTTCTTCCTTTGGTAGAAATCGTTTACAAAACTCTGCAAACTTAATCCGGCATTCGGCATCAAAAATATTACCATCAGTAATAAAAAAAAACTCACTGAGGGTAGTAGGGTCTTTGTATCTAGATATACACTTATAAAGCTATTTACTACGTCTTATTTAGCTACAAGTATCTGTGAAGTTGGCTTCATAACTCTACCTCGTAATGAAAAGACCTGATCCATACATCTCCTTTCTCTTCTAAATCCTGCTTGCACATCCCATATTATCTTTTCAGTTGTATGCGTAACTCTTTTAATCAATATCTTTGCATACAGTTTGCCGACTATGCTGAGTAAACTAATACCTCGGTAGTTCTTACAGTCCTGATGCGAACCTTTTCCCTTATACAGCGGCACGATAACGGCAAAAGTAATTATTTGTTGATATTCGTCACGTGTGGATGTAGTTTAAAAGAAATAGATAACAATAGACTTTATTGCAACAGAACTTACAATTAAGTATTACAAATTACAACGTCGACTTGACTAAATGAATGTCTTATTACTTCTGTTTCCTACGTTATATATAGGGTGTTTTAAATAAAGGTGGCCCTGTCTCTAGGATAGGTAGAAAACTAAAAAATAATTGGGTTTTACCCAGTAAAAAATTTTCGTAACGTCATCCGTATTCAAGATAAAGGGCGTTGAAGAAAAAATTTTTTACACGTTTGTTGCAATTTTACACCAAAAAGACACCTTTGGTAAAACTCGATAATGTGTACCGTTTTCGAAATATTTTGATATAAAAATTATAAAGTAATAACCGATACCGCCGTAGGCTACAGCCTTCTTCGATCTTCTGCTAAGTGTATAAGTTCTCCTACTGCACGTATATTTGTCCATTTACGAATGTTCTTCAACCACGACTGTTGCCTTCTTCCAGGTCCAGGGCGCCCCTCTATTTTCCCCTTCATAATAATTTGGAGTAGTTGATAGTTATCTCCTCGTAATATGTGACCAAGGATTGCAATTTTGCGGCATTTTATGGTGGTCATTAATTTCCTGTCAGTTTTAGCCCTTCTGAGGACTTCCTCATTTGTTACATGATCTGTACAAGGTATGCGCAGCATCCTTCCACATCCCAAATGCCTCTAGTCGGTTCATTGTACTGATCTTGAGTGTCCACGTCACCGTACCATACAACAGTATTCTGCTTTTTATTTCTGTATGAGGGTCCAGTGTTTCCGTTATGATGCTTCCGATATATTTAAACTTTGTGACACGTTCTAATGGGGTACCATCGTGGTTTAGATTGAAATTATTCTGTACCGTACGACTCAATACCATGAATTTTGTTTTATTAGCGTTGATATTCAAGCCGTATCTTTTTCCAACTGTGTTAATTCTGTCTAGCATTGTTTGCAGATTTTTTATAGTGTCTGATAATATTACCGTGTCATCGGCATATCTAATTGTTGCTATGGGTAAGCCATTAAATTTAATTCCGCAGTGTCCCAGTTCTTTAAGAGCTTCTTTAAATATTTGGTCGGAATAGAGGTTGAAAAGCAGTGGAGAAAGTATACATCCCTGTCTTACTCGTTTTTGTATTGCAATATCGTCTGTTGTAATTTTACCTACCCTTGCACTTGCTCTTTGTCCCCAATACAGATTCTTTATCAGCTTGATATCCTGTCTATCTAATCCCTTTTCTTTTAATATTACCAGAAGTTTATCATGGTGAATTCGGTCGAACGCTTATTCATAATCCAGACCATATGAACACATCCCTACGTTAATCTCGGCATTTCTGTAGCGTTACGTTGATTCCGAACAGTGCCTCCCTTGTACCAAACGCATTTCTGAAGCCGAACTGTGATTGATTCGCATTTACTTCTAATACGGGCATGAATTATACGCAGGAATGTTTTCAGCATGTGTGACATGAGACTTATAAGTCTATAGTTGCTACAGCCTAGTTAGCCTATTTAGAAATCTGCCACTGAGCGGGCAAAAAGTGACGCTTTTTACACAGTAGGGAGAAAAATCAAAAGGCGTGTTGGCGTAAATGCTTGTCGGTTTGCGGCACTCGTACTTTATTATTATTTATTTAATAAAAACAAATTAACACCAATTATAAAACATTTTTTCTAATTTAATTTATTACACAACTATTTTCATCGCAATTTTTTTTTTTTTTATATGTTCTGGTTCCCACGAAAAAGGATATCCTGTAATGTTCAGAGAACATCGTGAGAACCAAGGGAAAGAAGGTAGGAGTTGGTGTTCTTCTTAAATTTCTGGAGGTTGTATGCCTCGGGGAACACCTCCCTAGGCAATGAGTTCCAAAGCCTCGCAATTCGTTGGATGAATGAGTCTTTGGAAAGTGATGTTCTGCAGGTCTCCAAAGTGACCACGAAGGCGTGTGAAGACTGAACTTGACGGGTTAATCTCGAAGAGACTGCCAAAGGAGGAACGATTGTTGATATTTCAGAAGAGCATCGCCCATGAAAATATCTATAAAATAGAGACAAATCGCCAACTTTTCTACGGTGTTCCAGACAAGTGAGTGAGTTTGTAAGCGAGGCATCACCGACGAGACGAATTGCCCTTTTTTGGACAGAATCCAATAGATTTAGGATATGTTTAGGTGCCGCACTCCAAATATGGGAACAGTATTCCAGTACAGGTCGGATCTGTGCCTTATAGATCATAAGCAGCTGACTGGAGGTGAAATAGCTCTTGGCACGAAACAAAAAACCAAGTTTTTGGGATGCACTTTTGGCAATGGACCTCACGTGATTTTCTCAGGAAAGGTTATTGCTGATAGTAATACCAAGCATCGATATGGATGACTTCAGTGGTATGGTTACTCCTGACAAAGTTATGTTAGGCACAGTGAGATCAGCTTTTCTAGAGAATGAGTCGGAAAGAAGATATTGTCCAAAAACTATTTCCGGGCGTCATTTTTTCAATATGGCGGCGCGAGTGGCAAAGATACGAGGTAGCAAAGTGAAAATTGGAAAAAAAGCACGTCGAAATCTACGAAATAACCAATTTTTAAAACTCGCGAAAAACTTTCCGGCTAAAACTACCAAATGATTGGACTAAAAAGAGAAATTAATTTTCCTTCATAATTTCCTATTATCGCGTTAATTTTATCCACGAGTTTAGTTAAAAACATTTTATTTATTTAAATAATGATTAAATAAAAATTGTTTAATCCAGTTATTCCCAAAATGTGTGCCGCGGCTGCCTGGTGCGCTGAGATGCCGTCATATAAGGGCGCACGAAATATTTTATTGAAAATTAAACGATTAGGAAATTTTCTTGTAATTTCGAATTCTCGAATTTTTGCACCAACAATCGTGTATGCACGGCTTCCCCACCATGCTTTAGTCGGTAATCGCTTTTGAAAAAGAAAGTTTTTAGGAAAGTAAAAAATTTAGAAAAAAATCCGATTATTAAGGGCGCCGCGAAAAAAAATAATCCGATTATTTAGAGAGACGCAAACCGAAAAAGATTGGGAACCTCTGGTTTAATCCATCTTTTTAAGTGTTATTATTTAAAAACGTGTTAAATACATTTTTTTTTAAAGTGATATTGATGTTTTATGTAAAAGCATCGTCTACCCCCCTAAAAGTACCATTTAACATCCCTAAGCATATATCAAAAAACAAGTGTTTAAGTTCGTGCGTCGATACGTTTCGGTTAGTGCATTCCATCTTCGAATCGGGTGTGTACCATAAAAAGGAGTACGAGTCTTCTCCGTACGAGGTATTTTCGAGAACTGACCATCGTTTTGGGAATCGGTCGGTTATATAAGTTCGGAGTGGTAACGTGATGCCGACCGAGCGGTACCAAGACGCCCTGTGGAGGTTCTTACGTGACCGGCATTTACGCGGAGGGCGGCCAATAAAAAAGTCGGTGAAAGTTGTAGCCGGGGACCAGACGTAATTGTTGACTACTTAAATTTATGGGACCCTGAAGTTTTCCTTCATTAAACATTATACGTTTATATTCTGGTTGTCATTGATGTCGAACTATTATGCGATTTAAAGACCTTTTATTTATACAAAAGCTTTCGAAGAAGATCATCACATCTTTCGTATGCAGGGGGATTATAATTGTTTGCAATAATTTTTTATTTATTTACAGACGGCACGGCCATTTTAAATGTAAGTTACAGGTAAAAAGTACAGATCGTACACAATAATTATTAAAGTACGACTAAAATACATTGATAGCACATTGGGACAAATAATTATAAACATACAAATAAAAAGGTGTAAGCCAGGGATGTGTGGCTTCGCCATGGCTGTTTAACTTATACATAGACAATTGTTTAAAAGATTTGAAAGAGAGTACGTATGGATTGAAAATGAATGATTTTATCGTCAAATGCCTTCTTTACGCCGATGATCAAGTCATATTAGTCATATTAGCGTCATCTGAAGAGGAGTTGGTTAATGTTATGCATGATGCCCTGAAAATCAAAGGTGTAAAAATAAATGTCAGCAAAACAAAAGCAATGGTTTTTGAAAGGGAAGAAAGCATGACAAACTGTGGAGTTTCGATTGAGGGAGAAAGAGTGGAACAAGTAAATGAATTTCTGTTTAAAGTTTACGAGGGATGGAAAGTATGACAGTGACATTGAGCGAAGGCTCAAACAAATGAATGGGGCACTGCATAGCTTTATGAATAGCCAGAAAGTGTCAAAAAAGGCACGTCTGGCGGTGCATAGAGGTGTGTTGGTTCCTACACTTAGGTATTGTAGTGAATGTTGGGTTTGGCAGAAGAAGCATGAAAATAGGATTAATGCTGCGGAGATGAGTAGTGTGAGAGGTATAGCCGGAGTGACTCGGTTGGATAAAGTAAAGAATAGTGAGATAAGAGAACGCTGTGGTGTAAAAGAAGATGTGGTTACAAAGATAGAATGCTTAGATGGTTTGGACACGTATAAAGGATGGATGAAGGAAGATTGACGAAACAAATTTATAAAGCGAGTGTGAATGGACAAGTCGGTAGAGATCGACCTCGGAGAAGATATCTTGATCAGATCAACATTGTTTTGAGGAAAGGCCAGGTTAAGAGTACCAACAACCGACGAGCATGTATGATAGCACTTATGAAAGTAGAGGAAGCAAAAGATGTGTGTAATAACTGTAGCAAGTGGAAGGAAGTGGTCTCTGCCTACCTCTATGGGAAAAAGGCGTGACTTTTATGTATGTATGTATGTATGTAAAAAGATTAAATGTTACAAAAACACTACACTATTTTATTGTAAATAATTTGAAGACATTTTGGAGCTGTAACAGTGAACAATAGGGTATTCTACTATGTTTAAAAAAGTACTGTAGCGATCATATAGGCATGTTACGCGCAGACGACGTGACAAAACTTTTGCATTTTTGAATCCTCAAAATTTCGACGACTAATTTCACTGAAGACCTTTTTAATTCCAAGTCTTCTCCTTTCCAAAAAAGCACGTATACCATCCTAATTTTTACGACCCTAAGATCTGTTCCTTTTCAATAACGCACGTAAACGAGCTTAACCTTTATGACCAAAAGTTTCTTTCCTTTTTATCCACTCACGCACACTCGCAGTACCGTGGTAAATCTTTATGATACTAAATTCTTTTCCGCCAAGCTACGCATTCTTTAGGATACCGTCATAAAACCATGTATTTAATACTCCCATATTGCTAGTAGGGATCTGTAAAAGGATGACAACCCAACGGTGCAGACTTGCATACATCTGTCTATGTCATCTTCTTCTTTTTCTCCTTATAATAGGACCTGGTCCTGTTTAGTCCGTTACGTTTAGCCTTCTTCGAAGCTCTACCTGTGACGCTGAGCTCCAGCTTTCGTACCATCTCTTCGATGGTCTGCCTACCTGTTTTCGCGAGTTTGGTTTTTGCGACATGGCCCACTTTGCCCACCTTTCATCTGATGGTTCTTAGTATTTTCATTTCGTTCGTTCTCATTATTCTTTTCGTTGTTGATGTTTCAGCTCTGGTTTCTGTGGCGTACGTTAAAATAGGTCTTACGCATGTTTTTTAAATCCTCAGCTTTTTGTACTCATTTTAATTCGCCACATGATATATCTCAGATTTCCGCTGACTCTTGTTGCTTTTATGGCTTGTGTTTGTGCTTCTTCAATAAGGTTTCTTTCGCTTGATACCTTCACTCCTAGGTAGTTGAATCTTCTCACCGTCACTAACCGTCATTTAGACCTGAAATGCTATGCGCATGCCCGAGAATGGAACTTTGCCGCTAAGCTATGAAGCATATAAGAAAATTTTTACTATAACTGCATTATAAGCTTCCCCACTACAGTCGCAACGCTTGCGCACAACGGATCGAGTATGAATAAGTGAGATAGAAGAATGCAGTTGCTGTCTCTCTTGAAGGGCAACACTTCCACTTACGGGGACTAGCAATATAAGAGTATTAAATATATGCATAAAACCAACGACCTGGAAGATAAAAAAGGCGGACAGAGGTAAAACAAGTCAGTCAGCTTCCGACAGTCAGTCTTTCAACGGCCCCCGACACAGTCTCTCAACGGCCTTCGTCACAGTCTCTTAACGGCCTCTGTCACAGTATCTAAACGAACTTCAACACTGACGCACATCGCCTCACTTGCCAAGTTTTTCTTTCGTTTCAGTAAATACACGTAGTTAACAGTGATTCGAATTGTTCATCATTTCCCTAATAATTATCACACAATATCCCCAAAGTACTTCAAAATGTTAATTTTCCTAATAAAAGCCACAAAAATAATATATTTCAGCAAAATAAACACGCTTTCTTGCCATAAAATTGAATTAAATTTTAAACCTTTTTTATTCCCGCGAAAACGCTGTCAGCCATTTTGGTGACGTAATATTGGTGAAAACAACAGTCGTGTATGTACGACCGGCACTTATTCAACGTTATTAGCTATAAACATAACCTAACACTTTCCAATATTTTTTTACTAATTAGGTATCCCTGGCACTTACAAAGAAAAACAGTATAATATAACAAGTAATACTTACGAAGATGTTTTAACATTCTGAAATTCGGCAGAACAGAAGTCTGGGTTACATGCAAAGAATTTTGCAACCATCATTGAATCAATTTTTGGCAAACTCGTACTATCTTCTTTTACAAAACCGGTTTGCATTTTAATAAATAAATAGGTACAAATAAAATGCACTGACGAAAGAACACAATTATTACTCCTTGAAGTTAAAGTTAATAGATATGTACCTAGCTGTTTACACTGAACTGACAGTGTTTGCCTATATGACGTCACACCATGGCGACTCGTGTTTTAGGTCACGTGATATACAGATTAAAAATTACGACTTTTAATTTCAATATAATAAAACAATAATGTGCTTTTATGATTCAAAATTAGAATATTTAAATATATTTCTACATAAATTTTAATTTTTATCAAATTTCATAATTTATTTTTCACTACCGAAAGTACCTTATTAAATATATCCTATGTTTCCTGTATATTGCCGATTTCGTTTGCTTTCATTATGATCCTAGGAATAGGGTTGTTTTCCCATAGTTTTTAGGGTGATATTTCACATAAAAAGTGGTATGCCTACTCCTTTTATCAGGTACATGTAATAAAACTAATTCTAATATGTCTGGACAGTAAATTTTACAGTGTAAAATTCTGTGCAGGAAACATCAGTCAATATAAAATCTTCTCCTTTCTAAAGTGTTAATTTTTAATATTGATTTTATCTCATCATATAACCCCATCGATAGCCTATTATTTTTAAAAAATTGTTTTGGATACGATCAAAAGAGTTTACCTATGTTTTATACTCTGCATTTCATATAAACAAGCCCTACTCAAGTATACTTTTTACTAGAGAGCAATAAAGTGTTCTGATTGAGAAGTCATTAGAAGATCTGGAAATAAAACCCAATATTTTGAGAGCACGAGAAGAAATATTTGTAAAATTACGGTCAAATAGCATTTTTTATCAACAATCACACCAAGGTCTCCCAATTTATCACAGTTTTGAATAATTGTATCATCGGGTGTAACATCCATTGATTTAGTGTTAGTATCGTCATTAGTACTGGTGGATGTGAATTTGGATGGTTTAGAATAATCAAACCCCGCATTTTGATTCAAACCTTTTTGTTCAGGCTTAATTTTTTCCGGTTGTCTGAAATACTTGGTTAATTCTCCTGCTTGTTTAGATATTACTTCTATTCTTTTATTCTTCTCCTTTATATAAAAGGCACATGACTTTTAGTCTTTCTGTTTCTGGAGAAGACATCTAGAAGCAAAATATTAAGAACGATAATAAGTACGATGCAAATAAAATTACCTAATAAGCATTGTTAAAGAAGTATACCATTATATTTTTGCTCATGAGTTATAAAATTTAAATAGTTGTAAAAGTTATAATTAGTTGAATATCTAAGTGAATATACATTGGTAAAAGTAAAATTTATTGTGTGAAAGTATTGGAATAAAAATTGTTTTGTTAATGTATCGAGAATTCAAAATTACCGAACCCAAGAACATTATTAATTTTACGAAAAAAAATTATTCTTCATAAAGGGTTCTGCATTGAGTAAAACCTAAAGAACAACCATCGGATATCAAGGCTTTTTGGTCATATACGAGGCCTGTTAAAAAATATGAATTTTATCCCACAGGAAAATGCTTTAATTTTTGGTAATATTAAATACTGTTACCAGGAAAATTTATTAAGAATTGTAAACTTATTTTTAGTTAATGAGTATCTCTTTATTTAATAACAAAATTGATAATCTTTGCAATATTTATGATTATTCAAAATAATTTTATTCGGATATAATTTAAAATGTCATTATTAATATAAGCAGTTTTTGATATTTTTTAAATTTCATCACTTTTCCACTCCTTGTATAGGGGTGCTGGGGGTGTATCACCTCTTCAGTATTTTTTGCCATTTAGTAAGCTGTTGTATGCAAAAAATTTGGTTAATATTTCTCCAGGCGTCCCAGAGATATGCTGGAACACACATATCCTCTTTTATATATTTTGCGCCTCTTGTGGCTTTCACCCATGGGCACGGGCCTACTCTGCTTGTACCTAGTTACGACCCTACGATAAATAGTGAAATAATAATTCTGGATAAAATATAGCATATTTTAGAATACACAGACTGATTTAACATCGAAAAAAATGTTAGACAGAGATGTGCAGATTCGCTATGGCTGTTTAACTTATTCATAAACGGTTGTTTAAAAAATTGAAGAAAATGAATTATTTGATCGTCAAATGCCTCCTTTACGCCAATGATCAGGTCATATTATTATCATCTAAGGAGGAGTTGCAAGCGATAATTAATATTATGCATAATGCCCTAAAAATTAAGTACTGAATGTAAATGTCTTCTTCTTTAAATTCCTATTCGATCCGAATATTGGCGATAATCCTGGATAGGATGACTTTGTTCACGGCTGCTTTAAATGGTTCGGTAGTAGTTTTTGAGAACCATGTTTTTAAGTTTTTATGCCATGATATTCTCCTTTTCCTTGGTGGTCTTCTGCCATAAACTTTTCCTTGCAGAAAGGACTTTAAAAGGTGATATTTGCTTTCGTTACTCATAATATGTCCGAGGTACTTAAGCTTTCTTCTTTTGATGGTGTTCATTACTTCCAAGTGTATTTTTATTCTCTTCATCACTGCCTTGTTGGTCACTCTGTCCACCCATGATATTCTCAGCATCCTCCTGTAAAGCCACATTTCGAAGACTTCAAGTCAACTTTGTGTTGCCTCGGTTAATGCCCATGACTCCATCCCATAGAAAATAATCAAGAAAATATAGCATCGGAGGAGTCTGATTTTGATGTCGATGATGAGGTTGTGACTTTTAAACAGTTTAGCTATTTGGTTGAAGGCGGCCCTTGCTTTCTTTATTCTACACCTGTGAGGGGTCCCAATTATCATTGATCATGGTTCCCAGATAGGTTAACTGTGTTACTCTGTCCATTGGTGTGTTGTTGATCGTTAAGCCGTATCTTTCACCAGTTTCTCTACTAATTACCATTAATTTGGTTTTAATAATGTTAATTTCTAAGCCATAGTTACTGCTGACGTCTTTTATGTTGTTCATTAGTTCTTGTAAGTTGTTCATGTTGTCAGTGAAAACCACAGTATAATCTGTAAATGTAACCAATACGAAAATAATGATTTTTGAAAAAAAAAAGAAAATGACGACCTGCTGATTAAAGAAGAAAGAGTGAGTTTGTATACTTAGGTTCAAAGTTAAGGAAAGACCAAAAGTTTGACTATGATATTGAGCGAGGGGTATTGGCAGGCAAACAAATGATTGAAACGATGCATAAATTTATGAGCAGCCAGAACGTGTCCAAAAAGGCACGACTGGCATAGAGAACTGCTGGTACCTACACTAATGTGTGATAGTGAATGTTGGGTTTGGCAGAAGAAGCATGAAAATAAAATCTATGCTATGGAGATGAGTAGTCTGATAAGTATAGCTGAAGTGACTGCTGGTGGATAAAATAAGGAATAAGGGAACGCTGTGGTGTAAAAGAAGATGTGGAAACAAAAATAGATTAAGAAATGTTTAAATGGTTTAAACAAGATTAAAAAATATTGACGAAACAGATTTATAAGGCGAGTGTGAATGGGCAAGTCGGTAGAGGTCGACCTAGGCGAACGAATCTTGATCAGATCAAAATTGTTTTGGAAAAAGGACAGGTCAAGAGTACCACCGACTAAGTAAACCGAAATAATAGAAACGAATGACGTATGTAAGAACAGAAGCAAGTGAAAAGAAGTGCTCTCTGCCTACCACTGCGTAAAAAAGGCGTGTATGTATGTAATAATAAAGACCTTAAAACTATTCCTTTTTCTTTTATGACACTGTAATGGGAGGTCGTGTCATTATCGAAATGTGTACAGCATTATTTCGTTATGCTAAGCATTGCCGATAGGATTTATTGCAGCAAAAGGTAACTTAATAGTAACAGCATATATTTGATTTATTGAAAAGTTGAACGAGAGCCGATAGGATCGTAAAGTATGAAACAGGTTAAAGATGTGTTACGCCTACGATTGAGGCCTTGTAACTTTCAATAAACGCCGATTTATCGGCATTTATATATACATTAAGAGCGTTGAAAAGCTGAACGTATGGGAATAGTTTATTCGAACAACCTTAAAGATCTATTTGGGTTAAATATCTACATAAAATTTATAATGGCTCGCAAGATACAGCAGATTTCTTGATTTTATGACGATTTTATAGAAAATGTATGCGCAGTCATTTTATCTCTAACATAATTTTTAATTACATTTATTTAACCGCGAACATTTATTAAACAGTAGATCTATAATATCGCACCTCGAATGGAAAACCGACATAACTGCAAAATTTTCATTTTTAAGTTAACAGCGCACGTAATCACCTAATTATGTTATTTTAACAGAAAGAAAAAAATTATTGTATCTAACCAACTAAACGCTAGATGGCGAAAGTTTGCGCATTGTTTTAGCGGAAAAGCGACCCATATATCAGTTGTTTTTAGCTTCTGATGCAGTAGGACGTCAATGTAAGTAAAAAACATCATAAGTACAAATTGATAAAAGTGAACCGGACTTTTGTTTGCATTTTTAATAGAAAAAAGACGCAGGTGTTAGTTTTGCCGTTTTGCTCATTGCTCATAATAAATAAGCTTTAGTTAGCTTACTATAAGTTTATTTAGTTTGTATAACAGTTGTAATGGCTTTACAAAGTATTGGTTTTTTTTTTCAGTTTATGGTATTTTTTTGTACTGCTGTTAATTTTTAATATCAAAAAAAAAACTTGATAAATTTACTGTTGTGTTATCTGAGAGAATAAATAATTTTTTTAAAATAAAAGTCCAGTCAAAAGTACTAAGACAAATCTGCAATGCTCCTTGGTATGTAACGAACAACATAATACACAGAGACCTACAAGTAACAACGATTAAAGATGCCATCAATTAACTGTATACCAAATATCAGAGTATACTTCAAGACCATTCCAATACACTAGCAAACGACCTAATTCCACTACAAACCAGAAGACTAAAAAGACGAGACCCACTGGACCTCAACTTTCGTGCATAATTATATAAATCTATAGACTATTTCAAGCAGTGCTCATAGACCAAACCTTTATTTCGCAAGATATACACCACTGGGTGTAATATCAACTATGTCAATTGCATTTTTCTACAATTATATTGTTTATTGTTTTGTATGAAACAGATTACAGTAATAAAGGATATAAAAAAAGGAAAGTGTCAAAATGTCCAACATTTTTCATTTGCAAATGCATTTTTTAAAAAAACCAACATTTTATATCACTATTAAATAAGCGTAACAATAACTTATTTGTCAAATTAATGGAGAGCAACTCGGGGATCACTCCGGGATACTGAGTGAAACAAAAAACCACCAAGTTCTCGGGATGGTTCCTGACTTGCTAGCGACAAAAATACACGTAGAAAAATTGTTCAATGTCCTCTTTCCGAAGAGAGACGAATGGGTGAGAAATCCTCTTCCCAGAGACTGAATACGTAATGTACACAGATGGCTCAAAAACCCCTGATGGAGTTGGGGCCGGTGTTTTCAGCAGGAAACCAAATATTGAAATATCTACCAGTCATGGCAGGTATGCTACAATCTTTCAGGCTGAAGTCTTCGCTATCGAATTTTGTGCAAGAGAGTTGACCAACAGACCTCTAGCAAACAAAAACAGAAGTATAATATCAGACAGCCAGGCTGCTTTAAAAGGACTGAGCTCCAACAAGATATATTCTAAACCTGTATGGAATTGCATCGAATCCCTAGAGTACCTTGGTGCGAACAACAGTGTGACCCTACTGTGGGTACTAAACAGATCCTAGAATGGAGCAGAAATGACCTGCTTATTCTAACGAGACTGCTTACAGGACACTGTCATCTAAGATACCACCTTAGAAAGTTAGGACAAACGGACTGTCGGTTTTTCTGCGTGAAAGACGAAACTGCTGAACATATACTATGTTCATTCCTTGGCCTTGGGAAGAATAAGGTTCAACATTTTTGGCTACACCAACCAAGAACCTATCAATTTTAAAAAAATCTCAACCCATACAACCATAAACTTCGTAAGAAGGGCTGGATTGTGCGGTAAACTGTAGCCTCTAGGGGTGAGCCACAATAAACCTACTAAGAGGTCGCAGTGAAGGGGCGACCACGCCCCACTTACATGATACCTAACCTAACCTATTGGCCATTTTTAAAATTCGTATGTTAAACGATCCTAGCCGCATAAATATAATAAATTATTAAAATTCAACTTTTAAAAGTGAATTTACTCAAAACTTTTGCAGTTATGTCGGTTTTCCATTGGAGGTACGATATCGTCTTATCAATAACACTATATAACGCAAGTTTTGTTTCTGGTTTTAAAATAATACATTTCAATTACACATATCTAAAATGCATCGAAAAAGGACTACGTTCATTACAAACTTCGACTTTGCAACCACAGCTTTCGAAAATTTTGTTTTTACAGAGACAAAATGTGACTTTTTATTTTTATTTTTTGGCCTATTGAGATGAAGAAGCTATACACTTGCACTACAAGTACACAAAGACAATCAAAATATAACCCCCAAACATTTTTTTGTAGAAGTGAAGAAAATCCTCTACGGAAAGGTTATGAGTCTAAAAGCTCGAGGTCTACTGTGAGACTTCACTGACTGTGTCAGGACTACTCACTAAAAACTCCACCCCTATTTAGGTCCGTCTGGCTATGCCTTCGGTGACACTTAGGCCTGTTGGCCCATTGTATCTTGCCTATGTGTTTTTGTTTCATCTCTAAAATTAATTGTTTTAAAGAAAATTACATTTTTAGTTTATGACTTAAAAATATTTATGTTTTTAACAAGTTTGCTCTGAATATGAAGATTAAAATACTTCTATTTTCGTTAACTTGATGTGAAAAAATCAAACTAGTCATTTTCTTTCTTTTAAAATTGTAATAAAATAAATTAGGTATCTACAAAACTCAAAATAAACAAATTAAACAAAAATAAATAACAAATAAAACTTGCAATAATAAAACAATATTTACGTATGATCTAACACAATAAATTATAAAATTATAAAAACTAAAAAACATGCTTTTAAAGTTAATCAAAGTAAAAAATAATTCTTAACATAGGAATAAACTTACTGACGAGAAAATTAATGTCACTGTTTTAAAAGCGTGAGGTGCTTTCATTCTGAAACGCAGAGTTAGTTTAAAAATGTCATACAAAGCAGTGACATTGATTGACAATAATTATTTTTATGACAGTGACATTAATTTTCTCGTCAGTAATTTCATTCCTATGTTAAGAATTATTTTTTACTTTTTAGTTTGATTAACTCTAAAAGCGTATTTTTTAGTTTTTGTAAACTATAATTTATTTTTCGCTTTTTAATTCGATTTGTTTTACTCACTAAAAAAATCATGTATTAAATGGTAAAAGCACAAAAAGAATGCATCGGCCGGGATTCGAACCCGGCCCGCCCGCGTGGCAGGCAATCATTCTACCACTGAACCATTTCGTTACGTGACGATTCTACTAAATCGCACTATCCTTAAGCCGCGTTAAGGAACTTCGTTTCAAAAAAAATAAATCACATCATTAATTTCTTTTTTTACTATTTCCAGGAGCTTTTGGAGCAGCTATTTAAATTATTTGATCAAGACCGAAAGCAGAGCTTAAAACAAGAAGATTGGATAGAATTTTTGAAGCAGAGGTTAATGTAAGTAATATTAAATCTGAATAACATTATAAATAACCCAATTTAAAACTTACCTATTGTGGTAAATGATCATGAAGGCTTTGCAATAAATTTGTAGTTTGCCAAGAACAGCTCGTACATTTTGATACAATAATGCCTAAGTAAGTATCTTGGAAGACTTGAACTATTTGTTTATTAACAAAGCTGAAAAAAATGGAACGTTATTTGGAAGTGCTTTATAGTCATCTTAACGCCCCACCAATGAATTGTAAAATCTTGTGTAGGGAGCTGAACAGTGTAAAAATCAAATCAGTGGAACATTTTTCTAAATGAAGGTAGGTAGATTAGAAAATAACTTTTGCAGAATATAGAAATTTTAATGTAAAACGCTAAGGTGCACAGAAACCAAATAATCAATTAATTAATTACACCAATCCACGGTCCCTTCCTCGTCGACATGTGTCTGCGATGCTAGAGCAATCCAGTATTTTAGTATGAAACTGTTAGCGAAGGTGTGCACGTCTGACTTATTATAAGAGAGACTACGACGCATGCAAGCGATCAGACAATTTTTATTCTAAAAATGTGTTTACTTCCTCTTACCACAACGACACCAAAAATAAGATAAATATTTAACGAATTAAAAAACTTAACATTAACTTATGAAAAATAAATTCAAAATTGTATCTCCAAAAAAAAAACACTACAAATCTAACGCAATAAAGATTCAAACAACCTATCTTGTTGTGCCAAACAATAGCCAAATCTGTAAAACATGGAATTTTGTGAAACCATGATGCAAAATGAAAATACATACATAGTATTGTAACGATTTTGTGATACGCCACTGGAATGTTACGTAAGCAAGCTGGGCGGTACGATGACGTCACAGCCAATGACGAGAAAGTTCCAGTACCTTACCGACCAATCTCGAATTTTCAATAGAATAGTCTGGATACGTTTAAAAACTTTACAGTATTCGCAGACGAGTCAAATATTATGTTTAAACCTTTATTGCGTTGGATTTATAATGTTTTTTTTGTTGTTCAAATTTTCAGTTTATATTGCAGAAGTTAATATCTTTTTTTAATCGCAGAATATTTATTTTATTTTTGGGACCGTTTTTGTAAGGATGAACATATTTTTTGAAGAGAAATTGTTTGATCTCTTGCTTGCGTCGTAGTCTCTTTGCTGATAGGTCAAACGTGCATACCGTCGCTAACAGTTTCATACTAAAATACTGATTGCTCTAGCGTCGCAGATACTTGTTAACGAGGTGGGGCAGTTCAAATTCTTCTTCTTCACGTGCCTTCTCCGCGGCCAAAGTTGGCAATCATCATAGCTATTCTGACCTTGAAGGCGGCAGCTCTGAATAGTTCGTTTGATGTGCATCCATACCATTTCCTCAAATTGCGCAGCCATGATATTCTTCTCCTTCCTACACTTGTCTTGCCCTGGATTTTTCCTTGTAAAATTACTTTAAGCATGGTGTATCGTTCCCCACGTGTAATGTGTCCCAGGAATTGTATTTTTCTGGTTTTAATGGTTTCTATAGTTTCCATTCCTTTGTTTATTCTTCTCATGACTTCATTGTTTATTACGTGTTCTACCATGATATCTTTAGGATTCTTCTATACACCCACAATTCAAATGATTCCAGTTTCTTAATGTTTGTTGCATTTAGCTTTAAGCTTTTATGTCGTAGAGTAACGTCTGCTGCGTTTAGCGTCAAGCTTTCATGCCGTAAGTCGAGAAAATATAACATCTTGCCAGTCTAATCTTAGGTTCAAATTCAGATCCCTTGTGCAGAGTATATTTCTCATCCTGTTAAAAAGTTTTTTCGTGATTTCTCTATTCGCACTTTAACTTCTTTAGAGTAATCATTTGCGGAATTGATGGTTGTGCCAAGATAACTGTAGTTCTCCTCTTGTTCAAGAATCCTGTCATTGACCGTCAGACTTTCATCGTTATTTTGGGTTTTAAATATCCTCATAAATTTCGTTTTCTTGTCGTTTATTGTTTGTCCTTAATCCTGACTACATTCAACTATCTTGTTCATAAGTCTATGAAGGTCTTCGAGGCTGGCTCTGCCAACACGACAGTGTCGTTTGCGTATCCAATATTGTTAATCGGTGTTCCATTGACCTTTATTCTTGGTGTTTTTTCCTCGAGAGCTTTCTTCAGATTTTGCTCAGAGTATACGATGAAGAGGAGTGGCGATAATACACATCCCTGTCTCACCCCTCGTCTAATTTCAATCTCTTTTGATGTATGTTCATCAATACGTAATTTTTCTCGTTGTTTGTAATATAGATTCGCTATGATTCGAAGGTCATTGTAGTCTATTTGATGGTTTCAAGGACATTCATCCGCGTTGCTGATTAAACATTTGTCCGTCGAACCGGATTAAACATTGGTCCTTCGAACCGGACATGAACCAGCGACCTATTTTATGATGGTCGACTGGTTTCGTGCACCCCGTGCGTTTTGCATTGAAATATCCATGTTTCGCAAATATTTTTTCATATCTGTATATTCAGAGCACCATATGGTTTTATTTGCAAAAAAGCAACTAATTTAGACAGCTTCTAGAAGAAAATTTTTTGGAAGCAACTGTAAAACATCCGCTAGAGGTAACAACATAATTTTTGATAGTCCTGGGACACAGATCTCTTCCGGATAGAGTTTAATAGGTGATATAGAACTTTAAAGGAACATTACTCCAAACTCTCTTATTTATTTATGGTTTCATTAGGAATTATTTTTCTACAATAAATCATTTAAAATACAGTAGACACTTCCAAGTGTTTACCGCCTGGGCAACGGCGATAACAAAATCATTGGCTATTTATTATTTGATATTGATGCACGATGTAATTTTATCTTTTATTTCTAGAAATGAAACTCAAATCGATTTCGCAGAACAACTGGAAAGTGTAGCGTATTGCTTATGTGGAGACAAACCAATATACTTAGAACAATTTTATCTAATATTTCTTACAAAAGGGGTAAGTTATTGCTGTTATTACTGTTTGGTTAATTTTTTTATGTTTCACAAATTTTTCAACATCTATTGCATATCAAATCCATTTCATTTAATTTTATACAAATTTAATATAGAAAACTGTAATACTATTACAGAAAACTCTAAAAATTCTTGACAGCGAAAATAAATATAAAAATGTATAAAACTAATTTTTAAACAACCAGCTAATTTCGCTGCATGTTCACCTATACTATAGGTACATGTGGGTCGATTATATATCAGAAAACAACTACACTTCTGGCTACATTTGACACATAATCGTGCATAATCCCATTTCGGGTGATATGCAGATGTTTGTAAAGTAAAAGAAAGAATTACTAAATTAATCCATTCGAAGTGACCACCTATGGACCGGTTTCGGGATGTTGCCTCTCATCAGCATAGGGTAGGTCTTGACAAACTCATTTTTGTCCTTCGAAGAGACAAATCAACAAATCCAACACTTACCAAGTATACATGAAGGACTACACGAAGGGCGCTATGTTTAATGAAGCTTTATAATTTTTAACTTAAGGTAATTGTTAATAACAAAGCGAAAATTATTAATTTTTTAATTTTTCTAACGGAAATATATTCTGAGGCCTTTGAAAAAAACTTGAGGATGACGGGGCTTGTACATCGACAGGTTCAGCTGGAAATCGTCCGAAACCTAAAACAAGAAAATATGACCCATCATACCTAAATTTGGGCTTAACTAGCCTTGAAGTAGGTGGGGAAGAAAAACCACAATGCGTTATCTGTTTAAAAGTATTGGCTGCAGATAGCATGAAACCAAATAAATTACAGAGGCATCTAGAAACGCTGCACAGAGAATATGTCAATAAACCGCGAGATTTTTTGTGGAGAAACTCAGATTGTTTAAAAAACAAAAATCCAGCTTCCATAGAGTACTGGCAGTAAATGAGAAGGCTCTCTTGGCATCATATAAAGTGGCATACAAAGTAGCTAAATGCAAAAAACCGCACACTATTGCAGAGCAACTTATTTTACCCGCTTGCAAAGACATTGTAGAAATAATGTTTGGTGAAAATTTTACTTCACAACTTAACAATATTCCTCTGTCAAATGATACAATCTGTCGACGAATTAACGATATATCAGTTGATATGCAGCAGCAGCTTGAATCTGAGCTTACTGGAAACTTGTTTGCTATACAACTTGACGAAGCAACTGACTCTAGTAATGATTCCCATTTGATTTGCTACATTAGATTCTGTCAATGTTCTAAAATATGTGAAGATTTATTGTTTTGTAAACAGATTGAAGGAAAAACTACAGCCACCGAGTTGTTCAAGATTACAAATGATTCTATTACTAAAATGAATTTGCAATGGAAAAATTGTGTTGCGATTTGCACCGATGGAGCTCAAGCTATGTCTGGTAAATACAACAGTTTACAAGCGCTAGTAAAAAAGGAATCCTCAGAAATTATCTGGACGCACTGCATGATACATCGGGAAGCGTTAGCATCAAAATCGCTAAGCCCAGGACTAAACATGATTTTGACAGTAGTTATTGAAGTTGTTAACTTTATAAAAACCAGACCACTAAAAACAAGGATGTTCTGTGTGAAGATATGGGAGCTGAGCATCAATCTTTGTTGTTTTATTCCTCATCCAGATGGTTGTCACGCGGTAAGACGGTTAAGCGTGTCTTTGAATTAAGAAGGAAAATAGCGATATTTTTAAGCGAGGAAGGTCACAAGCATTCAACAGATTTTTTCGACAAATTATTTTTACTAAAGCTTTCTTATTTAGTAGATATTTTTGAAAAACTTAATATACTTAATCTTCAGCTGCAAGGAAAAGACGTAAATATATTTGATTTAAGTCAAAAGATTGATGCTTTTTGTAAGAAATTGCAGTTATGGCATAACAAATTGAAAGAAAACAGTTTGGAAATGTTTCCCACATTTTGAGATTTTGTGCAAGATTCCCCATTGGAAGATATTCATAAAGCTGTGATGCTAAAAACCATAGGAAGCCATTTAGAAAACTTAACTGAGAATTTCAAGCGATACTTCTTTGCAGAGAAAGATATCAAGTTGTCAGACTGGAGCTGGGTTTTAAATCCATTCGAAAATAGACCTGTCGGACTATCACTGCAAGAAGAAGAACAACTGATAGATATTTCAACAAATTCCTTACAAAAATCAAACTTTGTTAACAAATCTTTAACAAACTTCTGGACTGATATTCCGAACGACTACTCCGTTATAAAAGCCAAAGCGCTTAGAATTCCGTTGCCTTTTCCAACGTCCTACCTTTGTGAAACTGGATTTTCTGCACTTGCTGTCGTGAAATCTAAATACAGAAATAAACTTCAAGTAGAAAATGAACTCAGAGTGGCCATCTCTAACGTAGAACCAAATTTAGAGAAGTTGTGCGCCTTAAAACAAGCTCATGTTAGCCATTAGTCCTTAGAATGTTTCTTTGTCATCATTAAGTAAGTAAAATTTCAATAGAGATTTTTTAAAAATCTATCTGTAGCATTTTATCATTACCATTTTATTTTTAATCTGTACTGCGCCCCCCCCCCCCAATCATGTAAACGCGCCCCCCTTAGGGGGCGCGCCCCACAGTTTGAGAAACGCTGAAATAAGTGTTGCTGAATAACACGTGAACACGTGGTACAGTTTAACAGAAGTAGCTTGGCGGGCGAGAGATCACAAAATCTGCGCACAACGAAAACATTCGAATAACGATCCGATCGGCGACGACGAAATTTTCAGTAATCGTGAGTCTCAAGTAAAATCGGAGGAAGAAGTTTACGAATGTGAAGTATATTCATCCAAATATTTGGTATTTTAGAGGCTAGTCGCCCGCCAATCTACTTCTGTTGCACTGTACCATTCAGACAAGCCGTGCGGCGTTGTCGCTTATTAAGCTACAAATATCTATGATCTAACGAAATGAAATAGTTCAATGGTTCAACATTCCATAAAATGGGTTGTTTTATTCAGGTTGTTATAATTTATGAAATATTAATAAGAGAAAGCATTATGGTCAAAATAAAACGAAAAATTCAAGGGGGTACACAATTCACGTATCTCGGGGAGTTAGTCAGCAACGGGGGAAAACGAGCACCGCCATTAAAGAAAGACTCCAGAAAGGCAACCGAGCTTACTATGCCAACTTAAAACTCTTAAAAAGCAAACTGATTACAAGAAAGACAAAGCTAAAAATTTACGAGACATTAGTTCGACCAGTAATAACCTATGGGAGTGAAAATCGGACACTTACGGTACAAGATCGGGAGAGGATAAGGTTCAAACGTAAAATAATCAGAAGAATATATGGAGCAGTTAGAATCAACGAAGCAACAACCGGGAAATAACAGAGATCCTTAACAGTAAAGACATTGTGAAATTTATAAAATCCCAGAGAATCCGTTGGTTTGGACACGTTTAAAGAATGGAAGACGCCAGGATGCCAAGGAAAATTCTATACATTAAAATCTATGCTACCAGGAAAAGAGGAATACCACGGCTCAGATGGATGGACCAATTACTGGGTGACCTAAGGGCAATGCGGATATCCGGCTGGGAAACCAAAGTCAAGGACCGCATTGCTTGGAAGCAAATTGTGGATGAGGCCAAGGCCCACATCGGGCTGTAGCGCCTATTGGTAAGGTTATGATGGTCACAATATTTTTGCAAATATATGGACGATTCAATCACAAATCTCTTGCCATAACTTGAGAGCAGGCATCAGCACAGCACAACACATTCCAGTCGGCCGTATCAAAATGATACATTCGACCAGAAAGTGGGAATGTATGATCGTGTTTAAAAGTAAATAGTTCCGTCTCTTTTGATAATAGGTCTATGGGTGAAAAGGGTTTTAAGACATTGGCGTCGCATCAAAATTAGAATAAATAAAATTTAAAAACGAAGTAATCTGTGATCACAACATTAGCCTTATTTTAAGACTCTTTTAAGACGTAGCAATACAATGATGGACTAACGAAGTGTTTTTAATCCTTTCAGATTGTGGATAAACTTTTTCGACTAATAGATGAGAAAAATTCGGGAGTGATCCTGTCAGAAGCGATAATGGAATTTTTAAGTACTGTAACGAATACAAGGTATGTTGGAAAAGCTATTTGCGACAGCTTAATACTCGACGTTTTGCATACATGATAATGCCTTCTGCAGTAGAGTAGTTAGATGGTATTTTAACGTCACCAAACCCAATAAGACGATATTAAACTTTGTTTTTGAACGTGATCTGATCTTAGAACTGTTATTTTAGGTCGCGTAGCGGTTTTGATAAAGGAAGCATCGACAGACTTGAGAAGTTATTTAGGCAGACGGTGGGAGAAGGAAAGGAAATAAAAAAGGAGGATTTTAAAAATATAGTCGTATCGAAAAATGTAAGAAACGTGCGCTACCATTTTAACAATCAACATTAACATGTTATTTTTTTTGTAGCCCTTTTTCACCGATCGCGTATTTCAAATATTCGACAAAGACAATTCGGGATCGATATCCCTGCAGGAGTTCCTCGATGCCATGCACCAATTCGCCGGCCAAACGCCAGACGATAAAATCAGATTTCTCTTCAAAGTGTACGATTTAGACGGTCAGTACAAGAACGTCGATGATAAACGACGCTTCAAACTTCAAATCTAATTTGCAGGTGACGGTTTGATTCAACATAAAGAACTTCAGCACGTCATGAGGGCCTGCATGGAGGAGAACGGCATGCAATTCAGCGAAGAGCAAATCGCCGATCTAACCATGGCGATGTTCGAAGACGCCGATACGAACAGCAGAGGCGCAATCACGTACGAGGCTCTGAAAAACCAGTTGGAAAAACACGGTGGTCTTTTGGAAAATTTATCCATAAGGTAGGTGTATTTGGGAATCGGTTTGAAGTTGACCGTTTTCATTCACAGATTGTGCACGTTTGGTTTTTAGTATCGACCGATGGTTAGTGCCACCAAAGCCTCAGAAGAAGTCTTCAACGCTAAAACAAATATTGACTTGGAGACCGTATTATTTTACCCCTCCCTATTTAAAAAACAATTACGTGTATTTAACGTTCCTAACGGGATTTCTTTTAGTCAATGCAGCTTTATTTATATCCAGATCTGTACAATACAAAGAAGCCAATTGGTATACGATTTTTGCAAGAGCATGTGGTGAGTATCAATAAATCATTTTGTTTAGAAAATACAGCAACATTTATAAAAATGTAAACAAAGTAGGGGAAGGGTGAAATACTTTACATCAACATTGACACCGGGATCTGATGGTATTCCACCCATTTTTCTGAGAGAATTAAGTTTCATTCTTTCTCGACCCCTATTTTATATTTTCAATAAATCTTTGCACTCACGCGAGTTTCCTGACCTTTGAAATCTTACTTACGTTACACCAATATATAATTTAGGCAATAAACCTGAAATCAATAATTACCGCTCTATATTAATTTTTACATAAACCTATGCTTAAACAGAAGATACTCTCTAAAAGTAATTCAGGTATATGCCCCCACTAATGACCATTCAGATGAAGAAATGGACAGTTTTTACGAAGACATAGAGAAAGCAAAAACTGAAGAACCAACCCACTACAACCTTCTTATAGGTGACTTCAATGCTAAAATTGGGAAGCGAAAAGACGACCAAGAGACAGTAATAGGAACTTACGGAATAGGAGAAAGAAATGAGAGAGGAGAAATGCTTGTAAACTTTCTACTACAACATAAACTATATGCAATGAATACATTCTTCAACAAAAAGGCACATAGGAAATGGACATGGGCAAGCCCGGATGGGAAAACTAAAAACGAAATCGACTTTATAATGGGAGATAAAATAGACATTGTACAGGATGTTAATGTCCTAAATACATGCTAAATACATACTTGAAATGGAACTGGGCGGGTCATCTGGCGAGACTTCGAGATGATAGATGGACCAAACGAGTCATGGAATGAAGACCAAGAGACAGCAAAAGAAATCAAGGAAGACCTCCAACTAGATGGGCGGACGATCTAAGAAGGGTGACTAAAAACTGGATGCAAGTTGCCCAGAACAGGAGAACCTGGAACAATTTAAGGGAGGCCTATGTTCAGCAGTGGACGCAAACGGCTGCATGATGATGATGATTAATTTTTAGTACCATACCCAAACTATTTGAGAGCATTATTGCAGATTATCTTAGCTATGACTCTTCTGGCGTTTTAAACTCTCAGCAATTTGGTTTTTCCTCAGGCAAATCGTCAGAGCTTAATTTATTGACTTTCTCTCTAGTCGCTTGAGAGGGGACTGCAGGTTGATTCCGTGTATACTGATTTTTCAAAGGCTTTTGACAAGGTGAGTCATGGTCTTCTGCTTCAGAAGCTTGATTTTCTTGCCATTGGTGGTTTAGTCTTGCGGTGACTTCGCAGTTACTTAACCAATAGGGCTCAACAGGTTCGAATAAATCATTTCTATTCCCATACATTTTCAATGACATCAGGTGTTCCCAAGGGTTCATACTTAGGTCCATTACTATTCAATCTCTTTAATAATAATATTGTTATTTGTTTTCGTTATACTGATGCATTACTGTTTGCAGATGATTTAAAGTGTAAAATTAATAAAAGTCATGAGGATGTTGTAGTATTGCACTTAACACTTAATCACTCTCGATTACAACATAAATGGTCAATTGCTAGATACAGTCAATCAGATAAGGGATTTAGGAGTAATTCTTGACACTACTGTTGTACAAAAGTCCATGAAAATGTTGGGTTCCGTTAACTACTCGTGATTTTACTGGTGTTATATCAATTTAACTTTTGTATTTTTCCTTAGTTAGGTCACACCTTAATTACTGTTCTTCTGTATGGTCTCCTCATTACTTAGTTTACATTACGAAACTCGAACACGTTTAAAATAACGCTATATTGCATCTAAACTAAGACTATGCTGTATGGCTGCAACAGCTGCGAATCTCCTCTCTTAATAACCGTAGGAAACAGAGATCTTACATTACTTTTTAAAATTATAAATCGTACATGTAACTGTTCTCAACTCTTAAGTAAACTTAGTCTCTTTGTTCCAACGAGGACTACAAGGCAGAGTCGAACATTTCACATACCAATTCATAGATATAATTATGCATTCTACACATTTCTTCCTAGATCTATGAGACTCGCTAATTCACTGAAGGACCCTCCACTTTTTGATGTCCCTATTAGTAAATTTAAAAGTTATATTCGTGGTTTGAATGTTCAGTAATTTATATTTTACCATTTCATGATTTTTGTATATCTTGTTTTAAAAACTATGTGTATCTATTTTAGTGTTTATGCCTGAATTTATGTACATTTTATATTTTTCTTACTGTTGTTTTTTGTATATGCAATTTAAAAGGGCTTGCCCGTGAATAAATAAATAAAATATTGGGATGTATTCTGTTATAATTTGAATAAATGTCTATAAGACAAAAGGTTGACTGCGCTTTCGTGTACTTGGAAAAGGCCTATGACAAAGTGATGAGGAATTAATTGTGGTCGACATTGAAACGTATGGGGTACGAGGTGATGTGAACACTGAAATCACTTTACGAGGATTCCGGTGCTTGTATTAAGATAAACGTAGCTTACACAAACTGGTTTAACATTGAAAAAGGAGCCTAGATAGGGGTGTGTGGCTTCGTCATAGATGTTTTACGTACTCATAGATGGTTGTTTAGGTTGTTTAAAAAGTGATTTAATCAATAATTTGATCGCCAAACACCTCCTTTAGAAGATGTTCACCACAACGTCTTGGCAGCATTCTAATCTTAAATAAAAATGTCTCCTGACGTTACTCAACATTGCAAGCATTATTCGTCTTCCTAAGTCAGCTAAGTCAAGGGGTTTAGTTTTTTTTACAATACTTTTGACTTATCTCCATAAGAAGGAGTTTAATTACATTAAAGCAGGGGATCGTGCTGGCCATTCCATCGATACTTGCCTCCCTATCCACCGATTTGAAAATATCCGGTTGAGGTACTGTTGAAGATTAATTTGGTAATCTTGCTGAAACTATATCGTATTCGCTGGAGCTTGTACATAAGTTTGCTGGATCCGGATATAAGTTTGTCAAAATTGGCACATTATTTTGAAGCAGTGCTAAATGATGTTCGCCATTTAAATTGCTATCAATAAAAAAGGGACCTATGATATGTTCTTTAACGATTTCTGTTCAAACATTTACCTTTTTAGTGTATTGAGTATGTTCTTCTTTCATCCAGTAAGGATTTTCCTTGGACCAATATCGTCAATTTTGACGATTCGCATACAGCATCCCTTTCTAATTGAGGTCCGTTCTCTGTGCAAACTTGGTGGTTGTTTATAACCACTTCAAACTGCATTTCGAAATCGTACCTAACTGGCATAATATCTGTCGGCTTAAAAATGGATTCTAGAGAAATATTTTCCAAAATCATCAAATGTCCATTGCGATTTCTTGCTCTAATATTTATTGTCTGGCTCAGTCTGAAGGCACTGATTGCTGCTTTTTTGTATTACACATTAGTGCAATGGCTGCAGTAGGGCATGTGAATATTGCCACTGTGATTCCCAGACAAGCTAGCCGCTGCACTTTCTGTGCCGAAATTTATTGCATTTTGCCCATCTTGTGCCTTAAATAAGTAGGAAATAATTATTGTTCTACCAAAACTTTCGTTTCTGTGGTCAGAACGACGGCATTTCTAATTGCACATGTATTTTAAAACATTCTCGATTCACATTCAATGCTTACCAGAGTTTCAGAATATTCTGGAACTGTAAGATATTTTTGCCATTGGCCATCATTTTATTAAACTTTGTAAAATGTGGTACCCTATAGAATTATAAAATTAAAGGTGTTTTAAACCATTATTTTAGTATGGTTTTTGCTTACTTTCTCATCACCTAGACCTAACTAGAAATAAGTATTGAGAGTGTTGTAGCGAATTTTGGTAATCAAGTAATTTTTTTTTTATGTTAAATTTGCAATAAATCTGGAAACACTTAATATTTACGAAACAGTTAAAGATAGTATAGGATATTGCACATATATCTGAAGAATATAAAAATTTAATAAAATACAGGGTGTTGCATTTAAAGTAAAAAAGTTGGTATTGGCCGTAGTTACATGACACACCCTGTATAGTTTTTGTTGAAAAAAGTGAGCTTCTAAAAATACCAATCAACGTGTGCGAGCGTTTTTTAAACACGCCCTCGTTTATTCATTATCGAATGTATTCGATTTGGCTGATACACACTATATATATTAAAAAATGAAGACTCGACGTTGGTTTAATTCGTTTAAATTCCAGGACAGTGTTTAAATTTCAACTGCACCTTTATTTTGGTATTAATGTTAAGGCAGACGATAACGTTTTTGAGAACGAGAGGTTATAGTTCTGTGTTACCATTGGACCAACACATTTATTTCCACAAACTCACTGGAATGTTTATATTCGCCTACAGCGTTCTCCACACCATCATGCATATTTGCAACTTCAGTAAGTACGAATAAGTAACCATTTTAACCAGATATTTTTAATAAAAATAACTGAAATGCAGAAAATAGTGTTTAAAAATAGAGAGTAATATTTGACTACTATGTTTTATCGAAGCAGTTTGTTCATTTAAATAAAAAAACAAAGCATATTAAAAAAAGCAGTTTTGAAGATTTTATGAGTAATAACTACAGAAAAAAAAGCACTAATATCTGTCTTTCTTTTGTTCTTTTATTTTGTAGTTCTTCCTGGCGTAGCTTTTCACATTAATAAATTTAAACTTCAAAAAGTTAAGTTAAGTTTTTTCAATCTCCCCAATAGGAAACTTTTTACAAGTCGATGGTATTTAGATTCTGCTTTAAAAAAACATGTTATTGCAGGTCTGATAGTGGTTAATGATCCGGTAATCAACAAAATGAATTTTACCACAAACGAATGGTTATTTACGAGCAAACCAGGTTTGTTTGGACTGATAAGCGGCGTTGCTAATCCAACCGGAATGGCTTTATTGATAATCCTTATTGCTATATTCATCAGCTCACAGGCTTTCGTTCGGAGAGGAGGATGCTTCGAGGTAAAAAAAATATCCCATACTAGTGGTGTTTTAAGCAGTGTACGTTTTAGGTATTTTACTACACCCATCTAATGTACGTCCCCTTTTGGATACTTTTGATCTTACACGGTCCCAATTTTTGGAAATGGTTCATTATACCAGGTATAGCGTACGGTTTGGAAAGAGCTTACAGGTCCACTTTCATAGTGACGGAAAGGGGAAAAACTTACATCAGTTCTGGTTTGTTATTGCCGTCGACAGTTACACATTTAGTTATCAAAAGACCCGTTGGTTTTGATTTCCATCCAGGAGATTACATATTTGTTAAAATTCCAGCGATTGCGAAATACGAGTGGCATCCTTTTACAATAAGCAGCGCTCCGGATCAGGAAGGTAAGCAAAAGCTCTTCATACAACGAATGATCTTAAAGTTTTATACAAAATATCAAAAGGGTACGGATTAATAAATCAATTTCTAAGCACTGTTACGTAGGTGTATATAATTAGGTTGGTTAAAAAGTAAAAGATGTATTTTGCTAATTTTGAAACATACAGTAACATTTTTTGTAACTGCTACGGGTGACGAAAAACGTATTTTCTAGTTAAAAACTGGTTTCCTTTATTAACGTGGTTAGAAAATAAAACGTCTTTCGTTACGACAAATGTCACTTGTTTATTGTTCAGTATCTAGCCAGGTGAAAGGGAGATCTCAAATGGTATAATGATGTGATGCGTACACACTTTGTATCTTTGATATCTTTTGCTTTCTTTACATTCATCAGTGTTCTTATGCATGCTCGTCGGTTGTTGGTACTCTGGACCTGGCCTTACTTCAAAACAATGTTGATCTGATCGAGATATGTTAGCCGAGGTCGACCTCTACCGACTTGTTCATTCATACTAGCCTTATAAATTTGTTTTGTCAATGTTCCTTCATCCATCCTTTCTACGTGTCCAAACTATCTAAGCATTTCTTAATTTACCTTTGTAACCACATCTTCTTTTACACCACAGCGTTCTCTTATCACACTATTTTTACTCTATCCAATCGAGTCACTCTAGCTATACTTCTTAAACTACTTAGCAGCATTAATCCTATTTTCATGCTTCTTCTGCCAAACCCAACATTTACTACCATATATAAGTGTAGGAACCAATACAATGCACAGCCAGACGTTCCTTTTTTGACACTTTCTGGCTGTTCATAAAGCTATGCAGTGCTCCATTAATTTGTTTTCCTGCCAACACTCTTCCCTCAATGTCACTGTCATACTTTCCATCTCTCGTAAACTTTGAACTCAAGTACACAAATTCATTTACTTGTTCCACTCTTTCTCCCTCAATCGAATAGTCACAGTTTGTCATGCTTTCTTCTCTTTCAAAAACCATTATTTTCGTTTTGTTTACATTTATTTTTATCCCTTTGATTTTCAGGGCATTATGCATAACATTTACCATCGTCTGAAACTTCTCTTTAAATGACGCTAATAAGACTTGATCATCGGCGTAAGGAATGCATTTCACGATAAAATCATTCATTTTCAATCCATACGCACTCTCTTTCAAATCTTTTAAACAATCGTCTATGTATAAGTCAAACAGCCATGGCGAAGCCACACATCCCTATCTCACACCTTTTTTGATGTACCAGTCCGTGCAAGCTCTGTTTTTCCTGACACAAGCAGTGGAATCCTCATAAAGTGATTTCAGTGCTCGTATTAAACTACCAATCACCCCATACATAGACAATGTCGACCACAATTCACTCCTCACCACTCTGTCATAGGCCTCTTTCAAGTATATAAAAGCGCAATAGACCTGACTTCTAGCCAAGAATTTTTCAACTATACCTCGTAATGAAATGACCTGATTCATACATCTCCTTCCTCTTCTAAATCCAGCTTGCACATCCCATATCATCTTCCCAGTTTCATTCGTTACTCTTTTATTCAATATCTTTGCATACAGTTTGTCGACTATGCTGAGCAAACTAATACCTCGGTTGTTCTTACAGTTCTGCTGCGAACCTTTTTCCCTTATTAAGCGGCACTATAGCGGCCTTGCATCAGTTATCTGGTACGCTACCACTCCTCCAACAAAGGTTAAAACCCAGCAGGTTTACCTAATTTCATATTATTTAACGGTTTCACAATTTCTGTCGTAGTAATTTCACTTTCATTGCTATAACTTATGTCTCCGAATGGACCTGAAAAATATATATTGCCTTTAATGCTTTTTTGCCTCGTGCTGAGTGTTGTGTCGTCACTTATACGTAACGTGTTAATTAAAATGGCTATTTCAGTTTTCGTTCCAGTGTAAGCAAACGCCCTCAAACATCAAAATCCATGGTATACAATAGTGTTAGTACTGTGGTGGAAATGTGTCCGCAAATGACAGGAGTTTTAAAATTATCAATACATAAATAAAGAATTAAAGAAAAAAGTGGGGCTTCGCAACCATCTATACCATCCCCAGGAAGAAAAACTGTGCATATCGATGAAGACCACAAATTTGGAATTAGAAGAACAGTGCTTTCCTTTTATTTCAAGAAAGAAATACCAACCCTCGACAAAATTCTAGGAGCCTTATATGTCTCCAACGATAAGCAAAAATAAATTGTGAAAAACTTTAAAAGAAATGAATTTCAACTGGTAGGAACAAAATAGGAAATCGCTCTTAATTGAAAAAATAAAATTATTTGCTAAAGAAGACATTATTGAAGAGAGATAGCAGTTTCTAAGTGAGAATAGAAATATTTATTATTTGAACGAAACCTAGCTTAATGAAGGATGTACTGTTGAAAAAATGTGGCAAGATAATAATATTTTAACTACTTTTCAAGCATTCTTAGAGGGTTGTGGTCCACCGGACTAAAGCTTGGGCAGAAAAGCGTAATATTTGACAAAAGTATAGCGAAATAGGAACCGTTATCCATAGTGTCTTTAAATGCAGCTCACTTCTCGGAGTATGTAGTGGACAAAATTGCACAAAAACGAAATGTTACTATTCTTCTTCTGCCCCTTTATCACTGCGAACTAAATCTCATGAAACTCGATCGGGCCTAATTAAAAAGTTGTATAGCAAGGAGAAAAACGACGTTTAAAATGAAAGATATTAGGGAAATTTTAAGCCACAACATGAGCATTATACGTTATATCCCTTTATCCACTATTAAAGTAAATACAGTACGTTAATAACGTATTTAGAAAATGAGTTTTTAAGCCATCCCATTCTTCCGTTATTTTTTTTTTTATGAAAATAGTCGCAAAAAGGGTAGACCTATCGTGTGGGCCGCGGACGGCCCGCACTGCGACTATTAGAAGGGGAAGGGATTATAGAAAGGAAATAATTGTGGACACGCTTTTTAAAAAGTTGTAGGTCATAGTTCTCTGGAAAAACTGATTTTGGAAGCTTATTCCATTCCGTAGCAGCCCTGTAAAAGAAGGATTCTTGATAAAGATTGGTCCTAGTAGTGTCAATCTTGAGAGTAAATGGGTGAGACTGATCAGCGTGCCGAGTTCTTCGGCCGAATGTGGCCAATGGTGGTACAAGAGTTTTTATTTCTCTGGAGCATCTGCCATGGAAATATCTGTAGAGCAATGAATGGTCTGCAACTCTTCTTCTATGTTCTAGAGGGTGAAGGGTATCTGTGAGAGTTGAGCTGTTTATCAAGCGAATGGCTCTTTTCTGAATGGAATCTAGAAGACGAAGAGAATGCCTTGGTGCTAAACCCCAAATGTGCGAGCAATACTCCAGTAGAGGTCGGATTTGAGCCTTGTACGTCGTCAACAGTTAATCAGGAGTAAAAAACTTTCTGGCTTTCCACAGAAAACCTAGCCTCTGGCTTGCCGACTTTGCGATGTTGGCAACATGGTCATGCCAAGACATATTATTGGACACCGTTACTCCCAAAATCGAGATGGAGGGACTTGGTTCAAGGGTATTTCTGGACATTGTGATGGGATGATTTGAGGAATTCACTTTCTTGGAAAACGTGGCACTTTGTGTTTTTTGGGCGTTAAACTGAACAAGATTGTTGATTCTCCACTCGACGATTGCTTTAAGATCTCTATTGATGGAATCAACCTGTTCCTGCCTGAGTCTATTTGTATCATTCACCGAAAGTGATCGATAGGATGTGAAAGTTGAGACAAGAGTGCTATCGTCTGCGAAACTGTATATGGGGTTTGTGGTGGTTTTTAAGAGGTCGTTGATGTGTAAAAGAAATAAGGTGGGGTCAGGATGGAACCCTGTGGGACCCCGGCATTAGTTTTAAACGCATCAGAAGAAATACAGATATAAGTAACATTTATAACCTTATAAATTAACTTTGTGATAGTTTAATAATCATTTATGATTTTTTTTATTTATTTTATTTATTCATCTTTTGAATTTACTATGGAACAAATGATTGACAACATCAAAGATAGGTTAGGGATAATACTTGCTGTGACGTTGGCGACTTCTTTTCAATTTCCATAACCGATGTTGCCATAACATTTAATTTTATGAAATGTTTTCATTTCATATTTAAAAAAAAAAAGTGGTAAAAATGGTGAAAACTATGGACTTACTCATATTTTCTAAAATTTACCTGTATTTATCATAGACTTTGGAGTTTACGATAAAACTTAAATATAAATGTTCCACAGGCGGCACCATGGCAAAATCAATATCCTTTATTAAGGAAACGTTATTTTAACTCTAATACCGTAAAGCAATATCGATTAATAACGTTATCCCTTATTTTAGCGCTATTGCGCATGCGATGAATAACGGATAAGGTATATTGCTGTTCAAATAGGTGGCTTAAAATCTCCCTATTAAAATTTTCTTTGAGGAATCTTTAAAAAATATCGATTCCTAAAAATGTCAACAACGAAAATTCAACTGAAGATAAAATAATTAAAAGGATATGCAACTTAACTATAATTACTTATTCCATAATTTATTAAACACGATAAAAAAGAAAACGTATCGTCAGCCGTCGGATAGATGATGCATCTAAAGATGTGATTCGACAAACGGTTTACAATACGTACAAAGAAAATCAAGTCCCAACATTAGAAATTATATTTACCAAATTGCAAGATTGTTGAATGGTTTTTCGGGTAGGTCTGAGTTTATACTCGACGTTTCGCCATCTCTAGTGGAGGCATCTTTTGCAGATATAATTGTCTGCTTTTTTAAGACTGACAGTCTATGACATTTGTATGTCACGATCGCATTTAAATGGCATTGGGGGTCGAGTAAGATGTCTTTTAAAAGCTCTGACAATTCTCTTTACAATGGTCTTTAAATTATACATTTCCTCCTAATACTATAATAATAAAATTACATGTTAAAATTCCAATTAATTTAGTTGCTTACTTACTACTTAATTGATTAAATATTTAAACTGATGACCACCCGCTTCCAGACAATAATAAAGATTTTATTTAAACCGTTCACGCACACTCCAAAGAATTTCCAGAGTAATTCGACGGCACTCGTCAACGATTCTTTGACGCAAATCTTCCAACGAGGCTGGTTGTGTTTTGAAGATTATACTTTTCAGATGTCATCACAAAAAGAAATCGAGGGGCGATAAATCTGGTGATCGTGAAAGCCATTCAATGCTGCCTCTTCTCCCAATCCAATGCCGTGAAAAACGTTGTTCTAAATACTGACGAACAATCGCCGCATAATGCGAAGGAGCACCGTCCTCTTAAAAATAATCCAAAGTATAACGATCATTTTTATTTTCAACAATTAAACACAACCAGCGTCGTTGGAAGATTTGCATCAAAGAATCGTTGACGAGTGCCGTCGAATTACTCCGGAAATTCTTCGGAATGTGCGTGAACGTTTTGTACAAAATCTTTATTATTGTATGGAAACATTGTATGGAAACGGGCGGTCATCAATTTGAACATTTAATTAATTAAATAGTAAGCAAGCAACTAAAATAATTGGAATTTTAACATGTAATTTTTTTTCAAAGTATTGGGATGAAAGTTAAAATTTAAAGACTATTGTGAAGAGAATTATCAGAGCTTTTAAAAGACATCTTATTGGACCCCCAATGCCATTTAAAAATTTTGGGGTAATTCTTACCCTCGCTTGGGGTTGAAAGTAGTGAAGCCAAAAATACCGGAAAAGAGTGTCTCCCTTTAATAAAAAATAGACGGGTCTGAGCATTTTTTTAAAATAATGACGAGGTTCCTGCAAATGGCTCTGTTTCGTTTTCGGTTGGCCACCCTGTATGAGGACCATGACAGTTATTTTAATCAAATATTTACTAATGCATACTCGTAAATTAAACAGTGTTACGTTTTTTTTTTTTAAATCACCAGGAAACAGGGCAGTGACTGTGTATTCCACATGTGAAAAATTAGGATCGTTCGTTACTTATTGGTGATGGTATTATTTAGTGTTAAAATTCTTCGTTAATTTTAGATTATATGTGGCTGCACATCAGGGGAGTGGGTCAATGGACCAACCGGCTGTACGAATACTTTGAAAGGGAACAAGAAAAACTTCACAACGGTGAAATACCACCCGCTTCTTCTTCCACCCCACCGAAAAGATTATCGAACGGCAGCATAATCAGCAACAGTCAAAGCCCTTTCAAAAAACTGCACGCCACCGTTACCAGGACGTTGTCCAATCAAAGTAAAAAATCCGGAATTCAGTTGGTCGGATTTACAAATGGTACTTTTCGAATCGACGAAGCGGATAAAGAAACTAAATGTGATGCCGATTCGAATAATAAAGCTGCCTGTAGCACGTCAGGTAACATTTTCAATACGGTACTAATCTCAACGGTGTCGGTTTCGGTTTTAGCGCCTCAAAAAACATAGACAATTGTTTAAAAGATCTGAAAGAAAGTCAGTATGAATTAAAAATGAATGATTTGATCGTCAAATGCCTTCTTTACGCCGATGATCAAGTCATATTAGCGTTATCTGAAGAGGAGTTGCAGGCGATGGTTAATGTTATGCATGATGCCTTGAAAATCAAAGAGATGAAAATACATGTGAGCAAAACGAAAGTAATGGTTTTTGAAAGAGAAGAAAGCATGACAAACTGTGGAGTTTCGATTGAGGAAGAAAGAGTGGAACAAATAAATGAATTTGTGTACTTGGGTTCAAAGTTTACTTGAGATGGAAAGTATGACAGTGACATTGAGCAAAGGGTGTTGGCAGGAAAACAAATGAATGGGGCACTGCATAGCTTTATGAATAGCCAAAAAGTGTCAAAAAAGGCACGTCTGCCGGTGCAAAAAGTGTTGGTTCCTAAACTTATGTACGGTAGTGAATGTTGGGTTTGGCAGAAGAAGCATGAAAATAGGATTAATGCTGCGGAGATGAGTAGTCTGAGAAGTATAGCCGGAGTGACTTGGGTGGATAAAGAAAAGAATAGGGATATAAGAGAACGCTGTGGTGTAAAAGAAGATGTGGTTACAAAGATAGATAAATAAATGCTTAGATGGTTTGGACACGAACAAATTTATAAGGCGAGTGTGAATGGACAAGTCGGTAGAGGTCGACCTCGGCGAACATATCTCGATAAGAACATTATTTTGAAGAAAGGCCAGGTCAAGAGTACCAACAACTGACGAGCATGTATGAGAGCACTGATGAAAGTAGAGGAAGCAAAAGTTGTGTGTTAGAACCGAAGCAAGTGAAAGGAAGTGGTCTCTGCCTACCCCTATGGGAAAAAGGCGTGACCTTATGTATGCATGTATGTAAAAAACTTACCGACGCTTCTTTGAGAGGATCATGAAATCATTTTTTTGGTAGCTTTTTGATTATATTTGCATGACATTAAAACATTTTTTTTATGATAAATATTTTGCAATGGGTCACGTGCAACTTTTGGCCATTTTTTGGCATTGGTGGTATGGGTGACGTGCACGTGACGTCACAGCTTAAGATGGGTAACGAGCACGAGGTACAACAACTGACATACCTTTCATAAGGTTATCTGTGTTAATTTTGGTTTTATGAGCGTTTTTGTGCTTTTTTAAATTTAGAATAATCATTTTAACATTTATTTACGTTTAAGAAACAATATTGTGATTCTGCTATCCATTTTTTGACTCGTTTTTCTTGGTGCGACAACTTTTTTATTATATATAAATCAATGTTTCTACATTAACTAATATTTTTGAAATGTATATTAATTAATTAATTAATTAATTAATCCGGTTTATAGCGTCTTTCGCCTTCCGGTTCCCAGTTGCCAACCTCTTCGGTCAGTCCAATCTCCTGGGGCTAGATTTCTTTCGAACATCGCTTTCTGAATGCCCCCTATCCATGTTGGTTTTGGTCTACCTCTTTTCCTTCGTTCTGTTGGGGTCCATTTAAGCACTAGTTTGGGTAGCCTTTCATCTGTCATACGTTCAACATGGCCGTACCATATAAGTTGTCTTCTTTGGATTTCATCTATTATAGTTGTGTCGGTCTTTACAATTTGTCCATCCATCTCCAGGGCTAGCAATCGGCGTTCTAATGTTTTATTAAGTTGCCACGTTTCACAGCCATATAGAACAGTACTTTGAAAGATAGTATTATATATCATATGTTTTTTTTTCCCTAGATATATTTTTTGCCCACAACAGCGAGTTTAGGCATCCTATAACTTTCTTTCCTTTTAATATCCGTTGTTCTATTTCCTCCTCAGTACGACCTTTACATGTGATTTTTGTACCCAAATAGGTGTATTCCTTACATATTCCTATTTTTACATTGTCCAGATCCAGATCTGTTGTTTCCCAATACACAAATATTTCGTCTTGCTCATATTAACCGTTAATCCCCATTCTTCGTATTCTCTAAGAAGTCGTTTTCCCATAAACTCCAGGTCTTCTTTATCTTAGGCCGCGACGACCTGATCATCCGCGAAGTGCAGATTATACAGAGTAGTGTCATCATTTAACTGTATCCCCATTCCATGGCACGCTCGTCTCCACTTCTTTAACACTTCGTTTAAATATATTTTAAATAGTGTGGGGGATAAACTACAACCTTGTCTTAGACCCTTAGTGACGGTGAAACTTTCAGATAGATTATTTCCTAACTTAATTTTGGATGTTAATTGCTGATATAACTGTTTAATAGCTATTATTACAGTGTTATTGATCGTTGATTTCTCTAAGACTTGCCACAGTTTTGTTATCGGGACAGTATCGTACGCTTTTGTAAGGTCTACAAAAAGTAAATGGACTTCCCTATTAGTTGCCACTCTTTTCTCACTCATTTGAACAATGCTAAAAATATGGTCCATGTATGAACGGCCAGCCCGAAACCCTGCTTGTTGTTCGATTTCGTTTGCTTCGTATTCTTGTTCTAGTAAGTTTTTTAAGATTCTCCCATATAGTCGGCTTAGGGTGCTTGTTACCGAGATACATCTGTAGTTAGAACAGTCATCCTTTCTGCCTTTTTTGTGGATTGGTGTTATCCAGGCTTCTCTCCAGCTTAACGGAATTGAAATGTATATTACGTATTAAAAAGTGTATTTTATGACGTCGTAGATTCGTCGGATAGACCAAGAAAGTTGTCACCCGATAAAAAGCTTCACAGATTTCTCTTTACCAACAAAGCACCGCTTGAGAAATCACTTTCGATGCCCGATATGCAAACAAAAGCGAAAAAACGGGAAAGATTGCTGGTGTAAGTGTGTCACGAAGAATTACGCGGAACTTGTTTATTTTGATATACCATTTACAGGTTAAGAGAATACATGAGATCCGAATCGGAAAAGAGTTTCAACGAATGTCAAATAAAACGAGCCAGACTACAATCATTGGGACTGGCCTATCTAAGTCCGCAGAACAAAAGTTTGGCTCAAAGTTTCAGGTACATGAGAAACAAGCCGACTATTATAGCTTTCAAAACGCCCAGTTTGGAAAACTGCGAAAAGAAGAGCTCCAGTACGTCGTTGACTCAAATGGGTAAGTGATGGGATTATTATTAAATGTTGTAAACTAGTCGATTATTTAACATCGTTGAATCATTTATATAGTTCGACAAATCAGTCAGAAGAGTTTTACTTTCTCACCCGAAAGGCAAGCTGAGGAGGGACAAGTTGAGTTGACATTTACGGATTCCAAATTTTCACCCACTTTAGTTTCACTAAAACCGATGAATTACCCTGTAGGAAAGCCTTTAGAGGTAAATATTAACAATTATGTTGTAAAATTACTGCGTTAAATTAAACGTTAATAAATAATAAGCAATATATAAACATGAAAAAAATCCAAAGATATTCTATTCTAAGCTCAATATTTTCAACTAAAATGCAGTTAAAACACTAAAGTTAGTCAATTTTGACAAAATTTATTTAAAACACTAACTTTTTTTTTCTCCTTTATATACCGGTGGATCTTTAAGGCTATTAACATTGCCACGTCTTTTTTTTCGTTCTCTATTGAGTACTCTGCCAGCGGTCTCTCTACTGGCAAATTATGCCCGAGCTCAGCCGTAGAGGGTAGAAGAAAAAAAGAAAATAAAAGTGAGCCGCGCCACCGACTTAGACGGTTCAAGCCGGAAACCACTAGGTCTTATAGGCACTAGCAGAGCCACACGATAAACAACTAAGATTATGGTGAACCAAATAAATAAAATTATAGCAAAAATATATTGGATACTTTACTCACACAATAAATCAAAGTACACAGCTCAATAGCAACATTATAACAAATATAGTCAAAATCAACAGTCAAAAATAAATCAAGTTGCACAGTTTAATAATAAACTTATAACAAATATAGTCAAAATTAGCAGCTAACAATAAATCAAGGTACACAGTTCAATAATAAACTTATAACAAATATAATCAAAATCAACAGCTAACAATAAATCAAAAATCCAAAGTTTACGATTCCATAAAATAACCAAAACAAAGGTAAGAGTAACAAACTTTATCAAGTTACCAAAAAAAAAACGTATACAAGTCAACTTTTTAATAATACTTAATCAAACGTTCACATACGGCTGCTAATTTACTCACGTTTTTACCATTTACATAAAGATTTACACTGTTAAAACAATCGAGCTTATTTAAAAATATTTCTTTTTACAATGGCTGTCCTTCAAAATAGCAATATTGTAGGATATTTACAAATAAGTATGAAGAAAACATTTTTACTTGGACACAAAGAACTATTGAGAAGATTACTTTAATCAAAGTTCAGCCTTGGCATATTATCCAATGCAATAAATAGTTTTCAACAGTTTACCATATTAATAAATTAAAACAAAACTTAATCGTGGTGTCAAAAACAAATCACGTCGTTTAAATATTCTAAAATAAATCACTTGTAACCTTTGGGTATACAAATTCACTACTCCTGTGGCCGGTTTGATTATGAACGGCACCTGCTAATTAACGATAGCTTCCCTCAATCAAATCCCGCATGCGGTTATTTTAACTCGACACCAAAATCCAAAATATCAACAGCAAAGGTAAGATAGAATGGTCAAGTTAAAAATTAAAGGGTTTTTCTTCAAAATCCAATTAAGATGGCCCAAATACAGCCAGATATGAAAGAAAAACCGTAGAGGTTCTGCACACGTGTTAATATCACCCCATCCCAAAAATTCTCCCCACACCACTCCCAAGACTGCCACCAAACGACTGACTACTTTCCAAGCCGGATATCAAGAAAAGACACGGAATTGACGTAAACCAGAATATTCGCAAATCTATGTTCCACACTCAGAATCGCACTCGTTTGTGTTGATAGCCAGCCCCATCCACACAGAAATGCAAACCAAACAATAATATAACCGACAACACACAACAATCGAGGCCAAAAACCAAAGCAAAATCTAATAACAAAACCCCTACTCGATCTCCATCGATTAACGAAAAATGCCATAGCCATTAACAATCGAATCCTATTACTACAAGGTATGCAACACTATTTACAACGAATGATATATTTAAGTTACAACAAAATACGGTACCTGAAGAATACAAAACTATCAGAGACACAATTATAATGAACTGTAGAAGGGAAAAAATAGGCACGTTACAACATTATGATTTTTCATTAATTTTACAAAAATTTTAGTTATAATGTTCTTGTGATCCCGCTTCATTTAAAAACCAATCGAGAAAATATTAGAATAAGCTAGTCTAGGAAACTACTCGTGTAATAAAAAAGAAGCATTAATAACTTAATCTACCGTATGGATCCTTCCTAGAGCTAATTGCAAAAAACGATCTTTATTATGGGTTGTAGATCTCATGCGTTAAGTGTGTCTCTCAGATACATCTTTAGTTTCTACATCACGGGCATTCACAAGTAAAATTATACTTTAAGATGTGTTAAATGCTCGTGCAATTGCTGTTTGTCGAGCGTCATTTTCTATCATTCCATTGACTCTCAGCACTTATCGCGGTTTAAATGATGTCGTTTTATGTTAAATTCAAAAATGCATGTTTATTACTTTGAATTAAATCAGTTCTTGCACATTTTCTTTAGTGTTTGAAACCAATAAAAAACAGAACAATAACAGTAGCATGTTTTTTTCAACCGTTTTTGGGTGCTAAAGAAAAAAGATCAGAAAATGCAGTGACATGCAATGTTGGTTAAAAATACAATATATTTAATGAGCCAACTCAATAATATTTAGATAGAAATTAACATCCTTGGATTATTTTCATCTGTTTACCTACTTCTTATTTATATACACACAACCACAATGTTTAGAGATATTTTAAAAAAATTCCTGTATATTTATTAAACATTGATTTTACTCTTTTTTAAGGGACCATAAAAAATTTACTTGTAGAGCAAAAGAAGAAAAGAAATCGTGTAAATTTAAAATTGTATAAAAAAAATAAAACTGAAAACCTAATAAAAATAATGCGAGTCAATATTGTAAATGATCTCGATTATTAGCAACCTCCCGGCTTCGTCGACATACTCAGAAAGATTATTCTATTGTCTCTTGGTTTATCTATACCAAGCATGCTTCTTGGAAGCATATCCCACATGTACTTAATAAGATTAAGGTCGTAATACCTCATCAATATTGTTGTTCTTCAAAAATTCCACTGCAACCTTGACGTGTGTGGTCTGTCATTGTCATGCATATAAACAAATTTTAAAGCAATAGCAGCTGCACACGGATTAACAATTGGTGCCAGTATTTGATGCATAAACGATCTACCAGTCTACCAGAGTAAGTTGGTGGACTGTAATTAGGATTTTAAAATAATTATTAGAGAAAATAATGAGGTTAACGTAATGAGAAATATCTATTTTATAAGCGGATTCACGATTGATATGTAGGCTGGGTCTAAAACTATTTGAAATCTACCAAGGACAAGAGAGCCCCACTAAGTTCTGCAGGTGTTTATCGTATTCCATGCACTTGTGGTAGTGTCTACATTGGAACAACTAAACGGTTCATTTACACCAGGGTCAAAGAACACAAAGCCAACTGCCGTCTTGGACATACAGAAAAATCTGCTGTCGCGGAGCACACAATTTATAATAATGATCACAGAATTAAATTCGAGGACACCACATCTGCATATTACCCAAGGCTTTATAGAAAAGCGATTGAAATACGTAAACACCAGCAGAACTTTAATAAATCTGAGGAAATACTTAAAATCAATAGAACATGGATACCTGTACTTAAAAATACAACGCTGCTTCCTTACCAAAATAAGAAGAATGAATCTCCGGAACGTGAACAATTTCTGAACAGCCCTTAAATACGCCCCGCCTACCAAAACGTATACAACCTGCGATCACGATATACAAATGTCATAGACTGTCAGCCTTAAAAAAGCAGACATCGTCATAAGATGCCATCCACTAGAGACGGCGAAACGTTGAGTATAAACTCAGACCTACGATGGCCAAAATACCAGAAAAACCATTCACCAATAAGGGATTTATTAGTTGCTCAATTTTTCGTTGAGCCCTAAAGAATGTTTTTGTTGTTGTATTTCTCGATTACCTTATGATAGCAGCTGAACCCTTAAAGGTCGACGGCTACAAAGTTTGTTTTTATGCAATCGATGACGGACAGTATCGGTCGAAACGTCAACTTTATGAACTTGCTGGATCATAATTTGTAGTTCTGGTGTCAACGTCGAGAGTAATGTATTACATACATACATAGAGTCACGCCTTTTTCCCATAGGGGTAGGCAGAAACCACTTCCTTCCACTTGCTACGGTTCGTACACACATCTTTTGCTTCCTCTACTTTCATCAGTGCTCTCATATATGCTATTCGGTTGTTGGTACTCTTGACCTGGCCTTTCTTCAAAACAATGTTGATCTGATCGAGATATGTTCTCCGAGGTCGACCTCTACCGATTTGCCCATTCACATTCGCCTTATAAATTTGTTTCGTCAATCTTCCTTCATCCATCCTTTCTACGTGTCCAAACCATCTAAGCATTCCTTTATCTATCTTTGTGACCACATCTTCTTTTACACCACAGCGTTTTCTTATCTCACTATTCTTAACTTTATCCAACCGAGTCACTCCGGCTATACTTCTCAGACTACTCATCTCCGCGGCATTAATCCTATTTTCATGCTTCTTTTGCCAAACCCAACATTCACTACCATACATAAGTGTAGGAACCAACACACCTCTATGCACCGCCAGACGTGCCTTTTTTGACACTTTCTGGCTATTCATAAAGCTATGCAGTGCCCCATTCATTTGTTTTCCTGCCAACACCCTTCGCTCAATGTCACTGTCATACTTTCCATCTCTAGTAAATTTTGAACCCAAGTACACAAATTCATTAACTTGTTCCACTCTTTCTCCCTCAATCGAAACCCCACAGTTTGTCATGCTTTTTTCTCTTTCAAAAACCATTACTTTCGCTTTGCTCACATTTATTTTCATCCCTTTGATTTTCAGTGAATCATGCATAACATTAACCATCGCCTGCAACTCCTCTTCAGATAACGCTAATATGACTTGATCATTGGCGTAAAGAAGGCATTTGACGATCAAATCATTCATTTTTAATCCATACGCACTCTCTTTCAGATCTTTTAAACAATTGTCTATGTATAAGTTAAACAGCCATGGCGAAGCCACACATCCCTGTCTCACACCTTTTTCGATGTTAAACCAGTCCGTGCAAGCTCCGTTTATCCTGACACAAGCAGTGGAATCCTCGTAAAGTGATTTCAGTGCTCGTATTAAACTACCACTCACCCAATACATAGACAATGTAGACCACAATTCACTCCTCACCACTCTGTCATAGGTCTTTTCCAAGTCTATAAAAGCGCAATAGACCTTCTGACTTCTAGCCAAGAATTTTTCGACTATACTTCGTAATGATAAGACCTGATCCATACATCTCCTTCCTCTTCTAAATCCTGCTTGCACATCCCATATCATCTTCTCAGTTTCATTCGTTACTCTTTTGATCAATATCTTTGCATACAGTTTGCCGACTATGCTGATTATTATATAATGTATTAACTAATATTAAATTGTAGAAACGGTCGTGCACAGGGGTTGTAATACTATCGCGACCACTATACTTTTCTGCTACATCTCCCTCTTCTCAATAACCTGCATAAGTCCCGAGATCACGCAGTGGGTAGTACCCATTCTCAAGGCAACCTGACTTTGCCTTAGGTCACCGTCTAGAAAACCCAGTGCCCTAATAATTTCTTTTCTAGTCAAATATCTTTGCTGCAAGGTTATACTGACTCGCATGCACAACATTTAGAAGTATAGTATAGTTTTAGTACAGAAAAATAAAAAAACATTGACGTAGAATGTTTGGTTGGGAAAAACATGAAGTAACACATTCTAAGGTCAGTTGTCAATAGCCTTAGATTTAACCCCTAAATACATTTAAAAACGTTTTGGGTCAAAAATATCCCTACACCTTGCGGATGTGTGTATTGTTTTTGTATATCACTTTCACTATTGAATGTTTATTTTCCAATTTTTAAGCAGTCTATAATATTCAAAAGAAAACAAGAATTGCGAGATGTTCGTATTCAAATTTTGGATAAAGAAGCGACCGAGGTGATTGTGTTAACTTCGTTTCATGTTGTTTTACTGTTTTTATCACACACTAATTACTTTTTACTGTTTGATTACACTAATATTGTTTTATGATTTTTTAAAGCATCGTCAATATATTTAGTGTTTGCTTATGCTGTATATATTTTAACCAAAGCTTATAAGTCTTTTATAAAAACAGTATATTAGACACCTAGGGCAGTAAAGTAATAAATGTCTCAGAGCGCATGTTTGCTGACCGAGGCGAAGCCGTTTTCAACGCTTCCAACAGAAAACCTACATGGCTCTGCTATAGCCTTGACGGTATTTCTTCTGTCATTTAATACCATATGGACTAAATTCACATTTCCTTTGGTCATCACAGCTTTGGGGGCTACTGCACCTGGTGCATGTTGGCAGGACTCATTTCCCAGTTTGAAATCTTGTGACCAGTTCTTGATTACCTGGCACGAAGGGGCAAAGTCACCCAATACTTCTACTATGTCCTTTATCGCATCTCTTATCTTAATTTTGTCCATTTTTATAAAATCACGGGAAAAAATCCAGAATAAGGCTGCCAAAGGAATTTTCATAAAACTTTCATAGGTCAATAATACACACTATAGAATGAATATCCTGATAGAAACGTTTGCGCGGAAACGTTTTAAAAGTACTTTTTTAAAAAAAAAATCTGTGCTAAATTTACCATGGTGGGCATTTCAAGGGTTATTTTAGTAACCAGTTTTTACTTCGATCAAACACTTAAAATATCTCGTAGTTTTTTGCAACAAAATTTACACATTATATTCACCTAATCCGCACAAATCGTCAACAAATCGAAAGAAATTATTTATTATTATTGCATTATTGATTGACAAATGACATGCTTTAAAACTTGTATTTGGAATTGCGACGTTGCCAGAGTGCGCGTATATCATTCTTTATAAATGATAGATTCGACTGTTAATCGATGATGAACATTAAAAATTAGCCTAAAAAGGTTAGGTGTCGGTCGTCAAATCAATTTCAAAAATGAATAAAATGATAGATTTAACTGTTATTCGATGATGAACATAAAAAAATTAGTCCAACCTAACCTACGGCCTAACTTAACACCAATAGTACCTTTTTGAACCAATTGAAGCATTAACTTTTGTCGCGCAATTATTCTCTACTTACTTACTCATTAACTAAAAAAACAGTCTTTTGTAAATTTATAAAGTAATCTATAAGATAACTTTTTTTTCATTAGCTGAGCCATAAAAAATATTTTATCTAATACACCATTTTTTCTGGTTTGAATCGGCAACTTCGCAATTCCAAATACGAGTTTAAGATGCTGTCATATGTCGGACAGGTTAATAGTTTATGTATCAATAATAATAATCAATTTCTTTGGATCTATTGACGCTTATTTCGTTAAATAATTGCAAAAAAGTTCGGAGTAAGCGAATTATAATGTGTAAATTGTGTTGCAAAAAAGTACGAGTGTTTGATCAAGGTAAAAACTTGTTATAAAAATTACCCTTGAAATGTCCACTATGGTAAATTTGACACAAAAAGGACTTTTAAAACGTTTTCACGCAATAATTTCTATCAGGATATTCATTTCATAGTGTGTTTTAATGACCTATGAAAGTTTTATAAAAATTCCTTTGGCAGCCTTATTCTGGAATTATACCAAATCACGCACACTTCAACGGAAAAAAATTAATATTTAACATACACGAACTGATGCGCTGATGCTAATTGGCACACACTACTGTCATACAATAAGCTTTAAACTGACATTTTATTTGCATTTTTCATTCAACGCAAACTAAATTAGAGACAACAATTCGTGAACTATCCTCGTAGTCCAGTCACCTTAGCATAAGACCTATTCAAGAGGCGCACCCTCTGGCCAATTTTTTTATAGGTTGTTTGGACCTACAAGAATATAGTCCTGAGTTTTCGGCCATTGCCGGGGTATATTTTGGAAATAAAAAAATTATTGAAAATTAAAAAATGGATATTTTTCGGATAATTTTTTTGGAACGCGTCCTATCGAAAAAAGTTTCCAATAAAATGTGTTCATCATAACGTCCGCATAATTGCTAGTAAAGGGAATAAATTTATTGAATCCCATAGCCGGAAGCGTAGGGATTGCTGAGGAACTCGAATTTTGCAAAAATCTTTATTGCAACAATAGAAAATTGATTAAACGTAAACACATTCATATCTCGGGCGGTAATCAAAACATTGCAATTTTTTTTGGAAATTGTTCGCTTTCTAAAAATGCGTTAGATGGTTCAAGAATTTTTCAGATATCTTTGCAACTTTGGTCGGAATTTTTAATTGTTTATAAGCAAAAATTTAAAATCGCCGAAAAACAGTATCTATTTTCAACAATTTTTTTTTCCAAATCGCTTGTGCATGATGATACAAAGCTCCTCGATTTTTTTCCACCCTGTGGGCCTTCGTCGGGAAATTCTATTGAAGGGCAAAGATTTTTCGATGATCGCAGATTGTCGCTAAACTATATCTCATCATCATCATCATCATCATCACTCAGCTATAGTAGTCCACTGCTGAACATAAGCCTCTCGTTTATTTTGCCACTCTGCTCTATCTTGAGCCATTTGTATCCAATTACCACATATTCTTTTGATGTCATCGGTCCATCGTGTGGGGGGGCGCCCTCTACTACGATAAGCTTCGTGCCTCGGACGCCACTCCAATAGTTTTTTAGACCATCTTCCGTCAGTTCTTCTAGCTACGTGGCCAGCCCAGTTCCACTTTAAAGTTGTTATTTTTTCGATTACATCTATAACACCTGTTCTTTGGCGAATAATCTCATTTGGTATTCGGTCTCTGAGGGAGATACCCAGAATAGCCCTCTCCATCGCCCGTTGGGTGACATGCAGTTTCTTTGCTGACTTTTTTGTAAGCGTCAATGTTTCGGCTCCATATGTCATCACTGGTAATATGCACTGATTGTATACTTTTCGTTTTAGACTGATAGGAATATCCGACTTGAAAACATACTTTAATCTTCCAAAGGATGCCCACCCCAAGCCTACTCTCCGGAGAAGTTCGCACGTCTGGTTGTCCCGTCCTATTCGGATCTCATGACCCAAATATATCTCGCAGATCGATAAATCTTGCACGATTCTCTTGGGGTTTGACTCCTTTACATCATGTACTAGTTTCAAACCGATATGTTGATAAACACCCGATTGCGGTAGCAAAAACTAAATGTAGAATTTTCATTTTCATTTGCCATTAACCGCTTCATAAACAATGTTAGCACTTTTTTTTTCAGGACCTTTTTTACAGAGGACGTTATGATTTTATTGGAAACTTTTTTCGATAGGACGCGTTTTAAAAAAATTATTTGAAAAATATCCATTTTTTAATTTTCAATAATTTTAATGGCCGAAAACTCGGGACTATATTCTTGTAGGTCCAAACAACCCATAAAAAAATTGGCCAGAGGGTGCGCCTTTTGAATAAAACTGCGTAAAATATGGCCTAAGGTGACTGGACTATCGTACTTAATCTATTTTAGTGATTTCAATCAAATACAAGGCTTTATTGCAAGTTTAAAATTGTTTGAAAACTGTGAAGACAGTATTAATTTTTTTACATGAACACTTAAATGTACATATATTGTATTTTAAGAAAAAGCAGTTTGTTATCGCAATTTCTTTTTTAGATTTATCTCGATGGTCCGTATGGAGCTCCATCAAGTCACATTTTCAGAGCTCAACATGCGGTTCTAATAGCCACCGGAATAGGCGTCACTCCATTCGCATCTATTCTACAATCGATCATGCACAGATACTGGAAAGCTCGACATACCTGTCCAAAATGCAAATTTTCCTGGGCTAGTGAAATACCAGCAACAGTAATGAATTTAAGAAAGGTGGAAATTACTTTAAACCGAAAAAATATGCACATGGAAATAATCTAGGAGTATAAAGTTTATTTAAAACGATCTTTTATTTTTAACAAAACTATAGTAAAGCTTAATTAAATAGGTAACAATAACACTGGTCAACAGTGGTTTTGTTGTCATTGATAGAAAAATAATTTCTAGTAAATTTATGCCAACAATTTATAAAACTATGAATGATTTTGGAATATTGGCTCTGGTTTTCTTTAAATCTTCATTTTCATATTACAAGATATCAATAGTTAAAAAAAGGCTATATAGTACACCAAAATTTTTTTAATTATTACAAGCCAATTCTCGAACGTTTTCGGCGTCAAGCGTCAAGTGAGTAAAAATAATTCAGTATATTGATATTTAAAAATATTTTTGAAATTCATTATATTAAATAGTTTAACGGCACTCACTTGTCACAAATTTGTTTACTAAAGACTAAACATGAAGAGGACATGACTAGTAAACAAATTTGTGACAAGTGAGTACCGTTAAACTATTTAATATAATTAATTTCAGAAATTTCTCCTAATGATGGCTTGACGACGAAAACGTTTGAGAATTGGCTTGTAATAATTAAAAAATTTTTGGTGTACTATAACCTTTTTTTAACTATTGATATTTTTTATATCACAGTACACACAACCCCCCGTTTCTGTTATTTTTATATTACACTATAAAAAGGCAGTAAGTATAAGATTTAACGATTTAATTTACATAGATGTAAAAAAAAAAAATTAGCAAAAACAATGTTAAATGACCAGGATTGCGGAGTTAAGATTAACGGCAAACTGATCAATACCATTCGCTATGACGATGACACCGCAATCTTATGTGATGATCTCCAGAACCTTCAACGTCTTTTAGACTTGGTCAACGTGACGGAACAAGAAATGAATTTAAACATAAACGTCACTAAAACTAAGTTTATGGTTTTCAGCCGTCAGCCGTATAATGATGCTGCGCTGCAAATAAATAGTCAAAACATTGAAAGGGTTTCATATTTCAAATATCTTAATTGTTAAATTACAGAGCATCTCGAGCCGGATAAAGAAGTCAAGTGCAGGATCGAGTCAGCTCTGGCAACCTTTCAAAAAATAAGATCGCTCTTCTGGAATAATAATCTAAATTTAAAGCTCCGCCAGACAATGATCAAGTGCTACATATGGTCTATACTGTTGTATGGGGCAGAGACTTTGACCTTAAAAGCAGCAACCATTAATCGTCTTGAAGCATTTGAAATGTGGCTACATAGACGTATGCTCCGAATCCCATGGGTAGCCAAGCAGACAAATGAAGCGGTTTTAAATAGAGCAAACGCCGTCCGCGAACTACTAATAACAGTTAAATGTCGAAAGCTGTCCTATCTAGGTCACATACTCAGGGGTGATCGTTACCGTATCCTTCAACTTATAATGAAGGGCAAGATAGAAGGCCGTAGAGGAGTCGGTAGAAGACAAGCCTCGTGGTTAAGGAATCTTAGAGAGTGGACCGGAATTCGAAGCACAGAACAACTCTTTAGAATCGCCGAAGACAGAGCACAGCTCGCCATTATGATTGCCAACATCAGGAGGACCTGATATGGCACCAAAAGAAGAAGAAGAATGTTACAAATTAAAGATACACTTTTTATAAGCTTTTCTTTTGTAATTTTTGTTGGGAGAATCTCTTTATAAAGACCAGCAGTAATCTGCCATTATGTGACGGTTCCATCTACCTGATACCTGTCCTCCATCACTTTTAGATCTTGGTGGAATCATTCTCCCCGCTTCTCACTGTCATTTCCCAGATTATCAAGAAATATATTCAGGTGACTGTAGAGAAAGTGCGCTCATATTCGCTTCTTAAATTTTGGAAGTTTCCAACATTTTTGCACAATTTCTCTATTATTTGGTGCTTTATAGTTACCTTATAAATGTTCTATAACTAACACAAATTCTCTCCAAGCTTCACTTTCAGAATTAGTCATAATTTTTTTAAAGTTTGTATCTTTCATTAATGTCCGAATTTGAGGGCCATCGAATATTCCAGCTTTCAACTTCTCCATACCCAAATAAAACGCATTTTAAATTATTTTTGCAGCTTTCAATGAAGAGTCGTGTCAATCAGTAAATTGTATTTTTTAAACCTATATCCAAAAGTAATTTTGCGATATTATTACAGAAGACAACTTCTTAATTTTCGCTAAAAAATGGTAATATTTATTATTTCCTTGTTGTGTAAGTTGTAATTGTTACTTTTGGTTCTAATAAATTTTTTTTTAGTCTTGATGCAAGACGTTCTGATGCTTGTTTTGATAAATTTAGATTTCGTATTAAATCGCTGAGCTCATTTTAAGAAACAACTGTGGAGCTGATGTTTCACCTTCATATTTACTACCACTCGTAGATTGTATTGAATGCTGCAAGTTTGGCAACTAAACATAGTTTCTGAGGGCATACTAACCACTTTTGAGGTATAAATAGGCCAAGGAGGGTCTTCATAGTGCAAGATAGGATATTTTGTAGACTGTAAAGATGAATATTTCCACGTTTTATTTTGTATAAAACCCTTTAACGTCTACTACGTTTCCTCACATTAGCAACTTACCCAAACACGCGTCCTACAATCTTGTTAAATAATAATAACAAAGTAAGGAGTGCGGGGAATCACTTGGACAATCACGTTATGTATGTACGCCGAAATAAATGTGCAGAAAGCGAAACCAGAAACCAAATTCGTGTTCAGAGGAGCCGGCGTAAATTGTTTATTATTTTTAAAATTTTACATACATACAGAAAGGCCAGGTCGAGAGTACCAACAACCGAAGAGCATGTATGAGAGCACTGATGAAAGTAGAGGAAGCAAAAGATGTGTGTAAGAACCGTAGCAAGTGGAAGGAAGTGGTCTCTGCTTACCCCTATGGAAAAAAGGCGTGACTTTATGTATGTATGTATAATTATAAATACATCTATAAATATATCTGAATAAATTTGAGATAATCCATGACAGACAAAATGGATTTCGACAACTTTGGTCTACTGGAGATTTGCTGGCTTATGTCAGTCAGCTCTGGACAAACACTATTGAAAAGTTTGGTGAATCTCGTGCAATAGCCTTGGATATATCTAAAGCCTTTGACGCGCGTTTGGCACCAGGCATTGTTAAGTAAATTATCTGCTTACGGTATCCCAACCAAACTGCGCCAATGGCTCTTGAGCTTCATGCAAGATCGCTCCTTACATGTGGCAGTTGACGGTATTTCTTCTGATGCGTTTAAAACTAATGCCGAGGTCCCCCAGGGTTCCATCCTGTCCCCCACCTTATTTCTTTTACACATCAACGACCTCTTGAAAACCACCACGAACCCCATTTACAGTTTCGCAGACGATAGCACACTTGTCCGCGGCCCACACGATAGGTCTACCCTTTTTGCGACTATTTACATAAAAAAAAAAAAAAAAACACCAAAATCATAAAAACCAGAGCCAATTCAGTACTTTTATGATTTGTAAATCGTGTACTTGAAATTATAGAAATCTGCAGAAATATCCAGGGCAACGACGAAAACATTTTTCTGTTGTTGAGCAGTGTAACATATTGTTATTAATTTCTTTTTGCTAAAGAAAATACTAGAAAATACAGTGACATACACTATGGGTCAAGAAAACAATATATTTAATCAACTAACTTTATATTTAGATATAAATTAATATCTTTGGATTATTTTTATAGGTGTAGTTAAATAAATGTCATCTTTATAAACGTTTGGTTAACTATAAAAAACTTGCATTTACTGGACAGAAGTCAGACAATTAAGAAACTTGCCTTTCAAGCAGCTCCAAAAAGCTTCACAGAGACAGTTTAAAGTTAATAATAGAGCAATATAGGAAATGTATAGTTAGTTTTAAGTAAAATTTAATTGTATTGTTAGTCAGCAGAGGGGTTCAAGTGACTTATAATGTTTTTATTAAGATTAAGAACTAAAAAAAAGCAAGTGGTGAAAACAGCAATACATCTTCCAGACTTATAAAGCAAACAAATAGTTTAAATAGTGTCTTGTCATGTTTCATTCAAAAATTCATCTGATTTACTTTGGACTGAAATCCATACCATCATATTTTCTTGGGTGTTTAAAACCGATAAAATATAAACATCAGAAAATAAAGTAGCATACAGTGTTGGTTAAAAATACATATTTAATAAAATAACTCAATAATATTTAAACAAAAATTAATAACTTTAGATTACTTCCATGTGTGTAATATTACTATTTGTTACCCCATTCCACTTTTAAGGCAGATAATTGTTTAATTAAAAGATTTATTGATTCACCTATTAAGTTTAATAAGCCCCTACGGGAAAAAGGCATGACTATGTGTATGTATTTATGTATATTAAGTTTAAATACTACTTGCAATACTTTCATAGCTACAAAGCTTTTGAAAATATTCATTAATTTGTTGGAACTTTCCCTGTTTTTTCTTTTTATTTATATTTGACATAACCACCAGTTTTTGTTTTTAGGTAGACTTTTTTTGGATAAATAGGGATCAAAGATCATTTGAATGGTTCGTAAATTTACTATCTCAACTGGAAATTGAGCAAGCCGAACTGGGAGGTGCTTTAGAAAGATTTTTGGAAATGCACATGTACATAACGAGTGCGCTGCAAAAAACAGATATGAAGGCTGTTGGATTACAACTAGCTCTGGATTTGTTGCATGAAAAGGTGGGCTTACAGTTTAAAATTAATAAATGTGCATTTAAAGTTGTAGTTTTCAAGACTAGTAAGAGAGAGTGAGATTGATGATACTTGAGCAAAATGTGCAGTAATAACTGGGTCAACTTTTGTTTTGTTTCAGGAAAAACGGGATTTGATAACTGGGCTTAAAACGCGCACAAACGCCGGGCGGCCCAATTGGGATAAAGTCTTTAAGCAAATTTTGGACCAGAAAAAAGGGAAAGTAACTTTATTCTATTGTGGCCCACCACAATTGGCGAGAATATTAAGATTAAAATGTGATCAATATGGATTTAATTTTAGAAAAGAAGTCTTTTAACTGTTTTTGTACATACAACTTTTATTTGTAAAAAATATTTATTACTGTAAATTATGTTTTGTTGGTGAGTCTAAAATGAAAGTAAGGTAGTTCATGTTATTGTTTGTTTTAAAAGTTAACTAGCTCTTACAAAAATGAGTCCTATAAAAAATACATCAAACTAAATTGAATTTATTCTGTAATTATTTCTACGATTTCTAATTGTTACCAGTGTTACTCCTAAAGCTCAGCATTTTTTTTTAAATAACAATGAAAAAGGAAAATACTTTACTAATTGTAATATAAACTGAATTATTAAATTAATACATTGCATTTATGTATGTATCCACAAAATCATTTTTATAATATAACAAAACATAATTTTTACTGTTCAGTGCACTACCAAGTCAAACAATCTACTGCAATTTTAAATAAATGTTTTATTGTCTATGTAAAACATTTTCCCACTTTCTCTGATGAAGTTTGACAATAATATTCAAACTGGTTACGCAAAAAAATTACCTATTAATAAGTTATAGTTCCAATAACTAGATATTATTTATTTTAAAATTTCAATATTTTTCATGATCAGGACATATCATAATTATATTTATTTATTACATGTTGAGTATATTATAAAATTATGCCAAGTTTTTAATAAAAATGTTAAAACGAAAACCAAAAAAGTATTTAATTTTCTTGACCTATTCTTGTGTTACTACAACTACAAAACTTGGTAAGTATAGTTCGTTATTATCACTCGGCTACACTCTAACTGGAAGTGTTAAAAAAGAACAATATAATATTTATTTTGCTTACTATTTATTTACATTATTGGAGAGTACTCACTTTTAGAAGATTCATTTACATTTTTATTAGCTTGTGAAATTAAAAATTGTCTTTTCATTTCAAAAACAATGATACCAAAAGCAGTTCCTACATTCAGGCTGTCAATATTATTGCCTAAAGGTATATTTAATCTAACACCATTTAACTCTGATACTAATTTGTATGATTGGTAGCTAATACCTTCAGTTTCACCTCCTACAATCAGTACATTATGTTTGTTTGGATTAAAATTAAGTCCATAGTAAGGTAAAAGTGGCACTGAACTAACTACATTTGATAATACTTCCTCTCTTTCAGTTTCATCATCTGCAGTTAATGATACAGTTTTGTTGTCAGCTATATAAATATTCAAATCTGAAGGTAGAAGTTCATTGGCATGATCTAAATCACATTTTGTTTTTATTTTTAGTTTAAAATGAGCTCCACACGCACTTCTAAGTACTTTTGAGTCCCATATATTTACACAACCTTTGGTTAAAAGTATTTGTTCACATCCTACTCCACTGCATGATCTCAAAACAGCACCTAAATTGTCAGCTTCTCGAATATTATCACAAATAACTGTCAAAGGCAAAGTATCTTTTGAAGGTACATATGCTTCCACATCAGGTATTTTGAAAATACCCATTATGCCTGGACTGGTTGTTAAATTTGACCACATTTGAATTTCTTTATAAGGCAATTTATACAATTTAGCTCCAATTTTTGGTAATGAAGATTTAAAATATTCTATTTCATGAAGTCTACTAAACAAAATATATTGCAACTTGCAATTAGCATCAAGAGCATCTTTTATTAATCTTTTTCCTTCAAGAAGCATAAGACCTTTTTTACCTCGATCTTTATTAGACTTTATTTCAGTAAGCACTGTAGTTATTCTGGTGTCATTATTATTCAATTTAGTGTATATAAAATTACCCTCTTTGTCCATCGTGGTATCTAACATGTCTATGGTTATTTTGGGTTGTACCAACCTTTTGGAATATATGAGTGGCACAACTTCATTTTGATTTTTATCATTTACTGATTTGTTTTTAAAAAAACTTTTATTCCATTTTGGTTTAATTGATTCTTCAATTAATACACTATCAGTTTTCTCATCATAATTTTCGCTAGAAATTACCTTTGCTGGCTTTCGGCTACTCCATCTGGCAAAAAATCGAGAATTTTGATGTACATATAATACTTTATCAAAAAAAAATAACGTTTTAATTCTATTGGATAACATTTTTAGTTTTAACTATCAAATTGAGATGCTTTAAAGGCTAAAATATAATCTTAGTTTTTTAGGTTATATTTACAAAACAATATCTTCTTTTTCATGTTTTGTAAAATGGTAAATATGTTTTATAATAATTATTATTTATGTTTATATAATTAATATACCATTGTGCTACCACAGTTAAAATAAATTGTTTAAATTTTATTTAATAAAGGAAAAAAGTGGAATTGAAGACCACAACCTATACTTGGCTGTTAACGCTCGTGAGATGCGACAAGTTGTTCATTAAAAAAATAAAATATGTGTAAAATATATGTTTTGGAAATTAGAAATATGGAAAAACTATGAAGGGTTGTGGTAAGGAGAACCATCTCATATGGGGGACAAGTTGAAAAAGTGTTTACTTGTGAACTGTAAATAACAGTCCAAAAATCGACCAGCATAGCACTAACGTAGCAAAGGTGTATGATATGTATTTTGCAGTTGTAAACGGAGTGAAGTGTGTTGAGTTAAAAATTTTATTAAGTATAAATTTAAACTAAAAGAATGAATGGGACCTACCTACTAAAATTATTATTTGTTCTGTTCATTTAATATTAAAAAAATTATTGGATGTCTGCTATTTTTAAAGTAATGTTCAAAACCATTGGTTTTATTATTATGCTTTGCAATTTTTATTATTTGCTTTCTTAATTAGGGTAAATTAATATTTTTATAATTTTCGCAGGACATCAGAATATACTGTTTAAACTGCTGCCTTTAACCCAACACTAGTGCCCTCTTAATGTCGCAAGTAACTTTAACCTACCAATATACACGTACCGTTTACAGATACCGACACCAGGAAAGAGATGCGACTTTTCTCTCTCTTCTTTGTCGACATGTTTGTCGTAACTTCAATAAAAAAAATACACCTGCAAAATCGTATCCTCTACTAGTTTCAAATATTTTTGTCACTATGGGTGATACAATATTATCAACTATATCTATTTCTGATTTTCCCTTTGTTTGTCGTCTATGTCTAACGAGAGAAGGCTTGAAACCATTTGAAGATTATTTGCAAAGTGTTTATAGTAGTTTAACAAATATCCAGGTACTTTACATTTAACAGATCTATATAATCATCTATAATGCTGTACTAGATGCCTTTTAGTAAAGTTTAGGCTTTAATATTTGTTAAACTTTTTTTTTAGATTGACTTTGCTGATAGATTACCTAAAAATGTATGTATAAGTTGTATGAAAAAACTGGTAGAAACTGAAGCATTTAGAGTTAATATAAAATTAGTAAATACTCATTTAAAAAATATTTCTGTATCAATTGATACACTTAAAGATAAAGAAGCTCCTAATGGTACATTAAATAATGATGAAGCTGGTCACATAGAAATAAAAGATGAAACAAATCATAAAAAGACTGATAATGATTGTAAGAAACAACTCAAAATAGATGAGAGACAACCAAATGAATGCCAGTATTGTAATAAAGCCTTTAAATCACCAAGTCAACTATCAAACCATTTACTAGAGAGTGAACATTGTAAATTAAAGAAATTTATATGTTCTATTTGTGGTAAACAATTTCAATTTCAATACAAAAGAAAGGCACATATGCTAGTAGTGCATGTAGGTATCCAGCCATTTCAATGTAAATTGTGTGGAAAGAAGTTTAAATTTTCTCAAAACCTTCTTAGGCATGACAATACTATACATAAAGGCTTAAAACCTTATAAATGTGATGTATGTGCAAAAGGTGGGTAAAATATAAATGCAAAGACTTATATTCCGCTCAATTTTAACTATTTCAGAATTTTCACGATTTGAAAGAAAAAAACATCATGAAAGGATTCATCTTCATGTTCATAAGTTTGAAAAACCAGACAGTCTTATATATTTTTCATGTAGAAGTTGTGGAAACACATTTACAAGTCGATTAGATTACAGAAAACACCTACAGGAGCATAAAGCAACTAATCGGCATTCAAATTTCAAATGTGAACTTTGTGACAAGATATTTTCTTCCAAGTATGCATTGCAGAGTCATAAGATTATACATAGAGGAAAGAAAGACTTTTTGTGTACAATTTGTGGAAAAGATTTTTTAAAGAAAAGTTACCTTGATACTCACATAAAAATTCATACAGGAGAAAAGCCATATAAATGCAAACAGTGTGGAAAACAATTTAGACAAGCAACAAGTTACAATAATCATTTAGTTATTCACACAGGTAATAATTATCTAGATTAAAACAATTATTTGCGATTTTTAACATTAAGTGTAGCTTTTAATTTGATAGCTTGATAAGAAAATAGTTAATAGTTAACTTAAGAGGTTGTTTTGTGAAAGTATGAACTTCTGACACAGCATTTTATGGTTTACTAATTAGTATGTCTATATGTGATTGTTCATGTCACACGTTTATTTTGGTTTAATCGTTAAAGTCAAATCTTTGTTGTGCTAGTATCACCAGCTGATGGGACACATTAATTTATTTCGACTGACATTCTTTCAGAGTTCTAATCATAGATAAGACAGTACATGTTCCAATTCTATTAGTATTTATGCACTGTTCATGACAATGTCAAAAATTCTCCTGTTAGCAATTATCACTGCACTGGCCATTGTTTGCTGTGTTTTTGATCCTCCTAGTTATCTCAAGCCCCGCGCTTTTCCATTGTTATAATTATTTTTAACTTAAATAAACTCTCAGTGTTCTCACAAAATTTTGAATTTTGAGGAAACATATTTCGATCAAAGTTGGTAGTAATATGTGCAAACGTAGAATTTCCACTTTGAACTTCAATTCAGTGGATTGAGAAGAATTGAAGTAAGAAATCTTACAAGTTCAGAAAATTACGATTCACACATTACAATAAATCCATCTTTTATTACAAAATTGGTTATATTTTTCTACTCATTTTCTCTGTTAATTGCAAATCTAGATTTCTTCCCAGATATAGTCCATTGTTGCAGAGGTTAACTCAATTATTTAATGCCCTTAGTTCAGCTTTGCGTTAACAGTGATTTAAAAATTTAAAAATTTTAACAAGGTTATTACTATTTTTTATGCCTTGATGAAGAATTTAGTAATATTCGAAAATACTACTACCACTCCATGCCTCTACAACCCGGGGTGGGTCTTGGCCAACTGTACTATTCGCCTCCATTGTTGCCAATCTTCCATTAATGCTGGGTCATATTCTAACCAAATTGTCCCTAGGTCCGCTTTAATGTTGTCTGGCCACCTCATTCAGGTGCGCCTTAAAGGCTTTCGTCCTACTGGTGCTCCTTCCCAAGCCAATTTAACAATCCTTGTGTCAGGCTGTCTTTGCACATGACCTGCTAATTGCAGCCTTCTTGTCTTCTATTTTAAACGTTGACAAGAAAACAATAGTTTTTTCAATACACCAATGCAGATTCTAACCAACCTTTTAAAATAGCTTTTAATGTTTAAAAATGTAACTAGGCATTTTAAATATCGATTTATGTAAACTTTTCATTTCAGGTGAGCGCCTTTACAAGTGTGACCATTGTGACAAATCATTTAAGCAAAGTACACACCTAGCACGCCATAAGTTGGTCCATTCTGGGATAAAACCTTACAAGTGCACTTACTGCGATAAGAGTTTTTCTCAAAGTTGTAATCTGAAATCTCATACGAGAATTCACACTGGGGAAACTCCTTTTCATTGCTTAGTGTGTTTTAAAGGATTTCACGATTCAGGAAGTATGAAGAAGCACATGATAGGATACCATAAGACAAGTCCACAAAATCTGTTAAAGGTTAATAATCTATCGAGTACAACTTTAGTATTATCCAAAGTCATTTGAAATAAAAATTTGACTGTATTCATTTTCATACTGGACAAAAAATAATATAATAACTGATCAGAAACAATCATTTATTTTGACTGGCATTCTATTAAAGTTATAATAATCGATAAGACAGTACATCTTCCTACTATAAGCATTCAAACACTGTTAGAGACTTTGTGTCAAATATTCTCCTGTTAGCAATCATCGCTGTACTGCCCATTGTTTGCCTTGTTTTTGTTGAAGACTAATTTTGGTGTTCCTAGTTATCTCAAGCCATGCATTTTTATAAAGTTATAAACTTTATTTCACAAACTCAGTGTTCTCACAAAATTGTAAATTTTAAGGAAATATATTTCAATCAACGTTGTAGTAATATGTGCAAACATAGAATTTTAAATTTGAATTTCAATTCAATAGATTAGGAAGAATTAAAGTAAGAAATCCTACAAGTTCTACATCAGAATGTTATGATTCAAATATTACGATAAGTCCATCTTTTATTACAGAAGAATTGGTTATATGCTTCTACTCATTTTCTTAGTTAATTGCAAATCTACAGTCCTTCCCAGATACAGTCCATTGTTACAGAGGTTAACTGAATTTGATCAAATTATTTACCGCCCTCAATTCAGCCTTGTGCTAACACTTAATTTTTGATGTAGCCTTCAAAGGTGCCAGATTATTCTCTTGTATGGCTTTTATTGACTAATGAAGAGAGGGGGTTTCTCTATCCTCGCTCAGCCATAATTTCGAGACAGCTTAGTATTTACTTTCAAGTGTGAAATATTAACACCTATTACGAGCAAGTAACATTAACAACTTCTTTCAAGCAAGTCCTATAAAACGACTGTTTTTAAACGGGGGTTATTCGCGACTTTAAATGTTCACCTTCAGGAGTAAACATTACCGACTTACTTCAGATGGGTACTTTTAGCGACTGCTTTTAAAAGAGAACTATTTGCGACTGCTTTTAAAAGAGAACCATTCTAGAAAAGATTACTTTCAATAAGGCACATGTTTTTCTTAATATGAACCATATATACATGTACAAGTATTTCATTTTAAGATGTAGGAACAATGGGTCGTCCTTTTATTCCATTTGACATGGGTTGCAACGAACCTTACAACAACCTTAAAGCTTGCTTTTCAATGGTGCACATATGTGTTTACGATAAACGAGGGTTACAAGTTGTCTATTTTCAAAGATGCACTGTATTATACACTACTTATCATTTTTATGTGACGTTTTTAAGATTTTTCTATGCCTTTTTGCGAAACCAAATTTTTGGGTTGGCGCCTCTCAAGATGGATTACAGACGAGTTTCACAACATTGACTAAAACGATATCCACGAATGCCAATTTTAATTGAGGTAATGGGAAAATGTTGCACAGAGCCATATTCGATGAATACGGTGCTTGTAGAACGACATTCACTTGTTTTTTGATGAAATACTGACAAATAATGTTGACAGTATGAGAAACATCAATTGTTTCGTCATAATTCTGGTTGTTTTTTATTAATTCACGTAAACGACGCAAAAAGCCTAAAAAAATTTTTTGTTGACTGTTTTGCCAGTCAAAAGAAATTTCTTTTTGTGGTAGTTTTCAATGCATCGGCACAAGAAATTTTATATTTTTAATAAAATTTAATGCAAATTTTTGTTTCACAGATTTTCCATGTTAAAAATCGATGACAACAATTTTCTCTAAAACGCTGCAATTTCTAATCTCATGAGGCAAATGTCATGAAATTTATGTCAATTGTTCGCAACAGCCATACCAACCTACGTAATAATTATACACATCATTATTCATAGCACGTCAAGTAAAAAAAAACAGTCTCATTACTGTTTGTTAAGAGTATGTAGTAAATAATTTAATTTTATAAAATAAATACTTTCATGAGTTCCCATTGACTACCAGAAATGTCACTACTTATGTGACCTGTTTAATGTTTAATAAATAGTATAATATTTTTTATATTGTAACACAATTAAATGTTATCAAAACAGTTTTTTGTATGCATTTATTATTTTAACTAAAAACCTCGATGCGGTTTTGACTGTTATACAAAGATTTAAAAATAATGATATTTGGGTTAAAATTATATGGTTATAATTTAAAGAAAAAAATCAATTTGTATCAGTTCTGGTAATATATTATTTATGTTTCGTGTGTACAAAGTAAAGTGAATCCAAAATGTTTAGATAAATAATAATTAATCATCATAGTTAAAAAAAATCATGATTTTTTTTTACTTTTTCATTTTATTTAATTTAACTATATTTTTGCGCAAAACGAAACGCGCCATCAAGGGATTGCGCGGACACAGCACGGGGATTTCCCTTTTGTCTGATATGTGAATGCCAAGCAAAAGGGAAATCCCCGTGTAGTGTTTTGTACAATTCGCTTGCAATTACGGTCTTACTTTAGTTCGAACAAGCATTCATTTGTTCAGTTTTGTTTACTATTGTTATTGCTGTGATCCGTGCATGACCAATTTATTATAAATAAAATGCCTCGCCAAAGAGATGGAATTTGGGAACATTTCACAGAAAAAAGAACTACCAAAACTGAATGTCGGGCTATATGCAACAAATGTAAAAAAGAAACTCAAGGTCTGGTTGCGAGGATGAAAATACATTATGAAAAATGTAAAAATAATATTCCGGAATCTAGTGACGATGTTGAAGTTATTATTTACAAAACAAACTAAAAAATACTTACTGGTTTTCTATATGGTTTTAGTGATCATACTCAGTGGACAACAATATGAATAGTGTGCTGGTCTTTCGAGCCGGATCTAATAATAATATTATTTTTAAGGTAAGACAAGTGTACAATCAAACATTGTGCTGGTCTTTCGGCCGAATCTAATATTAATATCATTTTTAAGGTAAGACAAGTGTACAATCAAACATTGTGCTGGTCCTTGAGCCTCAAACTCGAACCAAGATATGGATGGTAACAACATCTTGACAAGAAGTAGGAGTAAGATGCTAAATGAGCTTGCCCAAGACGGTGAAAATGGTGTATTCGAGGATATTGCTGGGAAAACTGAAGAAAAAGACAAGTCGTCGGTTTCAAGCCCAAAACTCTCCGAGAAACAGATTTACCAGCTGGCAGTGGAATCAAATGATGGTACGATGGATCAGAGCTGCAGATCATTTCAGAGTAAGTCCCATTTATCTAAGCACTCTAAATCTAGTACTATTAGACGTAAAAGTTTAGAAGCTCAAATCAGAGCTGATGAAGAAATGGCCAATATTTTAGCTTTGGAACAACAAATCGAAATGAACAGGTTGAAAGTTGAACAAGAAAAGGAAAAGTTAGAATTCCAAAAAAAGGTGATCAAAACTCGATTAGCTCTTCGACAAGCCACCATTTAAGAGGAGTCTTCGATAATCAGTTTCACAGAACAAGAAGGAAGAAGGGATTTAGAGGTATCAGAAGAAATATTATCCAAAAGAAGTACAGTGCAAGAGTGGCTAAATAAAAACTAACAAGTTCATAGTCCGAATTTCCAAGATAACATACCTAATTTTAGTAAATTAGATATACAAAAAAATCAAAAAGGTCACATGAAACAAGAAATAGATGATATTGATATCAAGAAACTAATAGCTAAACAAACCATTGACAAATAATTACCAATTTTTACTGGTGATGCGAAAGAATGGCCTAACTTCTTGAATCAATATACTACCACTACAAAATTACTTGGTTTATGTGAGGAGGAAAACATATATCGATTAAGAAAATGTCTCAAAGGCGATGCTCGACGTGCAGTAGAAGGGTTGCTCATATCAAGTAAATCTTTGGAATAAATTATGAGTATTTTGAAAACGAGGTTTGGTAGACCAGAATTGATCGTGAAATCTTTGGTTGATGAAGCAAAAAATCTTCACCTGAAAAGTAACGATTTTTCTAGTCTCACACATTTCTCGGATGTACTTCAAAATTTGGTTGCCACTTTGGAGGTCATGGATATGAAAAATTATTTGGGCTGTCCTCAACTTCTCAATGAATTACTACAGAAATTGCCTTATTCCATGCAGTTAAATTGGGGAAAGAAACTCGCTACAAGAAGAGCAGAATACACTTTGAAAAGTTTTCAGGAATGGGTTTGGAATGAATCAGAAGGAGCAAGCTTTGTAGAGGCACTTTTACCTCAAAAGATAATGCACTCTCATCAGACGTCAAAAGGTAAATACAATACCACTATGGTGACCACTGATCAAGTAAGGGAATCCAGTGAAACCAAGAGAAGAAATACTAGGTGTGGATATTGTAAGTTAGATCACAGTCTGGAAAAATGTTATAAATTCAAGAAATTGTCCCCGGATGAAAAATGGAAACACGTAAAGGATAACAATATATGTTTTTCATGTATGAAATCTGCACACAAAATATCATCATGTAATAGAAAAAAAAAATGTGGTTTGAATGGTTGTGAAAAGTATCACCAAGAGCTACTCCATAATAAAAAGTATGGAGAAAAGCAGAAAGAAAATAATGTCCAAGAGGAAAAGCAGCAAGAAGAGGAAAATGGTATCACAAAATTGGTAGCTCATACAACAAAATCAAACAATTAGTGGAAAATTTTAACTGCTCGATGTCTGTAGACATGAAAGACTGTAGATATGATTGTTTTAATGGTACTAACTGTGTAACAAATAACAACATCATTAGTAAAATATACTTATTTATTTTTCAGAATTGGCTTCACTTTCCAAACATAGCTCATCTGCAAGTTCTTCGGAAAAAGGCGACGATTGCGCGGAACTGTCTCTTAAAAAAAAAATTATCTGAAAACTTAAGCTCCTTTATTATACCAACGCCAAAATCTACAAAAGAAACAATAGACCGACAAATAGCAAAGGCCATGTTTGCTACAAACTGTAGCTTCAGAAGTATTGAACATCGAGAAGTAAAAAAAGCCATTTCATTATTACGCCCTGGGTATATCCCACCATCTCGGAAGGATACATCAGGCAAATTATTGAATCAAATATACCTTGAAAAAAAGGAACGGTGTTTCTCTAATCTATCTGGTAGTTGTGTGAATATGTCTATAGATGGGTGGTCTAACGTTCACAATGAACCGATTATTTGCGCCACTATTACGACAGAGAAATCTGAAGTAATTCTTTTTGACTCGATAGTACCACAGGAAAGCCACACACTGGTGAATATCTAGCCGAACTTGCTGAGGGTTTGATAGAAAGATTTAAGTCTCAATATAATTGTAATGTTGCAAGTTTTGTTACTGACAACACTGCGAACATGGCTAAAATGCGGAATGAATTATAAAATAGTGATACAATAATCACATACGGCTGTTCTGCACACTTGTTAAACTTATTTTCCAAATTAGCATTATAAAGGAGCATGTTGTGCAAATAATAAAATACTTCCGAAACAATCATGCAGCTAACAGCTTGTACAAAGCGGAAGGAAGGAAAGCATTAGTGCTGCCACAAGATGTTCGTTGGAATACTGTAACTGACTGTTTTGAAGACTTTGTGTCTGAGTGGCAAAAGCTACTAAAAATATGTGAAGAGAACAGGGACGTCATAGGTCCTGTTATTAGAGCTAAAGTTGAAAATATGGTCGTAAAGAGGTCAGTGGAAGATTATCTAATAATTTTGAAGCAATATCTGTTATATTGGATACTTTACAAAGAAATAATGCAAATTTGTCTACTGCGGTAACGGCCTGGAACAGCTTGCAACTAAATTTGAAGAAACTGATTTTATTAGCCAAATGTCGAAGTTTCAAAAGAGATATAAGCAAGCAATGTCACCCACTCACTTTTTGGCATTTTTATTTGACCCAACCCAAACATAATTCACACTGACAGATGAAGAAAGTGTGAAAGGAAGCACGAAATCACTGTGATGGCTCTGTTTTGCTACCATTGATAGTAAAGCTTAAGTCAAGATTAAAACCATTCAAAAGTGTGATGTTCGCAGAAAAAATAATAAAAATTTTGACACCACTAGAGTGATGGATATCACAGAAAAATATATTTGGTGAAGAGGAACAGTCAAAAAATTTTCCAGTGGTAAAGCAATTGTTTGGGGTCATAGCTTCTTCAGCTGCTGTGGAAAGAGTGTTTTCCACCTTTGGAATTGTTCTGAGCAAATTAAGAAACCGACTGGGAATTGAAAAGGCTGGAAAACTAGTTTTTTTATTCAAATATTATAATGATATTGATTTCTCAGATTTAAACGACCCTAGTTTGTAACTTAATTATAATTTCTAAATCTGTTCTTTATAACGATTTCTGTGAAAGAAAGATTTAAAACAAAATAATTTATTCATACCAATCCTGTTAATCATGCATAAAAAAAAACTTAACATTTCTTGTATAAATATATTATTTTTACAATAATAAAAACACTCCACATGACTAAGAGTAAAACGTTTTTTTTACTGGAACAAAATATGCTGTTTCTGTACCTATAGGGATAATTGTGATGGTAAAAATGACGCGTTTGTTGTTTTTGTTTTGCTAAAAAATAATTCTGTTGTCATTTTTTTACTATTTCTTGCCTAACGCTAGACCTGTCTAGTGAATCCCGTGCAATGAATGATCCGGTTGATACCGCGATAATTGTATATATGCTTAGCGTACGTGTTTTCTGGAAATTTGGGGAAAGTTCCATTGCAATATATAAGGACGCGTATCGGTTCGTGAGGGATAGTTAGTTGGTTAGTTAAGATAATTAGTTAATTAATTAGTGAATTAGTAGTGCAGAGTTAGTTCAGTCTATATAGGAATTGTGAAGTGAGTGTTTTTCAATAGTGAGATTTAATTGGATTAATGTCTTCTCTAGGTGCCGTCTCCGCTTCGAAGGTTATCAATCATCATAGCAATTCAATTTTTGAGACCGCAGCTCCAAATAGTTCATTATTACTGCATCCAAACCAATCCCTAAGGTTCTTCAGCCATGAATTTCGGTGTCTTCCTATAGATCTCTTGCCTTGGATTTTTCCCAGCATGAGTATTTGTAGCATTTGATATTTTTCTTCCCTCATGACTTGCAGTTTTCTTCTCTTAATTGTCGGAATCACTTCTCTTTCCTTATGCATACATCTCATGACTTCCACTTTGATTATTCCCTTTACCCATGAGATCCTTAATATTCTCCGGTATATCCACATCTCAAATGCCTCCAGTCTCCTCATGTCGGTTACCTTCAGCATCCAGGCCTCCATCCCATAGTACATAGTACAACCCATAGTACATAAACAGCATATAGCATCTCATCAGTCGTATTTTTAAATCTCGGCAACAGAAAAGCCTCTTCATTCTTGTAAAGGTGCTTCTTGCCTGTTCTATTCTGATTCGTATTTCTTGGGAGCTGTCATTGTTCTCATTAATGCTCGTGCCTAGGTATTTGTATTGTCTTACTCTTTTATATAGGCTGATTCCTCACTTATATCTTACGATTGTCTCGAGTTTTTTTGTTATCAGCATATATTTTGTTTTGCTTATGTTTAGTGATAGTCTATATTCTTCGCTTACCGTGACCATTTTGTTAATTAGCGACTGTAGGTCTCCGTGTGCTTCAGCTAAAACAACTGTATAGTCAGCGTACCTCAGATTATTTATTGTCGTGCCGTTAATTTTAATGCCCATGTCCTGATCATCAAGTGCCCTATTTACTATGTCCTCCGAGTACAGATTAAAGAGGATTGGTGATAGTATACACCCCTGACGAACACCTCTTTGTATTTCTATTTCCTCTGATGTGTCTTTTATTCGTACTGCTGAATTTTGGCCATAGTATAGGTTTGAGATTATTCTTATGTCTCTGAGATCTATCCTTCTCTTGACCAATGTTTCTATGAGTTGGTCATGTCTAACTTTATCAAATGCTTTATTGTAGTCTATAAAGCAGGCTTATATGTCTTGGCTTATGTCTAGGCATCTTTGTGATAGGACATTTAGTGCAAATAGTGCTTCCCTTGTTCCTAGGCCTTAACGGAATCCAAATTGTGTATCGCTGATATCTACATCCAGTTTCCTGAATATTCTATTATGGACCACATTCAACAGGACTTTCAATGTGTGAACCATCAGGCTTATTGTACGGTAGTCAGAGCAATGCCTGGCATTTTTCTTTTTTGGAAGGGTTATAAAAATTGATAGCAACCACTCATTTGGTATTATTCCTGTTCTGTATATGGTATTGATTACTTCTACCAAAACATGAATCCGGTCTGCCTCTATCAGTTTAAGAATTTCCGCTGGCAGTTGGTCCGAACCTACAGCTTTTCCGTTATTGAACATACCCAGTAGATGTGTTAATTATGTCCGGCCCAACTTCCCTTCTGTATTTTCAAGATTCATGTGCCGTCTCCCATCTTCTAATAGCTGTGTAATGTAGTTCTTTCATATTTCTAGCTTTTGTTCTATTTCTGTGACTATTTTCCCGTTGCTATATAATATATTAAGTTACTTTTGTTTGCTGGTGCCGGCGAGTTCTTTGATCTTTTTGTGTATGTTAAAGCTGTCGTGTTTGGCTTGTAGCTTCTCAATTTCTTCACATTTTTGTTTATAATAATCTTCCTTTGCTTTTAAAAATGTCTAATGAGGGTTCCAATAAGGCTGATTTAATTCTGCACCATTTTCCGTTCATTTTTCTGCAGTTTTGGTTTCCTTCCTTGCTTTCGAGTGTTTTCATATTTTTGTTTATTCTTGTTTGCAACTCGTTCCGCATTTCTTGGTTTTTTAGGTGTTTTGTATTTATCCAAGATTCTCTTTTATTTGAGATTCTTTTAAGTTTGAGGTGCATCTGGGCCACCAAGGGGTTGTGGTCCGAAGAGACGTCAGCGCCGGGTAGGTCTTAACTGACTTGATGTTGTGTCTATATCTTGCGTTTATTAAAATGTAGTCTATTTGATTTCTTATCGGGTTCTGGTCACTGTCTTGTGGGGATTTCCATGTGTAAAGTCGTCGGTTTGGAAGCTTGTAGAAGGTATTGGTTATTATCATCTCTTCCTCATGGCAAAATTGTACCAGTTTATCGCCCCTTTCATTTCTTGTCCCCAACCCATATTCACCTATATACTTGTCACATCTCCCTTTTCCGACGTTCGCATTAAGAATTAAGAATTATAGTAATATCTCTTGGTTTTAGTGATTCAAGCGTTTATCTGATTAGTTCGTAACACAGCTTGTTTTATTCTTCAGGTTTGTCTGTGGTGGGGGCATATATTTGTATGTTTAGTTTTCTTGAGTTGGTCTGTAGTTGGAAGAGTATGGCACGGTCTGAGATAGGGACAAAGTTGGTAACAGACGCCACAATATCGCTCGAGACAGCAATTGCCACACCATGTCTGTGATAATTATCATCGTTCCCAGAGAAGTACAGCATGCCTCCATTTGTTGGGACTTGGCCATGACCGGCCCATCTTGTTTTACTGATTCCTATGATGTTTAGTTTGTCTTTGCATTTCGTGTACAACGTTATGCATTTTTCCAGCTTCATACATGGATCTCACGTTCCATGTCTTCTTGACTCTGAATTCAGGCCAGTCCAATCCCTAATATTTTTTAACCACGAATTCTGTCTCCCAGATAGCTTGTCTTGCGTCTTTTGACCATTTCCAAGATTTCTTTGTCCACTTTCATCCTTCCTAGAACGGTTTTATTGGAGACATACTCTTTCCATGATAGTTTGAGCATTCTACGCATTACCCACATTTTGAAGGCTTCTATTCTACGCATCGATCGTATTCCCATCGTCCATGATTCGCTACCATATAAGAGGATTGAGTAGATATAAGCTTTTACGAATCTGTATCTGGTGTTTAGCGATAATGTAGGGTTTGTTAAGAGTCTTCATTTTAAGGAATGCGCTTCTTGCGTTTTCTATACGGCATTTGATTTCTGTTTCCGAGTTTAAATCTCGTGTTATCCAGCATCCCAGATATTTGAACTTGTCGACTTGCTCTATTTGTTTGTTATATATGTTTATATAGGTGTTCACATTTGCCTTTTTGCAGATAGTCATTGTTTTTGTTTTTTCTATATTTCGAGTCCGAAAGTGTCGCCTTTCCTTACTACTGCGTCAATAAGGTTTTGAAGTCCTTCTTGACTATTGGCTATTATTACTGTACTGTACGTTCCATGTACCAATCCTTAACTTGTTTGTTGTCATAGTCTTGTTCATCAATGTCCTCCCCCCGGAGATCCGATTTGGGAACTTATTACTCCGGATAATTTGGTTTTGAACATTGCCATGATGATTTATAATAAGGATATCCGTAGATATTTAATGCAATAGTTTCCTCTTGCTTTTTGCATCCTTATCTCGTTGACTAATTAATAGTTCTTCCGCCTTTGAGATCAATTTCTTGACCCCAGGACAAAAGAGTGCCCTTACACTTGCTGGCTCTTCCACCCACCCGTGCAAAGTACACATGAGACCCCAAACTTGGATTATTGGCAAAAGAGCACTTTGTTCTTCTGCCAAGCTGCCAATGCTCCAGGAGCAACTTGAAGAGTTGAACCTGCCACCACACCCGGTACTCATTGTACCAGGCTGTCTCTCGAACCGAAAACCTGAGGTCCAAAGGTGGCCGATGAAGTCAGCGCACAAGTACCTAACGCAGTGCAGGGCACTAAAGTTAAAGTCTTAATCTTCCACCCGAAGCTGTGGTCCAGAAAGTGTGTTTTTAGTCCGCGGGAATCCTCCAATTTACCCCTACCTCCCATATCTGAAAAGCGTTCCCCTATCCGCCACCAAGGAACGCGCCTGATGGGGTAAATTTACAAAACCCCGATTAATGTCAGTAACTAATATATTAGACTTGTGAATTATATTTAGCGAGTATTAGAGCATTCTCTTCGTCTTCTAGATTCCATTCAGAAAAGAGCCATTCGCTTGATAAACAGCTCAACTCTCACAGATACCCTTCACCCTCTAGAACATAGAAGAAGAGTTGCAGACCAGTCATTGCTCTACAGATATTTCCATGGCAGATGCTCCAGAGAAATAAAAACTCTTGTACCACCATTGGCCACATTCGGCCGAAGAACTCGGCACGCTGATCAGTCTCACCCATTTACTCTCAATATTGACACTACAAGGACCAATCTTCATCAAGAATCCTTCTTTTACAGGGCTGCTACGGAATGGAATAAGCTTCCAAAATCAATTTTTCCAGAGAACTATGACCTGCAACTTTTTAAAAAGCGTGTCCACAATCATTTCCTTTCTATAATCTCTTCCCCTTCTAATAGTCGCAGTGCGGGCCGTCCGCGGCCCACACGATAGGTCTACCCTTTTTGCGACTATTTTCATAAAAAAAAAAAAATTAGAGACGATTTATTAAAAAGACTAGTCAAAGGTCCAACCTTATTCTCAACGGAGCGGATATCAAATGCCGATTTAATCCGAATTGGTTACCACCCAACCACACCTTTTCTTCTTTAACATGATTACATATTCCTGCTTAAGTGTATACGCGCGAACTTATAACTTATTTGTTTATTGTTAAGCAGGGTTATTCGGCAACTGTCGTGTTTTTTTACGTTGTATTCTACTCCGACTGACTTAACCGGAAGTGGTCTCTAACAATAATAATTCAACTCTAAATAAAAACTGATACTTTTGAGTGTGTATGTATGTATATTCTCCCATCATTCCATGGCGGAACATAGGGCCTCAACAAAGTTTCTCCATCGGACTCTATTTCTGGCAAGCATTTTGACTTCTTGCCATGATTTATTCATTTTTCGTATTTCACTTAATATCGATCTTCTCCAGGTTGTCTTTGGGCGGCCCCTAGCGCGGCTACCTTGGGGATTCCACTCCAGGGCCATTCGGGCTATATTATTTTCAGGTTTTCTAAGGGTGTGACCCAGCCATCCCCATTTGCGCTTCCGTATCTCTGTGTCGGTCGAATTCTGGTTTGTTCTTCTCCAGAGCTCTTCATTTGAAATGCGGGCCGGCCAGAAAATACGTAATATCCTGCGTAGACATTTGTTCACAAAAACTTGCAGAGCCCTGGATGAGCTTTTAGTGATTTTCCATGTTTCGCATCCGTACAGAAGAACAGATTTTACGTTTGTAGATATGTAGTTTTGTGTGGTGGTGTATGCTCTCGAACTCCAGACCCTGTTAAGCATTTCAAAAGCTCTCCTTGCTTTTTGTATTCTGGTTTTAATGTCTGTATCTGTGCCACCCTCCTTGTCAATTACACTTCCAAGATAAACAAAGTGTTCGACTAGTTCGATTGGTTGGTTCTCAATATGTAATGGATTAACGTTGTCAGTGTTAATTCTTAACTGTTTAGTTTTATTGATATTAATCTTAAGACCAACTTTCTTGGCTTCTTCACTGAGTCTGACGAGCTTCTGCATCATATCTTCAAAGGAGTGAGCCAGAAAACAGATATCGTCGGCGTAGTCTAGGTCTTCTAGCCGGCCATTGAAACCCCATCTTATTCCTGTCCTGGTCATTAGCTTTGCGGAGAACGGAATCCAGCACGATATTAAAGAGCATTGGAGAGAGGACACAACCCTGCTTCACTCCGCTAGAGATTGTTATAGGTTCGCTTGGTATTCTTTTGTGAAGTACTTGACATGCAGAGTTTAAATAGAGCTGTTTTATAATTTGAATAATTTTGATTGGAATGCCAGTTTCCCTGAGAAGCTCCCACACTGCGTGATGCGATAGTGTGTCGAAAGCCCGCTCAAAATCAATAAAGACCAAATATAATGAAGTTCGGAACTCAACTGACTGTTCAATGATTATACGTAAGCTATTTATATGGTCTATGCAGGATTTATCCTTCCTAAATTCTGTCTGTTCCTGTCGCAAGTTTTCGTCTACGCTTGGAGAAATTCGGTCACTCATTTTTGAGTGTGTACCACTCATTAAAACACCCATAGGCGTAACAATATTAAAGGGTCATTGGGACAATTAAAAAGCTACTAGTGATAGTCAAAGCATTTTTGCATTTTTTTCATCTTTATACAGGGTGTTTTAAAAATAGTGGCCTCGTTGCTAGGATAGGTCATCATCATCATCATCATAAGCCTGTTTGCTTCCTCTGTTAAATATAGGCCTCCCCTAACTGGAACCATGTCCTCTTGGTATTGGCTTTCTGCATCCAGCGGTACTCTTAATGTCATCCACTCATCTCATAGGTGGTCTTTCTTGTGGAAGCTTGTGTGGCCTCGGTCGCCATTGTAAGGCTCTCTTCGTCCATCTATTATCCTTGAGTCGTGCTGTATGGCCTGCCCATTTCCATTTTAATCTGTATATTTTTTCGATCATATCTGACACCTTTGTTTTTTGCCGTATCTATTCAGTCGTCTGCAAAATAAGTTGGGTCTGTTCAGTAAAATTTTTTCGTAACGGCATCCATATTAGGGAAATATTTTTACGATTGTGTCGAAACTACTGGCAACGTTGTAATGAAATTTTGTATTAATATGTTTTGTAAGCTGACACATCGCATGGGTTTGTTTTTATATCTGACTCTCATAGAGGGTTCGTATTGAGTAGTTTTAAATATAACTTTTTTTGAGGTTAAATTTTTGTAGTCCAAATTTTATGTGAACTTAAACATCATTCAATTTTACACCAAAATGGTACTATTAGTAAAACTCTATACTGTGTACAGTTTTCGGAATATTTTGATTTAAAAGTAATGAAGCAATATCTGATGTTGGTATAAAGTATTATAAAAAAAATAATCTATTTATTAAAAACTAAAAACAATAACATTATTCTAATGCTAAAGTAATTAATTAAACAAAAAATCACAACAAGAAAATTAAAATAAATTTGACTAAAAACATGAACAATCAGTAATAGTTCAAAATTTCCCCACTTAAAAAAGTTTAGGGTTCGTCGCAAACTTATAAATGGTTTTGTTCGAGTTATCTAGTTAAAATAAATACAAAGTGGATCAAATTATACTCAGTTATGGACATCGTGTGCTAAGACTTTCGCCTTATCATTGCCAATTTAATCCCATGGAGTATATTTGGGCAATATGCAAAACTTTTTATGACAATCACATTGGATCTAATGGTTACTCCTGAAATTTGGAAAAAATGTATCAGGATAGCGAAGACAGCGATTCCGTTTAGGATGACTATATATCTGAAAATTGATGTTCTTTTGTGACGATTGTGAAAAAGGAATCCTAATGATTCCAACTCTAATTAAGAAAATCAGTGAAATGCAGGTGTAAATTGAATCAATAAAGCAATCAAGAAGGTCAATACAGGAAGAATCATCGACTTTGGATAATGAGGATATAATTAACGAAATGATGGAAAGACAGTCACGCATGTCAAACATTATAATCTACAATGTAAAAGAGCCCCAACACAGTACACAAGCTGAACGGATTGCTGAAGATAAGGATTGCATATTAAATATACTTGAGAACATCAACATCGAAAAAGGTAAACTAAATCACTTCAGATTAGGAAAATTCTCACCCACAAAGATACGGCCATTGAAGGTAGTTCTAGAATCTCCGTCTGATGCCAAATTTGTTTTCAAAAATAAACACTAAGTGAAAATACCAAGTATTAAGATTTTCAGTGATCAAACTAAAGCACAAAGGGATTACTTACAACAAATCAAACAGCGATTACAAGAAATTATAGCAAATGGCGATAACACTAAAACTATCAAATTTATCAACAATAAACCAACAATTGTGAAGAAAACAACAAATGAAGTGCAAAAAAACTATTAGAAGTACCTAGTATACAATTGAACACTGACATAATATACTTGAACATTCAAAGTCTGTTAATGAACAAGGATCAGGTTGAAGGAAGTTTAATTTGTTATAATCCTAAAATTATATTGGTAAGTGAGGCGAGAACAACAAATGATATCGAACTGAATGAAATTAAGATAGATAATTATAACTGTATAAGATGTGACTCTAGAAGTAGGCACACTGGTGGCGTTGTAATATATGTTAAAAATAACGTTGAGTTCAAAATCTTCAAATCATTTATTCTAGAAGGAAACTATTGGTGTAAAGTATTGAAAATTAAGCTTGGTATATCAAACTGGATAATAGGATGTCTTTACCATTCTCCCTCATTATCTGATGCAACTTTCATAGATAAATTTGAGGATATTTGTGATTCAATGTTTCTCAATAATGACAAAAGTATTTTAGTTGGTGACTTCAATTTGGATTACTCAAGTAACAATCATTTTTATGTTAAAAAAATCAAAAATCTTATAGATACATATGAAATAAGTCAGTTGATCACAGAACCGACTAGGATAACAAATAATAGTAAAACCCTATTAGATTATGTGTTGTCAAACCAAAGGAATATTTCAGCGAAAGTACATGCAAGTCCTGCGATAACGGATCACTCAGTAATTTCTGTTAACATTTTTAATGAACGCGACAGTGATAAAAAAACAAAAAAATTCAGAAACCTTAACAGTAATAATTTGCTATCGATAAATATTGAACTTCTACAAGCAAATTGGTCACTTAATTCCATTGAGGTGAATTGGATATAAAAAGAAATTTTTGAAACTTGTGAAAATGTAATTAATACGATATCTCCAATTCAAGTTGTGAAATTTAAAAATAACTTACCATGGTTCGACAGCTCTGTGTTTAAAAAAACCAAGGAAAGAGATAGATGTTACAAGGAATTCAAAAATAGTGTTGGTATTGATAGAGAAAATAAATGGAAAATCTTTAAGAAACAAAGAAATGAAGTAGTTCAGTTATTGAAAAATAAAAAAACTGAATATTACTATGAAAAAATAGACAGGTATAAGAATAATGCTACACAAATGTGGAAAACACTCAAAAAACTGGTTGATACAAATGTACGGGAGTTTCCCAACTGTATCCAATTTCAAAATGAGGATGAAATAATGATTTTCCGCGATGATTCAGAAATGGCTAATAATTTTAATGAATATTTTGTTGACAGTATTGTCAAAATCATAGAAGGACTTAATGGTGAGCAATTATGGTGTAATCTCAATCATAATATGTATCTTGAATTTTCAGAGTTCAAACCTATAACACTCAGAGAAATGAACAATGTAGACTCTTCTCTAGATAATAAATGCAACTTGAATGAGACTCTCAATGCTAAAATTTTGAAAATTTTTTTTGAATCTATTGGACATGTTATTTTAAATCTCATTAATACGTCACTTGAAAAATCAAAAATTCCAAAATTATTAAAAGTTAGCACTATTATTCCAATTGCCAAGATTTCTAACACAACCCTTGCAAGTGAATTTAGACCCGTAAACACATTACCACCTATAGAAAAAATTTTGGAAACTGTAGTGTATACTCAATTACTGGATCACATTGAGCATAATGATATTTTGATCAATAATCAATCCGGTTTTCGTAAACAGCATTCTTGTGAGACAGCATTGCAGCTCTCTATAACTAAGTTTAAAAGGGACATAGATGATGGTAAATATGTTGTAGCAGTTTTCTTGGATCTCAAAAGAGCTTTTGAGACCATTGACCGAAATATACTGTTGAACAAATTGTTTCAATACGGAATTAGGGGTAAAGTACTAAAATGGTTTGAAAGTTACTTACATGGTAGAAAGCAGAGAGTTAGAGTTAGGGATGCAACTTCAAGAGAAATTGGCAACAACCTTGGGGTACCGCAGGGAAGTGTTCTAGGACCACTCCTCTTCATACTATATCTGAATGATATTGACCTTTTTGTAAATTGTGAGTTCATAAATTTATTTGCTGATGACACACTATTAGCTTGTAGTGATTCATGTCTTAACACTGCTATACAAAAGATGAATAATGTTCTAATAAGTGTAAGTGAATATTTGATGATTAATAAGCTGAAACTCAATGTCGCAAAAACCAAGGCGATGATCGTGACAACTAAATACAAATATAAGCAGATAAATGTTAATGACAGTGATATAAGGATTGATAATGAGCAAATTGAAATCGTAACAACTGTCAAGTATCTGGGCTTCCAACTGGATAATTTACTTACTTTCGATGCACACTTTATATATATTACTAAAAAAATTTCGAAAAAACTATACTTTTTTTCAAGAATTGCAAAGCATTTATCTATGGATACAAGAATCACTGTGTACCGGTCAATTTTGCTACCTCATTTTGACTACTGTGCAACTTTACTATATCAATTCAATCTAAATAAAATGACACAGCTCCAACAACTACAGAATAGAAGCATGAGGATTATTTTGAGCTGCAATCGCTATACCCCCATTTTAATAATGTTGAATACATTACATTGGTTACCAGTCTCTAAACGTCTTTACTTCCTAACAATGATATTTATTTATAAAATAATACATAATGAAGCACCTTCTTACTTTCGTGATTATGTTGATTTCAAATACGAGATTCACAATCATTTCACCCGTAATTTGAACAACATTAATGTGACGAGAGTAAAATTATCAAATACGAGAAATTCATTGTTTTATAAAGGTATGGTAGAGTACAATAACTTACCACATAATGTTAAATCTAGTGGATCTTGTGAAAACTTCAGACACAAATTGTTGATACATATAAGGGAACTAAATTAGAACTATTTTTTATCTGCAATGTTACTCTTATTATCCAGTTTACTGTTAAATCTTAAAGGATTAATAATTAAATTGTTATATACTTTTCTTTTTTACACTGTATGAATTATAACTGTTTTTATATTTCATTGTAATAATTTTTATTTTTAATTGTAATAATGTTATTCTTATTACTACAGATTAATAACCTATTTAACAGATCATTCATATAGGATGATTATATTGTTATTTATGTATACATATATTAGAGTTTTTTTTGTATATTAGGGAAACCTACTTAATAAATATTTCTTCTTCTTCTTCTGATGCTTGATAATGCCGTAAGTACTACATGAATAAACATATTTATTTTTTTTGTACCGATAATTTATTTTTGTTGCATATTCTTTTAACGTAATTAAATATGTGCCTATTAATTATCTAAAAACTAATCGAGAGCTACATTAACAATTTCTGTTCACAATACAGCAAAAAATAAAAATAAAACCTCTCAACAAAAGCATAGTAATAAACAAACATTGTTCGGGTTTAAATCTTTGGGGAATTTACTAATGTACCTCTCAACACAGTGCGCCCGTTAAGTCGATGCCTCGGTGGCTAATCCGATACCGTCGTATATTGGTGAAATGAGCTATACTTAATAACTAGATTTTTCGACTAATTTGTGTGTTCGAAACGTACGTATTAAAGAGAACAAATTAAGATTTAGAGATAAAACATTTTTACTTTTACGGTAGCTCTCATTTTGTGCTTAAATTTTGGGAAAGCGGGCATCAGTCTTATCTTTATAACTACCCCGTTTAACCACTATTCAATTAGGAGGTATCAGTTGCCATTTTCGTAATTAAGTTCAAACCGCCGTATGATTGTGCTAGCTGTTTAATCTCATCTGTTTTCGCAAAGATATTAAACGTAAAGATATTGCAATCGACTTTATATTACATCCTAAAGGGCAGGAGTTTATACTTGGAGTGGAAAGGGTCGATTGTGGAAGCTAACAATAGGGATTCCTATTACTTGTATTGTAACCAACAAGTATCAACTTATGGTAAATCCCTTTTTAATTCAAACCGGTTACATTCTTTCTAGTCTGTAAGCTAATCAAACTATACTCCTCAAACTATGCAGTCCACGATTAATCTCGGTGGGTATTCTTGGATTTACACCCTTAAGAATTATATAACAATTATATTTCTCTGTAAAAATTATCCTTACAATCGTTATGCAACTAAAATTGATACACTTTTAAACAAAAACGTATGTTTTGTGTACCAATATAACGACACATTTGACAATAAATGTAACCAACAGGTAAATTTAGTTATAATAAACCGACTGTTTTTGTCATGCATTATCGTGTTCATTTAAATGGCTGATTCGTGCACGCTTCACTAACCCCGTTTTATCCGTTTTATCTGTTTCGTTGCTACATTATTTTATCTAAAAGTACATTATGCATTTGCATGTTATAAATGTAAAACACAATCTGCATGGACTGCTGATAGCCTTGTAACCTCTGGTAATATATTACGTGCAGTTCTTCGGTTTAAATTTTTTAAATATTGCGGTCATAAAACGAACCACGATGTTGTTTAACAATGGAGATGGTTGCAGAAATTTAATGTCCATTTACGAATAGCCATTACACGTCTAGTAAGTACCAAAAGAATATCTATACGAACGAAAAGGGGGTGATGTACAAACAGCGAAACTTTGTAAAATTTCTTGGGTATCCAACTAAACAGACTAGCAAAAATAAAAAAAAATGTATCAATGGTAAATCTGTAACGAGATAAAATTGCTTGGTAACACCGCAAAGCAGATGCTTAACCTTGGCCGTACCAAACTGAGAGTAACAGTGGGGGCCTGCTGACAGGACATTGTTGACTCCGCTAACACCTTTAAGGTTGGGAGGGGCTGAGAAAAGTAAATTCCGTTTCTGTCTTAAAGAAAAGATGGTGGAATACGTCCCATGCCACTGTGAGGGATTTGCAGGGTCCTGGTTTCTGTGTTTGAGCAAAGAAAAACACGAACTACATGGGGACCCCCAACAGCTTCTGGATGTTGGTAAAACAACTGGTGCTGAAGGAGGATCTCTAACCACAGAGAGAGCATAATAGACCCCATTAGGTCGAAGTATACAGGGTTTGGCGCTAAAAGTTTTGATTAAAAGTAATGGCGGATACAATTATGTTAAAAATCTGAAATTACGAAGGTGTAGGTTTTGGATGACGCTGAGTTCAAATATAATGTTGTCCTGAATGTGGCACTTCTACATGAAATTTTAAATAAAATTGTCCTATACCAAAAATGAAGTGTTTTCGAGATATTTCGATTTTTTTCAAAATGTTGAAAAAATCCCAGTCCACATTGAATAACGATATCTCCATTAATAACGAAGCTGGTGACGTGAAATTGTAACCAATAAACAACAAGCGCTTGCACGTTAACTACATATGTCCAACTTATTGATATTTCATATAGGGTGTTTTAAATTTATCAGCCAACATGCACAATTTAAATCATTTATAAGTTGCTTACTTCAAATAGAACACCATGTATTTTATTACATTTTCCGCTGTATTTTTTAAGCCAATTCGTTTGATATTGGTATTCGCTATACCTAAATTCAAGTATTATGGTAAAAGGAAATAAAGGGCAACGTATTTAGGGTAAGTACTTTTCGTTGGGACAACCTGTATAATAAAGGTTTATTGTAAATTGTAAATATGGCTTTATAAATTCTCTTTATATTCATCGCCATCAATTCTGCTCACCTATTAAATGCCCTGTCCTTCAATATAAATGCTAAATTATGAATACGGCATAACCTTTCTCAACAGTGAAGTTTATAAATTGCTTTCACACATATCTTTTATTCTTTACGGTGTTTCTATGCTTATGTTTGTTTACTATTTTATATTTTTTATTTACTGCAATTTTGCCAAAGTATTGACTTATTTTGTTCAATATGGTTAATTTTATAAGCTAATGACTAATGGCTTATAATCGCTGTCTGACTAATATTTATGTCAAACCAGGTAACCAGCACAATACTTGATGAACTTAAAAAAGAAGAACAGAACCCAATATTGGATAGAATCACAAGGAATAAGACAGGCTAATATATTACTCAGATTTTATAATCAAAAGAGACCCAACGAATGCACCAGCAAAAATAAAAATAGCAGTAGAGGAAGAAGAACGTATATTTTGTGAAGAAGAGGATAAAACTTCTATCGCGACTTTTGGGAGCACATTAGACACAATAGACTTCTTGTGTCGTAGTGTATTGACACTCCCACCACATATCAATTAATTAAATTGTTGCTATTTATATCTGTGGATTGCATCGATTAACAAAAATAATACAAAAATTACTTTAATATTTGTTGACACTGCACATGCCTTTGAATATAAAACAAACAGGAACAAGCATTGCTCTTCTGTAATTGTGCTAAAAGTGCGACGGAAACGGACTCCATAACCCTCCACGTATGACTCATTATTTGAATGTTTCCCTGTAAGTGTATCTTTAAAGTGAATGTTTAAAGATTTTAGCAGGTTAATGTTTTAATAACGGTTAAAATTAGTGAGACTAGGCATTGTTGTAAGCTTCGGTGTACTCGTAAATACTTAGTTGTTAACCACGTGTTTCCTGACACCAAATAGTAATTGTGTTCAAAAAAAATTTATAGGTTAAACCCACCAATCACAAAATATTTTTATGATATTCTTTCCTTGCGTTTGGTAATTTTAAACTATTAGTACAATAACTAAACAATATGTATTCCAATATTTTTACAAAATAAATTTTACTTTCCAAATCATTTAGATATTCACTTTAGAATTACTTTAAATACTTGACCAAACTTACTAAACTTTAAAACTAAACTTCTTTGAGACCGCTGCCTTTTTTTATTTACAAATAATCGCCACTATCCGAAACTATTGGAACTGCCCAAATAACCCTTTTACCTTTTCGGTACCATTAGACGCAGTATTCTAGAATTTGCCGGCCTTTTCTTTTGTTCCAATCGCCGCGCCGGCAGTCCCCCAAATGTGATCAATGCGCTGTCGCGACAGACAACAGGGCCGGCTCGTAACAATATGCATTGGCGTAGCTTAAGATAAAATTATAGGTTTGTGGTAATTTTTTATAATGTATGCTTTAAAAGACTTTTACACACAATTTAAACAAATTAGAAGTTTGGGTTAGGGTAGGAATCAGGGGGTTATTATATATAATATTTTTAAGGATAAAGTGCATCTAATACTTAATTAACTATTGTTATACAAAACATGTGTAAATAATACTGTAATTTCGTTTTCTTAATGTTAAGATAGTATATCTTTCATATTGTAAAAGGCATTCGCAGCCATCGTTTATTGGTGAATGGTTTTTCGGGTTTATTGGTCGTCGTAGGTCTGAGTTAATACTCGACGTTTTGCTATCTTGAGTGGATGGCATCTTAGGGAGATGTAATGTCTAGAGAACAACAAAGAATTGGCATTTCTTGATGTCCTGATTGTGAGGAAAAAGAGATAACTAGGACATATCGTATACAGAAAACCCACCCACACAGATCTACAGAATACATCCAACCACCACTCTTGTCAACTAACAGGTGGTAAAAAGAGCAATAAGAATCTTTGAACCAGAACATTTAATTAAAAAACTTAATCACCTTAAGGACACCCTTATATCAAATGGATATAATGTAAAAGATATATAAATGTATAAGTCGAAAGCCAAGCACTAGAGGTGACATAGGCGATGAACTAAGTAGTCGTGAAGTCACTTCTAAAGTGTTTTTATCCAACATTCCTCGAGTGACAAATAGGATCGGCCGAATTCTAGGAGAATATAACATCAAAACTATCTTCATGCCATCTAAGAAGATCGAAAACTATCTGAAATCTGCCAAAGATAAGAGAGCCCCACTAAGTTCTGCAGGTGTTTATCGTATTTCGTGCACTTGTAAAAGCGTCTATATTGGAACAACTAAACGGTCTATTAACACCAGGGTCAAAGAACACAAAGCCAACTGCCGTTTTGGACCTGCAGAAAAATCTGCCGTCGCGGAGCACAAAATTAATAATAATGATCACAGAATTAAATTCGAGGTCACCACATCTGCATATTACCCAAGGCTTTATAGAGAAGCGATTGAAATACATAAACACCAGCAGAACTTTAATAAATCTGAGGAAACACTTAAAATCAATGGAACATGTGTACCTGTACTTAAAAATACAATGCTGCTTCCTTACAAACATAAGAGGAATAAATACCCGGAACAAGACCAATTTCAATTATACCCCGCCCACCAAAACGTATATAACCTGCGATCGTGACATACAAATGTCACAAACCCGATGAAAATAGAGTTAGCCTAAAACATTCAAATCGTCGAGAACGAATCTGGCGAAGACCAGGAAAGAGGTTTACCCCTTGAAATATCTCTGCCAGCATTTAATTCGACGGTGGCTCTGTTATGTTTTGAGGTGTTATATGCTTTCATACTTGCACAAAATTAGTACGCATTTATAATATTAATTTCGGTACTAGTGTCCTATTTATTACAAATTTTTTTTACCATTACAATTTTTTTATTAAGTCTTAAAAATAATTTTGATTCAATTTTATAAAGAAATATTGAAGCTAGTTCACTTTTAAAGTGTTCAAAAATGTTTTTCCAAAATTTAATGTAACCAATATCCATAAAAAATATAAAAAATTAATTTATTACAGCAATTTGTATGATTGAATATGTTTATAGGCCGTCGTAAGTCTGAGTTAATACTCGACATTTCGCCATCTCGAGTGGATGGCATCTTCGGGAAATGTAATGTCTGCTTTTTAAGGCTAACGGTTTGAGACATTTGTATGTCACGATCGCAGGTTATATATGTTTTGGTACCTGTACTTAAAAATACAACGCTGCTTCCTTACAAACATAAAAAGAATGAATCTCCAGAACGTGACCAATTTCTAAACAGCCCTTAAATATGCCCTGCCCGCCAAAACGTATATAACCTGCGATCGTGTCATACAAATGTCACAAACCGTCAGACTTAAAAAGTAGACATTACATCTCCCGAAGATGCCATCCACTCGAGATGGCGAAACGTCGAGTATTAACTCAGACCTGCCACGGCCAATAAACCTGAAAAACCATTCACCAATAGTATATCTTTGTTTTAGCTTTTCTTAAGATAAAAACATAATAACACAATGGACTAATTTCGTAAAAAATCCTTATTTATTTCCAAAAGCAGTAGTGCTTTATGCTCGCATCATTTTGCTGAGGATTGTTTGATCGATTATCCAATTTAAAAGTGAGACTACTTTCAAACAGCCGGGAATGTCAACAAAAGATTTTTCCCAAAAAAAAAAAATACAAGTTTGCAACATTTTTTTTTTACCTTTCTCCTTTATGGTATTGTTTATATTATTTAAAAATGAACTTTAGTAAAACTTATTGAAATTAATATTTACCCATACCTAGTGCGCCAAGCAGATAGAGTAAACTTTAAAGATGTTTTATGTATTCGCTCCGTGCGTGACTGCAGCTCATTGGTATCTGTTAACTAAAAGGCGCTGTCACAGATTTTTTAGATATATAAATGAATGGGGGTCTGCAATAAAAATTAATTTTTATTATTATAACAAATTACCCATAAAATGTACATACATACATATAGTCGCGCCTTTTTCCTGTAGGGGTAGGCAGAAACCACGTCCTTCCACTTGCTACGGTTTTAACACACATCTTTTGCTTCCTCTACTTTCATCAGTGCTCTCATACATGTTCGTCGGATGTTGGTACTCTTGACCTGGTCTTTCTTCGAAACAATGTTGATCTGATCGAGATATGTTCGCCGAGGTCGACCTCTACCGATTTGTCCATTTACACTCGCCTTATTAATTTGTTTCGTCAATATTCCTTCATCCATCCTTTTTACCAGTCCAAACCATCTAAGCATTCCTTAATCTATCTTTGTAACCACATCTTCTTTTACACCCCAGCGTTTTCTTATCTCACTATTCTTTACTTGATCCAACCGAGTCGCTCCGGCTTCTCAGGCTACTATCTCCGCAGCATTAATCCTATTTTTATGCATTTTCGACACTTTCTGTCTATTCATAAAGCTATGCAGTATATGTAATATGTAATTTTTTTATTTTAGATAAATTAAGCTCGATGTGTCACTGATGTGCTGCAATTGCAATAGTAAAAGTAAAAAAATGCCGCATTAATTTACTTTCTTAATAATGAAGAAAACGCATCTAAAACTAATATCGGGCAACAATGAGGCAAACCCAGTCTTCGGCAATTTGCAAAAAAAATATATTCAAAAGGAGAATATTTTGAAAATATGGTTCCGTATAAATACAAGCAGCTACAAAAACCACAGGAAGTCCAGATTTCCGAATTGATACCAAACTCTCCTTTGAAGCAAATTTTGACAGCTCAATCTTATTAAAATTAAGGTTATGGTACTGCTGACTTCTGCCGTCTCACTGCCACTATTTACTTTGGCTTATTTTCCATTTTTCAGTTGAAAATTTATAAAATTTACATTCATTTTTTGCGCTTGTATATTTGCAATTCACTACACAGCAACTACTGTGGCAGTTTATACCCATTTTTTAAAAATTATAACAAAATTAATAATCTGACGTTTATTTTTTAACGCTGACATTAAAAATACCGTCCTTTATTGCCTAAGTTATCCACTATGTGCGGTGGTGTCCACTCTGGTTTCCCCTACCTTGACTTCGCTTGGAGCAAATAGTGTGTCCACATATAAACTTAATTTTTTGCTTGTTATATAAATATAATTTACGTTAAGAAACTTTGATTTGCTACTATGGCGTTTGAAAAAAATACATACATACATATAGTCACGCCTTTTCCCGTAGGTGTATGCAGAGACCACTTCCTTCCACTTGATACGGTTCTTACACACATCTTTTGCTTCCTCTACCTTCATCAGTGCTCTCTTACATGCTCGTTGGTTGTTAGTACTCTTGACCTGGCCTTTCTTCAAAACAATGTTCGAGATATGTTCGCCGAGGTCGACCTCTACCGACTTTTCCATTCACACTCGCCTTATAAATTTGTCGTAAACTTTGAACCCAAGTACACAAATTCTTTTACTTGTTTCACTCTTTTTCCCTCAATCGAAACTTTACAGTTCGTCATGCTTTCTTCTCTTTTAAAAACCATTACTTTCGTTTTGCTTGCATTTATTTTCACCCCTTTGATTTTTAGGTAATCATGCATAACATTAACCATCGCCTGCAACTCCTCTTCAGATGATGCTAATATGACTTGATCATCGGCGTAAAGAAGGCATTTGACAATTAAATCATTCATTTTCAATCCATAAGCACTCTTTTATAAATCTTTTAAACAATCGTCTATGTATAAGTTAAATAGTCACGGCGAAGCCACACATCCCTGTCTCACACCTTTTTCGATGTTAAACAAGCTCGTGCAAGCTTATTTTATCCTGACACAAGCAGAGGAATCCTCATAAAGTGATTTCAGTGCTCTATAAAAATGCAATAGAGGTTCTGACTTTTACTTCGACTATAAAAATACAAAATTGTAGATTTACAAAATTAAAAGTTTTGGAATAAAAGTTTCCTAATTATGCATCAGATAATAATCAAGCAGAATCGTTAACCAAAATGTGGCATTTCTTTTATATTTTTTTCAACATTTAATTTTTTGTTTTTTTTTATCATAACTTAAATCCTTTTTTGATTCGAAATTAATATATTATCGTTTTAAACAATATTGAACCACTCAGTAAAGGGATAATTTCAATATTAACCTACTTTAGGTGCTATTGAGTTGCCTTCACTAAAAGCTACATTGTTCTCATGCTTAATTTTAAAATAACAATGGAGAGTTTCAGGGCTTAGATAGGTACTTAAAAAAACACTACATTTAGATTGAATTTAAAAATAGTCCTTACATTTCGCACGAGAATTTAACTTCTTTTGTTTATGTCCATTATTAAAAAAAAATAGCTATGATATTTCCATTAAAATCAGAAGTTTTCGCTACTGTTCTCCAACAATCCAGATTGTTCTTTGGGGTTTAAAAGTTCGAAAGGGTAATACGAGTTCTGACTAGAACTAGATACCACAATAAATCTACTTTATTTTCAAAATGTTACAATGTTACAATGTTTTCCTGTCTATGTAGAAATAAATTAGTAATGAAAAGCGCACTTGCAACCTCCCCCCCTTTATAAGAATACCAGTGCCGGTTAAAGCAGTGGCGTAACCTAAATATTTTGTAACAGTTACCGATATTTTCATATAAAAAAATGTATTGAAAATAAAAGTAAATAAAAAATATATATTGTTACCAAATATTTTGTAAAATAATTTTACAAATGAAAGTTTTATTTAACAAAACCTTTTGGTTTATCAGAATATTGTGTGAAATAAGTAGGTAAAGATATATTCAGCAAATAAAATAATAATTATCTGTAAATAAAAGGTATAAAACAATTTTGGAGAATAGCGGTATAGCTTATTTCACCAATATACGACGGTATGGGATTAGTCACCAAGGCATCGACTTAACGGGCGCACTGTGTTGAGAGGTACATTGATAAATTCCCCTAAGATTTAAACCCGAAAATTTTTTCTTTATTATTATGCTTCTGTTAAGAGGTTTTATTTTATTTTTTGCTGAATTGTAAACAGAAATCGTTCATGTAGCTTCTGATGAGTTTTTAGATTAGAAATAGGCACATATTTAATTACGTTAAAAGGGAATGCAACAAAAATAATTTATCGGCACAAATTTAATAAATATGTTTAATCATGTGGTACTTACGGTATTATCAAGCATTAGATTTGTAGTCATTATAATCGAAATCACTGTCGTCGCTATCCTCATTCGGATAGTAAATGATAACAGGATTAACTGCTTCGATGCGGTTTTCACGAACCCACCATTCATCTATTAAATTTTCACATTTTGTGACACATTTTTTCCAAATTTCAGGAGTGGCAGTATTAAGTGCTCCAAAACAGCCTTATTACTGTAACCATTAGATCCAATGTGATTATCATAATAAGTTTTGCATGTTCCCCAAATAAACTTAATGGGATTAAATTGGCAATGATAATGCGGAAGTCTTAGCACACGATGTCCATAACTGAGTATAATTTGATCCACTTTGTAAATTTTTTCTCTTTCGTGCCTTTTAGCTATCGATAATAATTGCGGTTTAAAGAAATACTATGGAAATAAAGTATTTTCGTACATTAACCATTCTTTTATTTTCTGTACCGTCCAGGAGTTTGTTGATTGCTTATTTAAAATTTCCAAATGATACGGAGCTTTATCTAATACAATGACAGATGGTTCATACAACTATGGTAATAATTTCTCTTTTAACCATTTCACAAACATCTTTGTATCCACATTGTCATGATAATCGGCCGATTTTGATTTTGATGAAAATAAAAGATCCGCCCCTTCAACAAAACCACGCTTTCCACCTGCATGCACAATAATGTGTCTTTTTCTTTCACCGTCGGTATGTTATCGTCCTGCCAAATTCTTTTTGTTCCACCTTTAGCAAAAATCCAAGTTTCATCCAGATAAACAAAAGAAGAGCATTCTTGTTTACAGTGAGTATAATTTCTTGAAATTTTTAGCTTTTTTACACAAAGCCTTTTGGTTGTCTTAATTTTTAAACTTAATCCCTATATGTTTCAAAATTCTCCAAAGACTCGTTCTAGAAATTTCAAAAACATCTTTTACTTGTTCTTATATTAAATCTTAAGACACATGTTTTTTTTTTACGCATTTTGTACACAATGTCGTGAATTTTAAATTTGTGAGCATCGGGATAGACTACAGTCTTTGGATGTCGGCGGGGTTTATATTTTTTAACTTTTTGTTTCCTATTTTTATCTTTTGCACTTTTAAAAACTAAGGTTAATTTTTTTTTACCAATACCATCGCATCATACACACGGTTACGTATTGATAAAACTGATAGCAACGGACCTTCATTGTTCTTTTCCGCAGTAAAATAAGCGTTTAGATTAATGCCTCTACATCTAAAACATATCGCGGCATGTTCGCGGTCTAATAGGTATACATACACTACTTAAAATTACAATCAGTACTATAAGATTTTAATTTAGGTACCCACTACAATGATAACCCAGGATTACTAATTACTTTTTTAGAAATCTAACAAAAAATCTATTGCTTATTTAAAAATAATCCACAGTACAACAAAGATCATTTTTATTTTTAATAGAACGGTGCTCCTCCGCATTATGCGGCGATTGTTCGTCAGTATTTAGACCAACGTTTTCCACGGTATTTGTTGGGACATGCTGTACTTTATTGTCTCATACTGTATATGTAATATTTTTTGTATGGTGTTATTGTCATTATGACGCAAGATTTTGTCAGAACGAAGTTGTCAATAAAAAGTAATTACAAAAAGTCACCTTCCAAGTATTTTATTTTATGTAATTAGAAAGCAACTCAACATAATTGGCATCCCTGGTAATTTTGGAGAAGAGCATGCAGTATTTTAAGACGGAAAGAAAGATTGTCAAGGACGCTGCAAGAAAACATTTCCAAGAGATTGAGAAGTTAGGACAGGACGATAAGAAAAAAATAAATGAACTATTGCAACAAGTTTTAGTCAAAACAGAAAAAGTATTTTCCCTAGACAACAGTATAAAAGAATTGCTTTGTAACAAAGAACCCAGCGACGAAGATTTTAGTAAAGAAATCACAGAGGAAATGTATTTTTGCACTGAGGTAACCAAGTACACAAACGAATGCAATTTTTTACTAGAAAAAATAAAAGAAGCAAAAACGGAGGTTAAAAACGAAACAAGAAAAGCACCAAAGAATTTTAACCTACCAAAACTAGAAATAAAAAAGTTTGACGGAAATGCCAAACATTGGATCAATTTTTGGGGTCAATTTCGCAAGATAGACGAAAATTCAGATTTGCCCAATGAAGACAAATTCCAGTACCTTATCCAATCCACCGAAGAAAACTCGCCAGCCCGTAATTTGGTAGAAAGCTTCCCACCCTCAGCAAACAATTACAAAATTGCCGTCGACCAACTCAAAACTAGGTTCGCAAGGGACGAGGTTTTAATTCAGGTTTATGTTAGAGAGCTTTTAAGCCTAGTTTTAAGTCAACATATTTCACCGGAAAAATCAGGTATGGCTTTATCAAATTTGTACGATAAATTGGAGACTCAGCTCAGGGCGCTGGAAACATTGGGTGTGACCAGCGACAAATACGCCGCGATGCTTTTACCATTGGTTGAGTCAGCTATACCACACGAATTGCTAAAAATTTGGGAAAGAAACCGTTTAACTAGTGATAAATTTGTTAATGAGTTACAGGGTCTACCGAAGTTCCTAAAAGCCGAGGTGGAAGCAGACGAGCGAATAAAACTTGCACAAACCAGTTTTTCTTTGGAAAAAGGAGTAAAAATGGGTCAGGATGGGTGTTCTGTAGAAGTGTTGCATGTAAAAAATACTGAGACTAAAGGTAAGCCCAATTTTTCTTGCATATTTTGCGATTCAAACACTCATAACAGTCAGGATTGCATAAGAGCACAAAAAATGACGTTAGAACAAAAAAAGACAACTGTAGCAAAGAAAAGAGGTTGTTTTTTATGTCTGAAACCCAATCACAGTTTTAGAACTTGTAAATCTATAGTCAAATGTGTAAAATGTACACGAAAACATCATGCTCTTATGTGTCCAGATCTGCATGAGGAAGAGAAAGAAAAGAAGGACGCAAATAGGCAAGAGAGAATTGAGCAAACGATGACAGCTGTCAATTCAGAAATTTTGCTTCAAACAATTAATGTAAAAATTGTTTCTGATAATACTAGATCAAAAACAGTAAGGGCTCTGCTAGATTCTGGCTCACAGCGTTCGTATATTACAACAAAATGCGCTGAAGAGTTAGGACTCTTAAAAATCGGAGAGGAAAAATTGTTCAGGGCATGTTTGGCGGATTACAAAGTGATCCAAAAATTCATCGCGTATTCAAAGCAAATATTCGAAATTTAGAACAAACTTTTAGCGTTGGAATGTTTTTGCTTGAACAGGATAAAATATGTAATTATATACCAAAGCTAAATGATATCAATATTATTGAAGAGTTAAAATTAAAAAACATACTTGTAAATGACGGTGCTTCCAACGATTTCAAAGTAAACTTATTAATAGGAGCAGATATTTTTGGAAAAATTCTTACAGGTAATATAATCAAATTAAATGATTCTATAGTAGCAGTAGGAACAAACTTTGGATGGACCATAATGGGTCAACAAAGCTGTAATAAAAATAATGTGTTTGTTTCTACTTATTTTTCTGATTCTTCTTTGGCAAATTTATGGAATTTAGACGTGTTGGGCATAAAAGAACCAGCAGAGAAAAAATGCAGAGAGGAGTTAGAGATACAGACACTGGAAAAGTTCATGGAAAGCACCAGAATAGATGAAGAAAACAGGTTCGAGGTGTCTTTACCATGGGTGGACGGTTTTCCTAACATAACGTCAAATTTTAAACTAGCGGAAAATCGATTATTTTCAAACACAAAGCGTTTACTTTTAATAAATAAATTTAAAGATTACGATAAAGTTTTTAATGAATGAGAGCAAATGAGAATTATCCAAGAAGTGGAACAAGACGAATGTGAACAAGGACACCACTATTTGGCGCATCGTGCTGTCATAAAGGAAGCAAGCTACACAACAAAAATAAGGTCAGTATTTGATGCATCACAAAATGATAAAAACAGTAATTCTCTTAATGATCTACTAGAAAAGGGTCCCAATATGATTGAGTTAGTTATTCCTCTTATCTTAAAATTTAGGCTACATAAAATAGGGGTAACAGCAGATATTGCCAAAGCATTTTTACAAATTGGCAATAAAAAAGAAGATAGGGACTATTTGCGCTTTATATGGTGGAAAGATTACGAACAACGACAAATAAAAATTTTTAGACATTGTAGAATCGTTTTCGGGTTAAAGCCTAGTCCATTTCTCTTGGCAGCTACACTAAATTTACACTTAAAAAAAGAGAAAAAATTTAAAGAAACTGCAGGTCAACTTTTAAATGCGTTTTATGTTGACAACTGTATTTACAGCGTCAAAAACGAAAAAGATTTGGACAAATTTATAGGGGAGTCAAAAGATATCTTATCAAGAGCAAATTTTGATTTAAGGGGGTGGACTTATAACGAACAAAATAAAGAAAATTTGATAAACCAGGAAAACAGCGAAAATAAAATTATTTCTATTCTAGGAATGCAATGGAACTTTGCAAATGACATTTTAAAATGCGAAATTAAAAATTTGGGTTCTCTTCAGGATATTCCAAGGACAAAACGGGGTATTTTATCAGCAACTCAGCAAGTTTTTGACCCTATTGGTTTCACAGCTCCTTTTACATTGTTACCAAAGCTTATGCTGCAGGAAACTTGGAGCTTGAAACTTATGTGGGATGAAAAACTGCCTGAGGATTTAGAGAAACGATTTGAAAATTGGCTGAAAAGTGTAAATCTTTTAAGTTTTTGTAGTATTCCTAGATGTTTGACAGATAATATAGAGAATGAAGACATGATAACAAAAAAATCGATTCATGTTTTTGTAGATGCGTCAAAAGTATCTTATGCGGCTTGTGTTTTTCTTAGGTTGGAGTATCAAAATTCAGTTTTCATTAGACTTTTGTTAGCAAAAACTAGGTTTAGTCCAATAAAACCAATTACACTCCCAAGGCTCGAATTGATGGCTGCTTTAATTGGGGTAAGACTAGCGGAAACGGTTAAAGAAGTAGAAGACTTCAAACATCTAGAAACTACCTACTGGAGCGATTCCATGATCGTTTTGACCTGGATAAAAACAAAAGGGTTGTGGAATACCTTTGTTGGAAACAGAATCAAGGAAATAAGAAAATACAGTAGTGCAGATCAATGGTGTCACGTACCAGGAGAAATGAATTCAGCAGATGTTTTATCACGTGGTTGCAGTGGAAAGCAGCTTATGGAGAAAAAATGGTGGCAATGGTGGCTAAAAGAAAGTAAGGAAAAATGGCCAAAAGGAAAATTATGTGCCACAGAAGATGAAATTGAGAAGTAGCGAAAAAAGATCATCAATACAAATTTAATAGAGAGTTTAGTAGATGAAGCATTTTGGCAGAAAATAAATCAAATTTCAAAATATAATAAAATTAAAAGAATTATTGGATGGATTTTGAGGTTTGGCAATAATTTAAAAAATAAACTAAGAAACAAGTGCTTAGAAGCAAAAGACAAAAATAAATTCGAATATTTGAGTACAGAAGACCTTGAAAGAGCAGAAACATGTCTTTTAAGAGTAGTACAAAGGAAAGATTTAGGAGAAAATTTAAAAGGAATGAGTAAGTTTGAGTATTTGACAGACGATAATGGGATTTTAAGAATAAAAACAAGACTTGAATTTGGCAATTTCAGCGAAAGTTTTAAATACCCGATCATTCTTCCAAGTAAAAACGAAATTGTTAGGAAACTACTTATAGAAGAGCACGAAAATAGTTGTCATGCAGGACCAAAAATTTTATTAGGAGTCATTCGAGAAAAGTTCTGGTTACTAAAAGCCCGTAAAACGATAAATGCCATAATATTTGACTGTGTAAATTGTAAAAAACATACATCTAAACCACTTGAAACTCCTTTTGCGCCTCTACCAGCAAACAGAATAAACGACGCGGGGGTTTTTGAAGTTGTGGGTGTTGATTTAGCAGGACCATTACTACTAAAAGATGGTAGCAAAGTATGGATTGTATTGTTTACGTGCGCGGTCTACAGGGCAGTTCATCTTGAACTAGTTAAATCGCTTTCAACAGAAGCATTTTTATATTCGCTAAGACGCTTCATCAGCAGACGAGGTAGACCAAACACCATTTATTCTGACAACGGGACAAACTTTCATGGAAGTAATAATTTGTTTAAAAAATTAAATTGGGAGGAAATTGAAAATTTTTCGGGTCAAAAAAGAATTAAATGGATATTCAATCCACCTTCGGCTTCGTGGTGGGGCGGATGGTGGGAGAGATTAGTAAGTGTTGTAAAAGAACTATTGCGTCGATCGTTGGGAAAAGCATCGTTATATTATGTTGAGTTATACACTGTGCTTTGCGATGTAAAAGCAGTAATTAACGAACGACCACTCAGCTATGTTTCCAGCGCCGATGAGTGGGAGGTTCTTAGTCCTGCAAGGTTTTTAAGGCCTATACATTCGCAGTCGTTAGGAAAAGATTTTTTGGGTGAAGTTGCGGATTTAGACGAGGTAGACGCGGCATTTTTAAAAGGTCGTTTTACACATTTGCAAAATGTTCGAAATTCGTTACGGGAAAGATTTAAAAATGAGTATCTTGCAGAGTTAGTTAATAAAGGTCACAGGAAGAAGACGGAGCAGATCAAAGTTGGTGATGTAATTTTGGTTGGAGCAGATAATCTAAAACGGGTACTTTGGCCAATGGGAAGAATATTAGAAATTTATGATGGAAAAGATGGAGTTAGCCGGGTCGCTAAAGTAAAAACAAAGAACGGAATAACAATTAGGCCATTCCAAAGGATCTATCCATTAGAATTAGGAACAGCATCAGAACAGAACAGCAAAGAAGTTATCACTACAGAAAAGAAACAAAAGAATAAGAAAAGGGAAGAGAAGAATGAAAACCCAGTCGAAAGATCAAGGTTTGGTCCAGCAAGGTTGGGTGAGGAATAAGCTTGGGGCCGGAGAATGTTGGGACATGCTGTACTTTATTGTCTCATACTGTATATGTTATATTTTTTGTATGGTGTTATTGTCATTATGACGCAAGATTTTGTCAGAACTAAGTTGTCAATAAAAAGTAATCACAAAAAGTCACCTTCCAAGTATTTTATTTTATGTAATTAGAAAGCAACTCAACAGTATTGGATTGGGAGAAGAGGCAGAATTGAATGGCCTCAACGATCGCCAGATTTATCGCCCCTCGATTTTTTTTTGTAGGAACATTTGAAAAGTAAAATCTATAAAACACAACCAGCGTCGTTAAAAGATTTGCGCCAAAGAATCGTTGACGAGTGCCGAATGTGCGTGAACGTTTTGAACAAAATCTTTATTATTGTACAGAAGCAGGCGGTCATCAGTTTGAACATTTAATCAATTAAGTGAGAAGTAAGCAACAAAAATAATTGGAATTTTAACATGTAATTTTTTTTAAAGTATTGTGAGGAAATGAAAAATTTAAAGACTATTGTAAAGATAATTGTCAGAGCTCTCAAAAGACTTCTCATTCCACCCCCAATGCCATTTAAACTTTTTGGGGTAATTCTTACCCTTGGAGTGGAGTAAAAAATACCGGAAAGGAGTGTCTCTTTAATCAAAAATCGACTATTTTAAGCATTTTTCTAAAATGTTGGCGAGGTTTCTGAAAATGGCTCTGTTTTGTTTTTGGTTGGCCACCCTGTATATAAGGTTGTTTACCTTTATTTACTAATTAAAACTCATTGTAAATACTGCGAAACACCTTGCTAGATATTCCTGTTGCAGCCAATACTCTGACACGATAAATTTTTTAAATTTTATTATCAATAGTTAAGTGTAACTAAAGTCACTTCACCCCAACTAAAACTAAACTAAAAGGAATTCCGTGGTCTTTATCTGGATCTTTTACCGTTTATTTTCTATTTTTCAAAGATACAATTTGTAACGTAAAGGAAAATTACAAGTTTGCAATTTTCTAAATTATTCTCAGACTGTGTAAGTTTTCTCTCATGCATGATACTCTCCAAGCATGCTGGAAAGTATCCCGAAACAAGTTACAAAGTCCCTTTTAACCTGAAGTAACGGCTGCTTGTTATGATTTAATTCCATCAAAGGGTTCGTTCATGGTGACTGACTCTGCAACTGATACAAATAGTCATTAAAGTCCTGTTACCGTCCCGTCAAGAAGTTGTAACAACAATATAAGTTGTCTTCAAGTTCCGAGATCCGGTACGAACTCCCTCTCCCTCTTTCGTCTGATGGATTATTAAAAGTTTTCATATTTTCTTACCGTTTCGATAAACCAACATTATAACTCCGCGGAAGCGGACGAGTGAGCTTAAAATTTAAATAGAGTTTGCTTATTTTCGCTAAAGAAGTTTCACTGACGTTTGAAGACTTATTTGGTGAAGTATTAACTTTTTGCCAAATAATTTCTGTTACTTCACCAGCAAAATCGATAAGTGGAACATTTATCAGCAATTCAAATGATTCGAAGTGAATTTTAAAGGGACTGCTATGTATGAACCTGCCAATGTCAATATCCAATCCCGTATGTTAAAAACTTCATTGATAAATTCATCGGGTAGGACTAATGAATATTTTATTGTTGAGACAGTAAGGAAAACCTTTTGTATTATTTTGATTACGAAATAATCTTATTCTTTGCAAAAATTTCAAGTTTAATTGAATGAATATCCATAAAAAGTTTTTTTCTTTTTGGTGGGTAAAAATCTCAAAAGACATAAGAAGAAATAATTGAATCCTCCTTAAAGTGTGGGACTTTAAACCTACTAAAAACACCTTCCTTTTTAATGCCAGAACCAAATACAATTTAATCAACTAAGGGCTTAGATTTCGCAATTACATAGATTAATTTTTGCTGTGAATTTTACATTACACTCTTGCGGTTGAGTCATTGGTATAAGCGCCTATGTCACCTAGATCTTTGATCCTCTGTGACTACCGCAGTATCTTTAGGGCAACAGAATTTCAGTCCGCTGGATTTGGTAAACCGCAGAAGTTCTGTTGGCCCTGTATCATTTAGATCACTTGGATCCATTATCATGCGGCCCCTAGGTTTGGTACCTGTACCCCGCTAGCATCGGGCAGCAACACAGAATGTGTATGCTTCTTTTTTTTTTTATGAGTAGTGTCAATCTTGAGAGTAAATGGGTGAGACTGATCAGCGTGCCGAGTTCTTCGGCCGAATGTAGCCAATGGTGGTACAAGAGTTTTTATTTCTCTGGAGCATCTGCCATGGAAATATCTGTAGAGCAATGACTGGTCTGCAACTCTTCTTTTATATTCTAGAGGGTGAAGGGTATCTGTGAGAGTTGAGCTGTTTATCAAGCGAATGGCTCTTTTCTGAATGGAATCTAGAAGACTAATAGAATGCCTTGGTGCTGAACCCCAAATGTGCGAGCAATACTCCAGTAGAGGTCGGATTTGAGCCTTGTACGTCGTCAAAAGTTGATCAGGAGTAAAAAACTTTCTGGCTTTCCACAGAACACCTAGCCTCTGGCTTGCCGACTTTACGATGTTAGCAACATGGTCATGCCAAGACATGTTATTGGACACCGTGACTTCCTGCTGCTCTCTTCGCCGCATAGTCGGCAGTTTTTCTCAGTTGCCAGCTTAAGTTTGAAGAGGTGCGCTCTTAGTGCGACGTGGCTAGTGAGCAGGCCAAGCGTGCTGCTTAGCCTACTCCGGTTCATCGTCCAGAGTGCGTCTGCACATCAGCTGTCTCGATGTTCTACAGCCAGTATTTGCATTTCACTGAGCGATATGTTCTTGCTCAAGGATTAGTTTCAATTTATGTTTTGCTTCGGCAATTGGCATTCCGACCCACTGGCATCGCTGTGAAACTAAGTATTTAAAAAAACGAGTTGTTGTTACACTTCTAGATTGTGAGGTTTGCTCCTTTTAAAACATCGTATGTTATCAGTCACGTCCATAACATAACCATCCATAAAAGTTACCATCAAGGTTCCCTTGTGCGTGCAAGCGTTGATTGTGTTTAGCTGCTGTTAACCTACCTATTACATTTATCCGTAATCGTACTAATTTGAAGATTGCGTTGAAGGTCGGTATTTCGTATGTACCTCGGGGCATTTACAATCCGCTTGGTATAATACTTTATTTTGGAACGTTTACATAATTTTTATGTTCGTTTTATTCGTACAGCGGCATAGTTGAATGCCATACGTACAGACGGGCTTTAATATTTCGATGCACTGAAATTTTAGAATATCGACCTAGAATTTAGTAAAGTTTTTTATATTTATTATTTTTTCTTCTTTACATGCTCCTACCACTTTAGCTTGGTATCAAGTATCATTCCCATATACTAGTTGTATTCGCGTATGGTATAATTTGATCATTAATTGTTACAGCTACCGAAGCGACCTTCCTATATGTGCGTTGATTTATAAGTTGACACGGAATTCAGTTTTCTTTATTCGTGTCAGAAATGTAAAATAAATAAAGATCAAGTATTCTACTCGGGTAGCGACAACAACCAACACTACTAAGTCAGTAATGTCGTTTGTTCCGGTATCGGACAGGGTGCTTTTTATAAAACTACACTCGCAGTCATTTGACATCAACATCATCCAAATTTACGCACCAACATGTGATCACCCCGATGAGGAAATAGAAGACTTCTACGAACAAATTCAAGACAACCACTTGTGTCAAACACCTTTTTTAAACCAGAAGGCTCTATACATGGACATCTAGTGCCTATACCCCTGAAAGAATTATTCGCAATCAAATTGACTTAATACTTATTAAAAAGCGATACAGAAACTACATAAAGTCTGCAAAAACATATCCAGGTGCAGACATAAACTCAGACCATAGTCCAGTTGTTGTAGCAGCAAGACTTACACTCAAAAGATGTTTTCAAAGACCCAGACATAATAAGCCATATGTGTCAAGGCTAAAGGACATAAATATAATGAGTAAACTAAAACAAGAACTGAATTCCAGACTTGATGCGATACCCATAACGGAGGCAGCCAAAACCAATGAACTGTGATCCAATATAAAAAATGCTATCATAAAAAGTACCACTAAAATACTTAAGCCTCAACGAAACCACAATAAGAAACCATTGATGTCGGAGGAAATCCTTGATTGGTGTCAACTAAATAAGAAGTGGGACGGCATGCAGAAGATTCGTGCCAGAATAAAACAAGCTCGTGCTTCGTTCCTGAAGATGCGTAAGGTACTTTGAAGCAGAAATTTAAGCTTGCCTCTGAGCATCCGAACGCTTCGCTATTACGCGTCCAGCATACTGTTTTATGGAATGGAAGCTTGAGCTTTGACAGATGCGATGTGCAAAAAATTGAAGGCCTTTGAAATGTGGACGTACAGAAGGCTTTTGAGAATCTCCCAGGTAGAAAGAGTGCGTAACACCGAGGTGACCTGAAAGTTATTATAGAAGGGAAGATCGAAGGACAAAGAGGCCCAGGTAGAAGAAATATTTTGGCTAAAAAACTTAAGACAATGGTATGAAGTGAGCACTAACACATTGTTCCGCCGAGCTGTAGACAAGGTTCAGATAGCGCTGATAATTACCAACGTTCGAGGAAGACAGTGCACCTAAAGAAGAAGAAGTGTCAGATGCATCATTAAGGTACATATTATAGTATTTAGAACATTCACACATAAAATACTTACTTACAAATACAAACATAAATTTGTAGATATAAAAACAATGTAAAGATTACAGTACTTCTCTTCTTCTTCTTCTTACGTTAGGACTACGTCCTGTGTTTGCCTCAAAGGTTGCCCAAAAACAATTGGGACGATGAAGACCAGCTATCATACCATCTTTTTGGTGGGCGTCCAGTTGGGCGTGGTGTGTTGGGCCGCTTCTCTCTCACAATTTTTGCCAGCCGGTCGTTTGGCATTCTGCTAATATGGTCTCTCCATTCTCTTCTTCGGTTTCTTGCCCATCTTACTATGTCTTGGACTTCACATATTTCCCTTATCTCTTCGCTTCTTTTATGGTCAAGTAAGGTATAGCCAGTTATCGATCTAAGAATTCGCATTTCCGTTGATCTAAGAAGTCGCTTTGTAGTCGTGTTCTCCGCTCTGGTCTCTATCGCGTATGTCATAATCGGTCTTACACATGTCTTATATATTCTGACCTTACTTCTGGTACTCATGTGTTTATTTCTCCAGATTATGTCTCTCAAGAATCCTGAGATTAAAGATGCCTTTGTTGTTTGAGCTTTTACTTCCTCCTTAATATTTCTAGTGCTAGTTATATTAGCTCCTAAATATTTAAAGGACATCACTTGTTCTACACTCTGCTCATAGATTGCGAGTTTACATCTTCTGTGTTCTTTGGATATTGTTAGCGATTTGGTTTTCTTGACGGATATTTGCATATTGAATTCTTCAGCTGTTTTTTGAAACTTGTGTAAGAGTCTCTGTAGGTTGTCCTCGTCTTCCGATACGATTACAGCATCATCAGTACAACAAATATAAAAATAGAAAATACGTAATATGATTTTAGACTAGAGCTAAATATTTCTTGCCCAGAAACGGGCGACGTCGATTGCATTTGGCTTTGCTGCCATGAGGTCTTCTGAAGTGCATTAGGCTGGGCACAGTGGACAGGTGTACATGTGTAGCGTGGTTTGTAGTACTCCGCATTCGCAGAGGTTAGAGTCTACAGGGTAACCCCATTTATTGAGAGTATCTCTCGATCTTGCAGTGCCCGTACGTTGTCTGTTCAGTACCTTCCAGGTTTCCCAACTCTCATCGCAGCAAGGAACCAGTTCTTCTTCCGGCTCCATCCAAAGTTGATTTGCTGTCTTCCTCCAAAGGTCTTCTCTGGTTTTAGGTTCTTCATAATCTCCCGTCGATATCAGGAAACTTCGCCTCAATTTTGCTGACTTAAGTCGTTCTTTAAAGGCTGCTGCCTCTCTGTGGACAGCAGGAGGAGCGATGCCAGTCAGATGGTGGATCTTATCCAGAAGTGTGGGCTTCAGGTATCCGGTAATAATTCTATTTGTCTCGTTGAGGGTGACGTCAACTTGCCTTGCGTGCACTGATTTATACCAAACCGGGCACGCATACTCGCCGACAGAATGAAAGAGGGCGAGTGTTGAGGTTTTGAGAACCCTGGGTTTGGCTACCCAATTAAAGCTTGTCAGCTTACGAATGATATTATTTCTTCCGCCAAATTTTAGTTTGGTGTTGAGGCAGTGCCGTTTGTATGTTAGGGCCCTATCTAGTGTTAGGCCCAAGTATTTGGGGCTATGGGCAATGCTCTAGTAGTACCCCTTTCCATTCGATCTGTAGTTTTCTGTCGGCCTGCTTATTTCGAAGGTGAAAGGCGCACACTTGTGTTTTCGTTGGATTTGGCTTCAGCTGGTTACTTCGAACGTAAAGATCTAGTTCTACTAGGGCCTCACTCAGACATTGTTCTACTTCCTCGAATGTTTTTTTTTATGATGTAATTGCACTGTCGTCTGCATATATATGTATATATATAAACTATTTATACCTGCAGAGAGGGGTTGGTCGTTGGTGTAAATATTAAAGAGTAGTGGTGCCAACATACTTTTCTGTGGCAGGCCGTTCTTCTGGTGTCTCCATCTGCTTCATATTTCCTGAAACTACACTAAAAACTCCGATTCTGGAGCAGGTTTCTGAAGATGTTTGTAAGATTAATGTCTTTAGCTGTAGCATATACTTTCTGCATTGGGAGTCTAAATTTGATGGTGTCATATACAGCCGTGAGGTGAATGAAAACGGCACCCGTTACATAGCCCCCTTGGTAACCATCCTCGATATGCTGAGTTAAATTAAGCACTTGTGCAGTACAGCCTTTTTCGGGACGAAATCCAGCCTTTTGCGGTATGAGGATAGGATCCACAGCCAGGGTGAGGCGGTTTTGTATGAGTCTTTCAAAGATTTTATATGTGTGACACAAGAGGGAGATTGGGCGGTAGCTTTAGGGTTGTTAGCTTTTTTACCCGGTTTAAGAATGGCTATGGTATTGGCTTTCCGCCAGATGCTAGGGATTTTGCACCGTTGTAGATAAACGAAATTCGGTTAGATCGCACATAATAAGTGAATCATAAATCACCTTAAAATTATAATGTTAATTTGGTTCTTTGGAAAATATTATATTTTTAGGATTTCATTTTATTTTTTCCCCAAATAAAATTTAAGAAATTGAAAATGGTAATTTAATTAAAATAAGCTACCAATCTATGTAGATATCTCCGTGTAATTACTATGAAATGGTTTTCTTCATTCCATTTTTTTAATGTTCTTATAATTGCCTTATTTTTATACCTGAAACATTGTCACTTAGTTATATTTAAACCTTTATTGAGTGTGGTATAAAGATTTATATTGCTATTCATAAAACGTATTTTTAAAATGTGCGATAGTAATCTTCTTCTTAAGTAACATGTCCTTCTAAAACGTTGGTCACCAACAAGGCTATGCTTACTCTGTCTAGGGCAAGTCTGAACAAAGAGCTTGAGTTGAGTTTATACCAGTCATGTAGATTTTTAAGCCATGATGCTTCTCTGCGGCCCGGCTTTTACCATAAACTTTTCCCTGCATGAAGTTCTGCAGTAATCGGTATTTTTCGCCTCTCATAACATGCCCGAAATATTGCAGTTTCCTCCCTTTGATGGTGGTAAGAAGTTCGGTGGGTTTATTCAGTCGTTGGAGTATTACCAAGTTGGATAATTTTTCCGTCCACGAAACTTTTAATATTTCCATGTAAGCCCACATCTCAAAGGGTTTTAAGTCGTCTTTCTTTGTACTTTTTTATAGTCCAGGCTTCCATACCCTATAGCAGGGTGGAGAAGACAACATCTAAAAAGTCGGATTCTTGGAGTTAACTTCAGACATCTACAGCACAAGACCCTACTCATGTTTATAAATGATGCTCGAGCCTGCTCAATCCTTGATTTTACTTGAGTTTGAATATCCGCGCTGTTAGTTATTATGCTGCCTAGATATTTTATTTGGTTTACTTCCTTCAATAGTTCACTCCCAACTGTTATGTTAGCTATGATATTAGGTTGCTGGCTTATTACTAATACTTTGGTCTTTTTTGCATTTAATCCGAGTCCAGCCATGGCGCATTTTTCGATGACTGCATCCAGTATCTGCCGTAAATCTTCCCGACTGAAGGCCAATAGTACCGTATCGTCTGCGTAGCGAAGGTTGTTTATGATTTCGCCATTTATAATAATATAATAGTAATAATCAAGTCAAAAAAAAGCGAAGTGTTATATATCTCTCTGGTGATGCCAAATTTCTTCTTCATTTTCTTCCTTAGCCATTTGATGTCCAATCCTGAACAAAGGTCTCTTCCAATGATTTTCATGTCGATCTTTGCTGGGTGGTCTCCAATTTTTTTACGCATGTCGTTGGATGTCGTCTCTTCATCTCGCCTGTGTGTGTCCGACACTTCTCTTTAACTCTCTTGGTCTCCATTGCATCAGGATTTACGTCCATTTCAAGTTGTTTCTGGCTAAGTGGCCTGCCCACCTCCACTTCCACCTCGCTACTTTTTTAGTGATGTCGCAAACTCCTGTTCTTATCCTGATGTCTTCGTTACGTATCCTATCTCTCAGACTTATTCTTGGTATTGCTCTCTCCATCGCCCTTTGGCAGACCCGGTGGTGGTTTGTACTGTTTGCTGTAAGTGTCATTGAAGAATGACTTTTGCATTTTTCGAGGAATCTGGAATCCTTTCTTTATCAAGCATTTATTCAGTAGAATTAAGATGGCCAACCAAACAATGGTTGGAATCGCGACCCCTTTCGATTAAAATGATTTTTTTTTAGTTTTCTTTTATCATAAAACGAAGTTTTATTATTATTGTTTTTTGGTGTTAGAATGGCACGCTCGCATAACTATTCTGCTGGTTTATCGTAAATAATACTAATGTTTGGGTAAATTTTAGCTATAAGCTCTTCTACAGTGAAAACAATTGTACCTAACTCCGTAGGGAAAATTATATTATTATCCAGTTCCGGGAAATCACCATTACCTATTTTAAGCAACAGGTATGAGAACTGAAAAAAGTAAAACAGAAGAATACCAACACAAGATGTGACTTACGAAAAATGAAAGAGACTAATGTAAAAACAGAAATAGAAAAGGAATTAGCTGGAAGATTCATAGCATCAAAAGATAGTGGAAATATAGAAGAAGAAATAAATAGATTGAACGATACAGTAGAGAAAATAAAAAAAAAACTGATGAAAGATGACACAATTAAGAAAAAATCGTGGATGACTGATGAAACTTTAAAGTTGATGGAAAAGAGAAGAAGTTTTAAGAACGTAGATATGGAACAATATAATGAAACGCAGAAAATTATAAGACAAAAAATAAGAGAAGTGAAAGAAAAGGAAATTAGAGAAAAATGTGAAGAAATAGAACTTCTCCAAGAGAAACACGACAGCTTTAAAGTACATCGAAAAATGAAAGAAGCCACTGGAAGACATAAAACAAAACAGACAAATAAACTCATGAACAACGAAGGAAAGATGGTCATTGACAAGAAAGAAATTAAGAACTCTTGAAAGTTATACATCGAACAACTTTTCCAAGATGAAAGACCAGAACCACCCGTAATAGAAGCAGAAACCGGACCAAATATGTTGAGTGCAGAAGTAAGAACCATAATAAAGCAAATCGAAGATGGCAAGGCTCCAGGGCCAGATAATTTTCAAGCTGAATTCTTAAAACTTATGGACGACGAGGGAATCAAATGGCTGACCAAGATATTTAATCGTATATACAACACAGGTATTATCCCGCAGCAATGGCTTAAATCGGAGTTCATAGCTATACCAAAAAAGTCGGAAGCCAAAAAGTGCGAGGAATATAGAACAATAAGTCTTATGAGCCACCTACTAAAAATATTCTTAAAAGTCATACACAGAAGAATATATAAAAAATGCGAAGAAGAGATAGCGTCCACGCAATTCGGATTTAAAGACGCAGTCGGGACAAGAGAAGCTTTATTTAGTGTACAAATCCTCGTACAAAGAAGCAGAGATATGGACTGTGACATTCATGCCTATTTTGTGGACTATAGAAAAGCATTTAATAGGGTTCAACATTACAAGATGATAGAAATTTTGAAAAAAACAGGTATAGATGATAAAGACCTAAGAATAATCATAAACCTATATTGGAACCAGATAGCAAGTGTGAGAGAGGAAAAATACCAAACTGAGACACTTAAGATTTTACGTGGAGTAATACAGGGATGTGTATTGTCGCCACTATTATTTAATATTTACTCCGAACACATATTTAGAGAAGCCTTGGACAATTCTGGTAAATGGACAGCGCTTGAATAACATCAGATACGCTGATGATACAGTAATATTTACTGATAATACGGAAGACCTAAAACAACTAATGGATAGACTAACAACCAGTAGCCACCAATATGGACTGGATATCAACATGGATAAGACTAAATATATGATCATAAGCAAGAACAACAATCCCACCTTACAACTAAGATTAGAGGGTGGAACAATTGAAAGAGTCGACAGATATTAATATCTCGGCACCATCATAAATGATCAATAGGACCACTCGCAAGAAATTAAAAGCCGAATTGAAAAGAGCAGAAATGTATTCATTAAAATGTCAGCAGTTATTAAAAGTCGAGATCTAACCATGAACACAAAACTAAGAATGTTACGCTGCTATGTGTTTTCCGTGTTACTATACGGAGTGGAGTCATGGACACTGCCAGAAGCAATAACGAAAAAGATCGAAGCATTCGAGATGTGGTTTTATAGAAGGATGCTAAGGGTATCATGGACAAATCATGTAACTAACATTGAAATCCTTAGAGGAATGTCAAAAGAAAAATAAATCATGAATATAATTAAAACAAGAAAAATACAATATACAGGTCTCATCATGCGAAATGAAAACAGATATAATCTCTTGCAGTGCATATTACAAGGGAAAGTGAAAGTAGGAAGTAGCGCCGGAAGGAGAAGAATCTCATGGCTAAAAAATTTATGAACTTGGTTCTCCATGACAACCACCAAACTATTCCGAGCAGCTGTAAATAAAGTTAGATTAGCCAATGTGGTAGCCAACGTCTGGAACAGATAGGCACCTGAAGAAGAAGAAGAATGATGGATTCTTATATTTTTAATAAGGCTCAGTTTTGTCACTGAAAGCCACAAATGAGGCCGCTTCACGCACGCTTTAATTTTGTCCGCTCGCGTTTCTCTGGGACTATTGGTAAAGTCTGCCGGAAATCACCTGCTAACAATATAGCGACTCCTCCCATTTTACAATTATTATTCAAATATAATTCAAATATCCAAGAACAAATAAAATTAAAATTTTGAATTCTGATCCGATTTAAATAATTCTTTTATATTTGACATTCCAATTGTATTGCATTGTACCAAGCTTTTATGTGAGTTCAACGATTTTTGAATAAAATCGGATTAAGTTTTCAAACATGTGTCAATATAAAATGAATAAAAGGAGTATTGATATCAACTTCGATGCAAATCACCCCCAAAATAACTTTCTACCCATTTTTAACCCCGTTAGGCGATGAGTTTCAATAAAATACGAAACACGTCTTTCATCAATTCTGTTAGAGAATGTTTATGCACAATTTAAAGTAGATTGAACCAAGGAATCACATTGTCCCTTACAAACTTTGCCCTTGTTTTTTACCCCCTTAGGAGCAGAATTTTAAAAAATCCTTTCTTATCGGATGCCTTTGTCATACAAAGAACACACCCTCCAAGTTTCAGGTCTCTACGATCAGCAGATTAGGCTGTGCGTTGATCCGTCAGTCAGTCATTCAGGACAAAGCATTTTATATGTAGACTACAATTATTGTTACAGTTTTTTAAATTTCAAAGTTTTTTCAATTCGTAATCTTTCGAAAAAAAAAATTGTTGTAACCCCATATATCCCCTTTATAACAAACTCAAGCACATTTTGTAGCTATAATAGTATTTACAATATTAAAAAATAACTCGAAAAAAAAAAACCTCCGACAAAAATTAATCCAAATCTAAAGGGATCGCTGCCAACCATTGATCGATTTGACATGGAATGACCCAAATTAATATCAGCAAAACTTTTGAGTCCAAGTGTATATCCAAATGTCTCATTGATTTATCTTCCTCATCCTGTCTATTTCTGCGAGCGGTAAATTTAACAAATTAGTATCGGTGATATATATATTTTTTTTAGTACAGAGGAGGCTTTGGACAACAGACAATAATAAATGAACGCTTGTGCGGTTGCCGCCCTTTCCACGTCAACGATCCGAGGCCGGTCGTCGATACGCGCGTTTCACCGAACCGAAATTTATTAACATTGGACTGTCCACCCACAAGATTAAGTGCAAATACCTCGATATTCAAAGTTTGTTCAGTTATCTGCGTTTTAATCCCCTTCCGAGTACAAATTTACGAGCTATCTTAAACTTCAATAAACCTGGATTCGCCAGATGCGGCGACTATTATTTTTCGCGAAGGGGAAATCTCTGGAGCTTATGCCAGGCGAAAGTTGGGACGCAGCAACAGAAATATAATAAATAATAGAATGCCAAAAGGTACATCCGATATTGAGTTGAAATGACACCACATAGCGTACCAATCACCCACCACTTGCACTTGCGCAGAACGTCTTTTCTTGCCGCATCGTTGCCAACTTCTTTTTTTTCTTGGTATATTTCGGATGAAGTTAGAAATGGAATATGTGCTATTCTTCTTCTTCTTCTTCTTCTTCACGTGCCTTCTCCGCGGTGGAGGTTGGCAATAATCATAGCTATTCTGACCTTGAAGGCGGCAGCTATCCACAGAAGACTATACAGATTATGTGAAGAGCAGATATCTGAAACCCAATTCGGTTTCCGTGATGCCCTGGGAACCAGAGAAGCCCTATTTGCCATACAAGTTTTAATCCAACGGTGCAGCCATGTTAACTGTGATGTATACATATGCTTTATTGACTATCAGAAAGCATTTGATAGAGTCCAACATCACAAATTGATAGGAATATTTGAACAACTAGGCCTAGATGAGAAGGACCAGAGAATAATCACTAACTTGTATTGGCAACAAACGGCATTTTCTAGAGTGGAAGAAGAACGTACAGATACCATATTCATACAACAGGGTGTTAGATAAGGGTGTACTCTTTCCCCCCCCCCCCCTGCTGCTCAATATATACTCTGAACAAATCTTCAAAGAAGCATTAAAGGAGATCGAAGCAGGAATACTCGTTAATGGGAAGGGAGTAAATAACATTGGATATGCCGTCGACACTGTAGTTCTCGCAGATAATCTAGAAGACCTTCAATATCTTATGACGCGAAAAACTGAAACTAGCCACCAATATGTGCTTGATATTAACATCAATAAAACTAAATATATAGTCATTAGCAAATCCCCTATCAATAAAGAACAACTGACAGTTAATAATAAAAACATCAAAAGAACGCAACAATCTGAATACCTACGGACCATGATCTCGTAAATGAGCAGTGGGATCATTCACAAGAAATTGTGTCACGTGCCTATTTTTTTTCCCTTCTACCGTTCCATTAGTAATTGGGTCTCTGATAGTCTGGTGCTCGTATATAGTTTTGCATACCGTATTTTGTTTTAACTTAAGTATATCATTCGTTGTAAATAGTGTTGCCTACCTAGTAGTGATAGGATTTAATTATTAATGGCTGTGACATTTTTGCTAATCAATGGAGATGGAGTGGGGGTTTTTGTTATTAGATTTTGCCTTGATTTTTGGCCTCGATTGTCGTGTGTTGTCAGCTATATTATTGTTTGGTTTGCTTTTCTGTGTGGATGGGCTGGCTATCAATACGGACGAGCGCGATTATGAGTTTGGAACATAGATTTGCGAAGATGGTTGGCTGACGCGTGTCCCGTGTCATTTTCTGATATCCGGCATGGGAGTGAGTAGTTGGGGACAGTCGTTTGGTGTCAAGCTTGGAAGTCGGGTGAGAGATTTGGAACGATTTGATATTAACACGTGAGCAGAATTTCTACGGTTTTTTCTTTCATATCTGGCTGTATTTGGGCCATCTGAATTGGATTTTGAAGAAAAATCATTTGATTTTTAACTTGACCATTCTATCTTACCTTTGTGGTTGATATTTTGGATTTTGGTGTCGAGTTAAAATAACCGCGTGCGGGATCTGATGGAGGGAAGCCATTGTTAAGTAGCAGGTGCTGTTCCATAATTTAAACCGGCCACAAGAGTAGGCCACAGGATTCGTGAATTCGTGTACCCAAAGGTTACAAGTGATTTATTTTAGTATATTTATACGACGTGACTTATTTTTGACACCACGATTAAGTTTTGTTTTAATTTATTAATATGGTACACTGTTGAAAACTATTTATTGCATTGGATAATATGCCAAGGCTGAACTTTGAATAAAATAATATTCTCAATAGTTCTTTGTGTCCAAGTAAGAACGTTTATTCATACTTATTTGTAAATATCCTACAATATTGCTATTTTGAAGGACAGCCATCGTAAAAAGAAATATTTTTAAATAAGCTCGATTGTTTTAACAGTGTAAATTTTTATGTAAATGAAAAAGGAAAAAAAATACAACGTGATTGAATTGGCAGCCGTACGTGAACGTTGATAAAGTATTGTTAAAAAGTTGACTTGTATACGTTTTTTTTTGGTAACCTGTTATTCTTACCTTTGTTTTAATTATTTTATGAAATCGTAAACTTTGGATTTTTGATTTATTGTCGTTTTATAAAGTTGTAAATTTTGAAGTTTCGTTTTATTGTTGGCTGTTAATTTTGATGATATGTGTTATAATTTTGTTATTGTGCTGTGTATTTTAATTTATTGTGTGAGTAAAGTATCCAATATATTTTTGCTATAATTTTATTTATTTGGTTCACCATATTCTTAGTTGTTTATCGTGTGGCTCTGCTAGTGCCTATAAGACCTAGGGGTTTCCGGCTTGAACCGTCTAAGTCGGTGACGCGGCTCACTTTTATATTTTTATATATTTTTTTTCTTCTACCCTCTACGGCTGAGCTCGGGCATAATTTGCCAGTAGAGAGACCACTGGCAGAGTACTCTTTAGAGAACGAAAAAGACGTGGCAATTGGCTGCCTTATAAAAAAAACGAGTACAATATTTCTAAAAATGGCATCACTTTTCAAACACAAAAATTTACAAATGAACACCAAAATAATGCTACGATGCTACGTCTTCTCTGTGTTGCTGTATGGAGTAGAAACATGGACGATGATGGAGGCTACAACAAAAAAACTACAATCCTTTGAAATGTACCGCAGAATTCTGAAGATTCCATGGACAGACTATGTGACCGAACAATCAGTGCTAACAAAAATGAACAAGAAGTTAGAAGTCATGGATATTATAAAGACCAGAAAACTAAAATATCTTGGTCACATTATGCGTAACAAACGTCGATACGGAATTCTACAACGGATTCTCCAAGACAAGATATTGGGAAAGAGAAGACCGGGAAGGAGACGTATCTCATGGCTAAAGAACCTGAGAACGTGGTTCTCTACTACCACGACCGGGCTATTCCGTGCCGCAGCAAACAAGATAATGATAGCCAGAATGATTGCCAACATTCGGACCGAATAGGCACTTTAAGAAGAAGAAAAAGATAATTGCTTTAAGCATGGTGTATCGTTCCTTACGTGTAATGTGCTATTAGGGCAAGTAATTGGGAAAAATCGAGAAAATCTGGCAACACCGCTGAAGAACCGCGTACGTAACTATAAATAAACAAAGAAAAGAACAGTGTCGTACCCGGGTTTAATGATTTGTTGATATCTGTTTTCCTCTTCCACAAAATCTTTGACAAGCTCTTTTGAGCTAAAACAGTGTACTTTGGAAACTATAAACCAATATCGTGCTAATGAATGGGTACACGTATATACTGATGGCTCATATATACCTGAGAAAAGTGGTGTTCTTTGTGGACTCGCAACCGCAATCCTAGCTTTCAGCAGCAACGCACCCACTGACTGCCTCAGAACGATCAGGTGCCGAACATCTTTGTCAGACCTGATTATGGATGGGTTACATGATTTCAATGGATACCAAGTCACGTTAGTATTTATGGAAATGAGAAAGCCGACAACTTGCAAAAGAAGGAACCAGAGTCGAACAGTCCATATGCCTCAAATCCCTCAGAGCCGACCGTAACCACATTAAGCAAGTAGTTGAACGACACACTCGCAGTCTGCCAAAGAGCAAGAGAGAAGGAAAACAGTGGGCGTCACTCACCACGGAACCGCTACCCAGAACCCTGGAGAGAAGCTCGTCGATTTCACACTCTTACTGGATACGACTATCTGCAAGATTGAACTGGCGGAAACCGACATTTGTCTCCTGTGCAGTACAGCAAGAATGGACGGTGCCCATCCAGCTACCTGTCTCCAACTGCAATCGACACCAAGAAATACTACACTTACACTTCGATACTGGGAGGCTCGACGTCAGATGGCGGAACTGCCGCGGATGGGCGCAGGATAAAGTAAAGTAAGTATATCTGTTTTCCTGTTTGCTTTCGGAAAATCGCTTGCATTAGTGCTCCGTATTTTGTGTTCCCTCGTTGTTTTTACAAACATTGTGCATTTCTGACATTCCTGTAGTTTAGTTTCCTTAAGTTTTTACTTTAGTTAATTTTAAGTAGTCTCTCAAGTGCTTGGGCAAATTCTAGACACAATGAAGTGCATGGTTTTCAAGTCCTGCCCTCGTTATACTTTTAAATATCCCGCTAAATATATTATTTATTGCGCAAACTCAAAGGTAGGTAAATTGCCCTTAGGGTTGCCAAATCATATATCATTGATTGGCGTTCTAGTATTTATTATATTTCTGTGGAAGCAGCATGCTAAGTTAACGTGACGCAGAAGAGCAAACATTGTAAGGTAGCTAGTTCTATCTTACCATCATGTCATTGAGGGCTTTAAAAAATGTGCATACAATTGTATTGTTTTAAGGTCGTATCTCATATTAAATTTAATTTTAAAATTTTAAACGTTTCCTAAAGACCTAATGTTCTCTAAAAGAAGCATGATAACAGTATTCAGTCACTTCAGGTTTGACCGAAACCTTACTTACTTACTGCCAGGGCCATTTATAGCTTAGTTAACTTTTTTTCTCGCCAAAATGTCCTCTCTTCTGCCTCGTCTTTAGTGACGTTTATTTGGTTTATATATTTTTTAATTTGAATTTTTCATCTTAGTTTAGGACGAACTATTCTTCGTAAATCCTTGATTTGTGTTTCCCAGTTACTCTTCGTTATCAATAGAGAATGTGCAGACATAAAAATATCTAGGAACCTGGATAGAACAATTTGGTGACCAAACAAGACAGATAAGAATGAGAATAGAGGTAGACATATCAAAATTTGTGAAAATGAACAATTTTTTTACTAGTCGGGATATCAAGATGGAGCTTAGGATAAAGATGCTACGTTACTATGTGTACTCCGCGATTTTATATGGATTTTTTTTTCTTTCCATTAAAACTGCAACTGGTCAATTATGACCAACCAGCAATTTTGCTTTAAAGTACTTAAATACTAATGACTAAATCTAAGACATCACCCACTGCTGCTTCTTAACTTCTATCTCACCAATAACTTGTTTGTTGTGATAACTACTTCTTATACACTAATCACTTTACAGCACTAATTCAAAGGGATTTACTCTTTTTAATCGTCTCTGTTGATCCCAGTTGTCTAAAATCTGCAACACTTCAATGTTGTGGTGATTGTGTAGCCTAGACTCGTACTTCCTTACATATCGTTTGATTTCCTCAGCTACTGTTGGAATTCCTAGATCCCTGTGTAGATCGCAATTTCTAACATACCATGGTGCATTTATTATTCCTCTCAGCACCTTGTTTTAAAATATTTGTATTATGGCTACATTGCTAGGTTTAGCGCATCTCCACAACTGTATGCCATAGGTCCCTACAGGTTTTAATACCTGTGTATATAACAGGAGTTTATTTTGGATAGAGAGGTGAGATTTTGTATCGTGCCTTTTTTTTCCCTTCTACAGTTCCATTATAATTGTGTCTCTGATAGTTTTGTATTCCTCAGGTACTCGTAAATAGTGTCGCGTACCGTATTTTGTTGTAACTTAAATATATCATTCGTTGTAAATAGTGTTGCATACCTTGTTGTAATAGGATTCGATTGTTAATGGCTGTGGCATTTTTGTTGATCGCTGGAGATTGAGTGGGGTGTTTTCGTTATTAGATTTTGCCTTGGTTTTTGGCCTCGATTGTTGTGTGTTGTCGGTTATATTATTGTTTGGGTTGCATTTCTGTGTGGATGGGGCTGGCTATCAATACGGACGAGCGCGATTCTTGGTGTGGAGCATGGACTTGCGAATATTCTTGGTTGACGTCAATTCCGTGTCATTTCTTGATATCCGGCTTGGAAAGTAGTCTATTCGTGTGGTGAGAGTCTTCGAAGTCGGGTGTGGTGAGAATTTTTGGGACGGTGTGATATTAACAAGTGTGCAAAACCTTTACGGTTTTCCTTTCATATCTGGCTGTATTTGGGCCATCTTAATTGGATTTTAAAGAAAAAACATTTAATTTTTAACTTGACCATTCTATCTTACCTTCGTTGTTGATATTTTGGATTTTGGTGTCGAGTTAAAATAACCGCATGCGGGATTTATTTGAGGGAAGCCATTGTTAATTAGCAGGTGCCGTTCCATAACCAAACCGGCCACAGGAGTAGTGCATTCGTATCATCCATATCGACGATAAATTGCAGTGTTATAAAGACTTGTTTGGTGTTTTTAGCAGGAACTCCGTATTAAGGTGTTCAAGATTAAAGTTATTTTTTTTTATATTTGATCTACAATATGCGTTTACCCAAAGGTTACAAGTGATTTATTTTAGAATATTTAACGACGTGACTTATTTTTGACACCGCAATTTAGTTTTGTTTTAATTTATTAATATAATACATTATTAAAGACTATTTATTGCATTAGATAATATGCCAAGACTAAACTTTGATTAAAATAATTTTCTCAATAATTCTTTATGTCCAAGTAAAATATTGTCTTCATACTTATTTGTAAATATCCTACAATATTAATATTTTAAAGGACAACCATTGTAAAAATATTTTTAAATAAACTCGATTGTTTTGGCAGTGTAAATCGTTATGTAAATGGTAAAAACATGAGTAAATTAGCAGCCTTATGTAAACGTTTGATTTAGTATTATTAAGGAGTTGACTTGTATACGTTTTTTTTGGTAACTTGGTAAAGTCTGTTACTCTTACTTTTGTTTTGGTTATTTTATAAAGTTATAAATTTTAAATTTTTGGTTTGTTTTAGCAAGAAAATTTACCATAGCTGTTAATTTTGACTATATTTGTTATAGTTTTATTAGTGAACTGTGTACTTTGATTTATTGTTAGCTGTTGATTTTGACTATATTTGTTATAAGTTTATTATTGAACTGTGTACTTTGATTTATTGTTAGCTGTTAATTTTGACTATATTTGTTATAATTTTATTATTGAACTGTGTACTTTGATTTATTGTAGGAGTAAAGTATTCAATATATTTTAGCTATAATTTCATTTATTTAGTTCACCATAATTTCAGTTGTTTATCGTGTGGCTCTGCTGGTGCCTATAAGACCTAGGGGTTTCCGGCTTGAACCGTCTAAGTCGGTGGCGCGGCTCTCCTTTATATATTTTTTTTCTTCTACCCTCTACGGCTGAGCTCAGGCATAATTTGCCAGTAGAGAGACCGCTGGTAGAGTACTCTATAGAGAACGAAAAAGACGTGGCAATTTCCTGCCAAGTATCCAATACTTATTTCTATATCTGAATTCAAGTTTTCTTCTTTTTACTTTAATGTTTTCTTTCCAGCGCAACTTGGCGTCTAAATTCATCCCGAGATATTTAGCTGTGCTTACCAGTGGTACTTGCCTGTTCTTTAAAAATATGTTTTGATGACCTATAGAAGATTTATTTGTAAAGTTTACATAGGTTGTTTTTGTCTCGTTTAGCTTGATGCGCCATTGTTTCGTCCATTTACCTATTTTATTAGTCGCTTCTTGTAATTTTATTTGATAGGTATGTCAGCAATTTTTTTCCTACTGTCAATACAGCCGTGTCATCGGCAAAAATTGCTATTTTCGTGTCATTAGGTGTTGGGATATCCTATGTATAAAGAAGATATGGAACTGGCCCAAAAACGCTACCCTGCGGCACCCCAGCGCATATATCTATTAAATCTGAGTAAATATTTTCTTGCCTTATTTGGAATGTTCTGTGTAAAATATTTGATCTAAGTATATCTGAAAACTGTAAAGGTAATAATTTCCTTAGTTTATATTTCAGTCTTTCGTACCAGACCTTATCGAATGCTTAAGATATATCTAAGAAGATAGCGGACCAAATTTTCTTTTCTTCTAGTGTTCTTTCTATACATACATATAGTCACGTTTTTTTCCCGTAGGAGTAGGCAAAGACCACCTCCTTCCACTTCCGCTACGGTTCTTACACACATCTTTTGCTTCCTCTACTTTCATCAGTGCTCTCATACATGCTCGTCGGTTGTTGGTACTCTTGACCCGGCCTTTCTTCAAAACAATGTTGATCTGATCGAGATCGATGTTCGCCGAGGTTGACCTCTACCGACTTCCGTCCATTCACACTTGCCTTATAAATTTGTTTCGTCAATCTTCCTTCATCCATCCTTTCTACGTGTGCAAACCATCTAAGCATTCCTTTATCTATCTTAGTAACCACATCTTCTTTTACACCACATCGTTCTCTTATCTCACTATTCTTTACTTTATCCAACCGAGTCATTCCGGCTATACTTCTCAGACTACTTATCTTCACAGCATTAATCCTATTTTCATGCTTCTCCTGCCAAACCCAACATTTACTACCATACATAAGTGTAGGAACCAACACTCCTCTATGCACAGCCAGACGTGCCTTTTTTGGCACTTTCTGGGTGTTTATAAAGCTATACAGTGCCCCATTCATTTGTTTTCCTGTCAACACCCTTCACTCTATGTCACTGTCATACTTTTCATCTCTCGTAAACTTTGAACCCAGGTATACAAACTCATTTACTTGTTCCACTCTTTCTTCCTTAATCAGAACTTGATAGTTTGCATTGCTCTCTTTTTTTTCAAAAACCATTACTTTTGTTTTGCTAACATTTATTTGTACTTAAAGATAATGAGCAAACAGCTCTGCTTTCTGATAATTAGTTTTTGCCCAGTCTCCGTCTGGATTTCTTATAGGCGGGTACTCATGGATTGGTTTTTTAAACTTTTTTGCAGCTTTTCACAGAGAATATTAACTTTCTTTTCCATTCGTCAGATTTCTTAAATATGAGTTGATAGTGTCATTTTTTAACTTTTGTATTTGTCTTTTAAGGTCTTGAGTGAGTTTGTATATTATATTTTTATCAACTGGATGCCTTGTATGTTGCCATACTTTCCTTTTTCCTTTTTTTGCCTATCAGATGTTTAATCTCTGTGGATAGTTATTTCCTGCCAACTTTCTTTTTAATTCTGGTGTGTACATACAGCAGTTATAATCCTCACACCAAAATTTTTCGCTGTCGGGCTTCATTTATACTTTTATAGTTCATTGCAGCAATGCAATTTTCTATAATTTTCGCACATTATAGTATTTTCCGTTTTGGAAAGTTATTACCGGGTGGTGCTTGTTAAAAAGTACAAATGTCGCCACTAACGCTTTTGCGTGGTCCTTTATGTGTGCTTAATAGGAGTCTTGGATTGAATGTATTTGTTCGAGAAAACCTGCCCTGTACTGATGAGGAGCAAACACTCCGAAACTAGTGTACAGGTGGTTTATTCGTGCATATAAATTCAATAATCCTTTCTCTTATTTAACAAGCATCCGTATATCTTGCTTCTTGTGATGGGGTAGTATACACGGTTATATATCAGATGTAATTCAATGCCTGGCGTTGGCATATAGCCAGAGGAGTATTTTGTTTTCTGATATATAATGATGGTTTGGACACGTAGAAAGGATGGATGAAGGAAGATGACGAAACAAATTTATAAGGCGAGTGTGAATGGGCAAATCGGTAAAGGTCGACCTCGGAGAATATATCTCGATCAGATCAACATTGTTTTGAAGAAAGGCCAGGTCAAGAGTACCAACAACCGAAGAGCATGTATGAGAGCACTGATGAAAGTAGAGGAAGCAAAAGATGTGTGTACGAACCGTAGCAAGTGGAAGGAAGTAGTTTCTGCCTACCCCTATGGGAAAAAGGCGTGACTTTATTTATTTATTTATTATTTTATATATAATCGACCCACTTATACCTATGTATTAAAAATATGTAGGCACATACAGCAGTTAAAATCCTCGCATCTAATTTTTTCGCTGTCGGGCTTCATTTATACTTTTATAGTTCATTTTCTATAATTTTCGCACATATATATATATATGTATATATGTATGTATATATATATATATATATATTTATATATATATATATGTATATATATATATATATATATATATATATATATATATATATATATAAAATTAGAGCATAAAGTAAAAATGGACACCACATATCACCTCCCGGTGGTTAGGAAAGGTAACGAAGCAGGGGTCACAGCTATGGGTCAAAATAAAAATCCCCTGCACGTCTTAGTATATGTGGTGTAACTTGCAAATCTGGCTAGGCATAAAGTCAATTAGAGGACTAGCTATAGAAAAATAGTTCAATAATAAAAAAAAAGTAGCGGCCACTATCACTCTCCCATCTCATCTTTTCCAGATGATACCTCAGAGGGCAATGTTCAGTAAGGAGTCCCGTCACCAGTTTTAAATATTTCCTGTCCAAGACCAAACACCTATCCGAATGAACATTTCCAACGTTTTGTTAGCGCAGTTTAGGCGCAATAAATTGCAGTCGGGCGATGAATAATCAGTGTAGATAAAATTTAGATACGCCATTATACGCCCGAAACAAAAATACTTTTAAAACAGTGGACTACGAAGGGGGAATTGGCTCCAAAAAAGCAAAAATGTTTTGGCAGGAAAAGTGATGGCAACTGTTTTTTGGGATAGTCGTGAAGTTATCTTAATTAATTATCTTTAAGGAAAAAATATTACCAAAGCAAACTGCGCATTATTACTTGACGGCCACATTTGCAGAAAAAAATGTTTACCCAGACAATTCGCCGTCTCACAGCTCAGCGGTTGCCATGGCGAAAATTCACGAAATACAGTTTCATCTGCTTGACCACCCTCCTAACTCACCAGATTTAGCTCAAAGTGACTTCTTTTTGTTTTCCAATCTAAAAATTTAGACAGGTTAAAGTGACATTTTTCACATGGGTGGGAAATATTGTATTTCACACCCTTGTCGATATGTGCTACTTTCTGTGGGACTGTGCACTTCGATATACATTACTTTTCTATGGTGGTCGTAGGAAAAATATCTTGCATTCTTTTTAGATCGGAAACTTTTCAGACCATTAGTTTTAGTTGCTGTGTAGTCACAGTAGTAATTGGACTATACAGAGTGTACCAAAAGTCTGGAAACGGACAATTATCTTGTAAATTGCTAGTCCGAATTGGGACAAGACTATTTTCAGATACGGAGATACCAGATTTAATATTTGCACTGTTGTCAGAATTGCCGTTTTCCTGATATTATAAGACACTTGGGTTTCTTAAATACATCACCCTGTATATATTTAGTCATTATTGAAATCTCTTCTTCAATACGACTTCAGCCATATGTAACACTTATGATTATATGTGGTCTAGAAGGTCTTAAATAATAAAACAGAAGTGTGGCGACGCCTAATTGTCTCAATAATTTTTTTAATATTATTTAATAATTTAATAATTGAAAGATAACATTTTTAACATAATGATTACTTAATCAAGTATTCAAAATGTGCTCAGATAATTGTCCGTTTCCAGACTTTTGGCCAAGTCTGTATATAATGCGTAGTTGCGAAAAAAATTCCAGACAGATTGGAAGTCCCGTTACAAAAAAGATTGGCAACCACTGGCCCAGCCCAATTTAAACTTAATAGCAAATAAATTACACGTTCATTTTTGTGTATATGCAAAGATAGAACAGAATTAGAGATTAAAGTATTAAGCTTTTCACTGCATTCGAAGAACATTAAAGATAGATTAAGAGGGTGTGCAAAAAAAAACCGGTTTTAATAGGATTTTCTTGTTAATATTGAAGTAAACACTATTTGCGTTTTGTGAGGTCATTGTGATAAGAAAAATTAGTTCGAGTCATATCTTTTTAAAACGTGTATTTGTTAAAAAAAATAACTATAAAAACATGTTTTAAAATCGATTTAAGCACAAAAACATGCGACAAAATTCATCTCCACTAATTCATCCGATTTAATCTAAATGAAAATTAAAAAAAACATTGTAATCATTAGGGCTTGGAAATGCCGACAGAAGTAAAAACTCCTCCTCCTCTCAGATGCCATTTCTATTGAAGTTGGCGACCACCGTGGCAAATTCTTCTTTGTTCTGAGCTTGATGAATTAGGATACTACCATTTATGTTTGTCCAATCTCTTATGTTTCTGAGCCAGGACTTTTTTTCCTTCCTATACCTCGTTTACCTTCTATTGTTTCCTCCAATGTCAGCATTCCTCGTGTCGCATTAGGTTTCCCAGGTAGGTTTATCTTATCCTAATTGTATTCGTTAACTGGGGGCGGGTATTCATTTTAGTTAGAACTTCTGCATTTGTTGTTCTGGTAGTCCAGATTATACAGAGCATTCATCTATATATTCACATTTCGAAGGCGTTCATTTTCCGGAGTTCTTTCTGCTTCAAAGTTCATGTCTCGCAACTGTATAAGAGGAGGGACCATGTATAACTATTTACTGTCCTTAGCCTAACCTCTAGCGATAGCCCTGGGAAACCTGCCTGGCTATTTCTATACTGCTTTTAATCTGCTTCGCGTGGTTAAGTTGGTGGTTTTTCTGCCCAAGTATATGTAACTATGGACATTTTGGAGGGTGACGCCGTTAATTATGATATTTATATGTTGTTCTTGTGTCTTTTTCTTTTATTGTCATATCAGGTCCTCCTGTCTCTCTAAGATTCCTTGACCACGAGGCTTGTCTTCTGACGACTCCTCTACGGCCTTCTATCTTGCCCTTCATTATAAGTTGAAGGATACGGTAACAATTGTTTCAATAAATGAACATTTTTTTGCACTCGTTAATTCAAATATTTTTTGTCTCTCTTCTATTCGGACGCATCGGCCGATGGAGTGGAAGAGAGATAGATGCGAACGCTTAGACCAATCGTGCCTCTCTATTGCTTGTTCCGCGCTTTCGCTTGCACGCTCGGATCACGCTCGTGACAATGAGTCATGCTTTTTCGTGCGTGCGGCCGGCGTTCATCGATTTATAAGACGTTATCACGTCAAAAAATGTTCACCATCACCCGGTCTATAATGATTCGTGCCTCTGTCTGTATATACTAAACTAATAAATGGAAAATATTATTTTAATACAAAAATGTAAAAGAATTATTGTACGCTGTACTAAGAAATTGTGCAAAATATGACTTCAGGAAATGTTTCAAGTGGATAACAATAATTCGATAATAAATTTATTCCTTGTATCACAAACATAGATCTAATTGAAGCATTTATATTGTTACAAGCCGGTCCTGTCGGCGACCGAAGATCGACCGCGGTTGGGGTGCATATTCATGACCGCTTTGTCGGACCGGCAAAGTCTAGCAACTGCGTCGCGAAGGTAGAACGGTCTGGAATTGTGATTTAAAAATAAAAAAAGGACAGCGGTCGTAACAAGGGACAGTTTTAAAAGTGTTTACGAGTTATGAAATGTAAATAGTTGTAACAGTCGAATATCTAAGTAAATATCTATGTGATTCATAAAAGTAAAATTTATTGTGCAAAAGTATTGGAATAAAAATTGTTTTGTTACTGTATCGGGAGTTTTAAAATTACCAAACCCACAGAAGAAGTAAATATCGTAACAATGGTGTCTAAAGTGGGATTTTTGCAAAAAAGAGAAGATTTATGGTGAATACAAGAAATACGCCATACGACGACATGGAGGACGTTATAAAATTTATGAAAAATCAATTTGAGGAGTTAGAAAAACGACGATAAGAAGAAAAATTGGAAGAAGAAAAACTACGTGTGGAAGAGAAAAAACGACGACAAGAGAAAAGAAAAGAAGATGAAAAGGACAACGGTCGTTACAAGGAAGAGTTAAGTTTTAAAAGTGTTTACGAGTTATGACATGTAAATAGTTGTAAAAGTCGAATATCTAAGTAAATATCTATGTGATTCATAAAAGTAAAATTTATTGTGCAAAAGTATTGGAATAAAAATTGTTTTGTTACTGTATCGAGAGTTTTAAAATTACCAAACCCACAGAAGAAGTAAATATTGTAACAATGGTGTCTAAAGTGGGATTTTTGCAAAAAAAAAAAAGATTTATGGTGAATACAAGAATTAAGCCATACGACGACATGGAGGACGTTATAAAATTTATGAAAAATCAATTTGAGGAGTTAGAAAAACAACGACAAGAAAAAAAAATTGGAAGAAGAAAAACTACGTGTGGAAGAGAAAAAACGACGACAAGAGAAAAGAAAAGAAGATGAAAAGGACAACGGTCGTTACAAGGAAGAGTTAAGTTTTAAAAGTGTTTACGTGTTATGACATGTAAATAGTTGTAAAAGTCGAATATCTAAGTGAATATCTATGTGATTTATAAAAGTAAAATTTATTGTGCAAAAGTATTGGAATAAAAAATGTTTTGTTACTGTATCGAGAGTTTTTTAAATTACCGAACCCACAGAAGAAGTAAATATCGTAATAATATAATTACTTTACAAAGTATGTTGCAGGTTTTTCAGTAACGTAATGTTAGTAAGTGTGTTTAAATTGACATTCCCTAAAATAGATTTTAAATTTTTGCAGATAAAGAAACTAAAAAAAAATTGATTCCAAACCTCTCCTGGTTATCCGCTTCACTGATATTCGTTTCCCATAATTTATCTACTCCAACATTTTTAAGCTGAAAAGGTAAGGGGTTAGCAGGTTTGCCAATATTGAATATTTACTCAAAGATTGTTTACGCTAGTAGAATATTTGAAAATAAAATTGGGCAGAGTAAAGGAATTAATGAAATGAATTTTATTTAGTCGCGGATTTTGATTTTACTTTAGGGCTTATTAATTTAGCTCGAATAAGATAATAATTTTATTTGGAATTAACATCAATAAATAACAACGACATTGTGTGGAAGTAGTCTACAATGGAAATAAAAAAAATTGTGAACGCAACTGCTAATAAATGTTTGTTTCAAATAAAGCCTGGCTATTAGTTTTTTATCAATTAAGCATAAAAAAATGAATCATAAAAATGTGTCTGGTAATTTTGCCGCTATAATTTAAGTCGCGTTTAAACCGGACATAGCAACATAGCAACTTTAATAATTATTTGTAAATTAAGTCCATCACTTTTTTAAAGGAAAATAAATATTTTTAAATAATTTTTGTTTTAAATTGGATTAATTATTTACAATAATAAGTTTGGTAAATATTTACAATCGCTGATGGTGCGAAAAATGGCTCTAAATTTTTATGGCATGTTTTTTATCAGTAACGAATGATATTTTATGCAATATTGAGGAGGGGAAAGTCTTTAGACACCTAAAAAAATTAAAAACTACCCCTAAAGTAACTTTTTTGAAAATATCACAAATTGCCTATAAATTTGGTTAATATCACTTTTAGAATTTTTGCATTAGAAACTAAGATATTTGTAATAAACCGGGTAGATTTGTCGAATCACGGCTCCGCCTTGAAAGTGCTCCACATCTTTTTCTAACGTTTTTTACCACTAGTATGTAGTATCCCAAGTAATATTAAGGAGGCGCATGGCTTTGGACCCCTAAGGGTTTGGTTAGGTTAGACTATTTTTTTTACTTTTACTGCCTCAATTAATACCGATTAATATTAACCTAACCTAACCTAACACCAACAGTACCTGACGAAGAACTTTGAAAATGCGACGACGTATTAGAAAATACCCCAATATTTAGATTGCATTAAAACTCTACTCGCGTATAATGATAGCTTTTATCATCGAGAATAATAGCTATCATTATACGCTCGTTGAAGAATATACTATTAGATATTGTTTACAGTTGTAGGGGTCTTTTCTAATACACCTCCGCATTTTTAAAGTTCTGTTGGTGTTAGGTTAGGACATTGGGTTAGGCAAATAAAAATCGGTATTAATTGAGGAAGTAAAAGTAAAAAAATTAGTCTAATCTAACCTAACGTCCTAACTCAACACCAACATTACCTGGTGAAGAACGAACCTTATTTTTTTTAGGGGTCCAAAGCCATGCGCCTCCTTAATATTACTTGGGATACTACATACTAGTGATAAAAAACATGTCATAAAAATTTGGAGCCATTTTTCGCAAAAGCCGCCATTGTACATACCTGGTTTATTGCAAATATCTTGGTTTATATTGCATAAATGCCAAAAGTAATACGTACCAATTTTATAGGCAATTTTAATATCCACATTTTTTGTAAAAAAAAAATGTCCGTATATTTTTACGTTTTTGGGATATTTTAAAAAAAATTACTTTAGGGATAGTTTTTAATTTTTTTAGGGGTCCCAAGACCCTTCTCAATATTACTTGGGATATTACATACTAGTGATAAAGCCATTGGAGCCATTTTTCGCAAAAGCCGCGATTGTAAATATATACCATAAGTTTTAAAAGATGACTGCTTTAAATTTTTTTTTAGTTTGAAAGTACAAAAAAACAATTTTTAAAATGTATTTCAAACTTTTATTGTTAACATTTTTTAAATGTTATATTGTATGTTTTTTTGACTGTATAAAAAACAAGCAATTTGAGAAAAAAATATAGATATTGTAAAATTTAATTTAAAATTTTTTGTATGAAATTTTCAAGAAATGAAAAAAAAATTTGGATTTAAAATTAATACCTATAAGTAATAATAATAATATAAATTATTGGTGCCAGGCGAAGACGACGATAGAAGCGTGGCGGCTGGAGAATTGCGCTGAGGTGTGGGTGGCTTTACCTGAACCTCTAAGGCTTAGACTTACTCCTGCTGTTGACGACGTCTTCCTCTACGTAGGTGTTAGATTTCTTCAATAGTCAGTTGGCTGGTTCGTAGATGCCCACCTGCTGTAGGCTGTCAGTTTTCCTGTTGGCTTTGAATTTAACTTTGATTTTACTTGATTGCATTTATATACATGTTTGTTAACACGTGGTGTTGTAAAACGGTGCTTCCTTTTAGGAGGTTAGAACAAAAGAGAAGCGAGGTGCGGTGCTTTTAGCGGTGAGATGTTCTTCGGTCGGCGGATACAATGGGAAAGAGGGCGAGAGGCTGGAAATCCGGTAAAAAGTGGCTTCGTTTCCCGCGCTGAATTCAGCGTTTTTATTGGTCAAAAGCGTAACCGTATTTTTCACGTGATCTTAAAGCTGATCTCTAAAATTGCACACGACCCGGGCACAAGCAGTGGAATCCTCGGAGTTATTTCAGTGCACGTATTAAGCTATCGTTTACCCCATACATAGACAATATTGACCACAATTAATTTCTCACCACTCTGTCATAAGCGCAGTAGAAATTGACATTGACATTTAGCCAAGAGTTTTTTTACTATACCTCGTAATGAAAAGACCTGATCCATACATCCCTTTCCTCTTTTAAATCCTGCTTAAACATCCCATATTATCAGTTTTATTTGTAAATCTTTTAATCAATATCTCTGCATATAGTTTGCCAACGCTGCTGAGTAAACAAATGCCTCGTTTGTTCCTACAGTCCTGCTGTGAATCTTTTAACTTGTAAAGTAGCACGATAACGTCCTTGCACCAGTCGTCTGGTACGCTACCGCTTCTCCAATAAAGGTTAAAAGGCAGTACATCAGACTAAGTACTACGCCATTTTCAGCCATCAGCATTTCAACCATAATCCTGTCGTACCTTACAGCCTCACCTAATTTCATACTGTTCAACGCTTTCACAATCTCTGTCGAACTGTGCTTGTGTATCTTCCTTCTCAAATAAACTTTCGAAGTATTGCTTCCATGTCTTTAAATGCATTTTTTTTTACCATACTACTATCGTGGTTTCTGTTTTTTTTTCCGTTGCAAGGTACGAGGGCAGTTTGATAAGTCAGTGACTTTTTGAATTTTCCGCGCAGTTACTCCAAATACAACAGTGCTGCCGTCAACTATAATCTATCAGTGGGCAACTTTCTAATTTTGAGCAAGCTACGTCGTGCAGTTAGTGTTTGATAGCCGTTCAAAGCAGACAACCTCGTGAATTTTTACGAAAATGGAAAAAAGTGAATTTCGTGTGCTGATTAAGCATTACTTTTTACGTAAAAAATCCATCACTGAAACTAAGGAAAGACTTGATAAATACTACGGGGACTCGGCACCATCAATTTCAATGGTTAAGAAGTGGTTTACAGAGTTCCGTTGTGGTCGCGTACCAGCACTAGTGACGCCGAACGTCCAGGTCGCCCAAAAGAAGTGATCACGCCGGAAATCGTCGATAAAATCCATGAAATGATATTGGATGATCGGAGAATGAAAGTGCGTAAGTTGGCTCATGCTCTAAGTATCTTAACTGAACGGGTACATAATATTTTACACGAATATTTGGACATGAAAAAACTCTCTGCGAGATGGGTGCCGCGATAGCTCACACTCGACCATAAGCGCAATCGTGTGACCACTTCAAAAGAGTGTTTAGCGATGTTCAGCTGTAATCCGGACGAATTTTTGCGCCGTTTTGTTACTGTGGATGAAACATGGATCCATCACAACACGCCAGACACCAAGGAACAATCGAAACAGTGGGTTGCTCGAGGTGAACGTGGACCAAAGAAGGCGAAACAGAGTCTGTCAGCCAACAAGGTCATGGCCACAGTTTTTTGGGATGTACGCGGTGTCATTCACATCGATTACCTCAAGAAAGGTAAAACGATTACCGTCGAATATTATTCAAAGCTTTTGAACAGATTCGACGTTGATTTGAAGCAAAAACGGCCTCATTTGTCGAAGAAGAAAGTGCTGTTCCATCAAGACAATGCACGTGTGCACACTTGTCTAGTCACGATGGCCAAAATCCACGAATTGGGATACGAACTGCTACCCCATCCAGCACATTCTCCAGATTTAGCCCCCTGCGACTATTTTCTGTTTCCAAACCTAAAGAAATGGCTGGGCAGTAAGAGATTTGAGTCGAATGAAGAAGTCATTACCGAAACAAACGCGTGTTTTGAGAGCTTTAAAAAACCTATTATTTGGAGGGAATAAAAAATTTAGAAAAACGCTGAACTAAATGTATCGAGCTAAAAGGTGATTATGTAGAAAAATAAAATGTTTATTTGCGGAAAAAAATTTGTTTTATTCAAAAAGTCACTGACTTATCAAACCGCCCTCGTAGTATTTTTACCTCTGGCTGTTATTATAGACTTCCAGAAGGGTTAAATATCATTTCGGAGATTAACAAATAACCTTCCATAAAATTAATCTTTATCACTCTCCTTTTTTCCTGCCACAACCTCTTTTGTCACACATTTCAACCTTTTATACTCATTCCTTGCCTTGTTTGAATTCTGTCGTTGCATTTCCTTTCTTTGATTGGCTTTTATAGCCTGCCAATACAGGCAGGGTTTCTTTTTCTTTCTTACTGCTTTTTGAACCTCTACGCACATTTTCTGTAACTTAACAAAAGCTTTACGCGCATTTTAGAGTGTAACGCATGCTTATTTATCGATGTTCATCCGAAAAAATTACCGTTTCCTGTATTACTTTATTGTTGGACCTCGCATCTGTACATTATGTATTTTCAGTCAAAATAAACCAATAAAACCTAATAAATATCTTTAGGAATTGACGAAAAACTAGCCATAAATTAAATGTTTTATGATCCCTTTAATCCGCCATCTAAAACTGATCTCCACATCATCGCGTTTATCACAATAAGCCGTTAGATGTCACCGAACACGCACTACTCGTGACCGTCGGTAGCGTCGTTTCATTTACAATCGAACCCCGAAAACTAATCGATCCAACATTACCGGTGCATCGAGAAGACGATGTTATATAGTGCAACACAACCGTTAATTACAACTAAAATTAAACGCAATTAAACATGGACGTCGAGGCCCTTATCGCCATCTTGATAGTTTACACGATATGTAGTTTATTGTGCGCCGGGTATAATGTTGTTGCTAATTACTTCACGTTGAAAGGAATTCGGACGGGGAACAGGCACTCCAAATACTACTTGATGCATTGTTTGAGTAACGCTCTGACTATTAAATGCGTTCGTAAGGAGTTGAATGCGCAGATGGAGGATTTAAGAAACAATCTTACCCAACGAAGAAATATTGCAATAATTTCTACGACCGACAATATTGAAGAGAGAGCCAAACCGATAACTGAAGATTATTATGAAGATTTTGAAAATTATTATTACAAGCCCCCAATGTAGGAGAAACGCATCATTTATCTACACTGTACACAACTATTGGGATATGACGAATTGGGATGTGAAATCTAGTGGTAAAAAATAGAATTATTCCTATACCTAGAACATGGTGTTAATATTAATATTCAAGTAAATAATAAATCAAATTGTGTTTGTTTGTTTGTTTGTCCTTTACGCCTTTTTAAACCGCTTGACCGATTTTAATAAAATTCTGTAAATGTATATTGATTGCATCAATTTAAAAGATAGGATTTTTTTTTCGGTAAGTCACTACAAAAGGGGTGAGAGGAGACTAAAATATAAAAGCTATAAAAAATGGCCAATACTAGTGACGAATTTATAGTTTTTGGGATCGCTGAGTTTAACAATGACATTCCCAATTTTGTTAGAACCCCTACGAAAGGGGTGAGAAGGGGATGGACTATAAAAACTATTAAAAACGACTGATATTAGTGTCAAATTTATAATCTGCGGGGACGAAGACAATAACAATTATATTAGCACCCATACAGAAAAGAAAAGAAAGAGGATAGAACATAATAACTATTAAAAACATCGATATTAGTGTCGAATTCATAGTTTTTAGGGTCGCTGAGTTTGACAGTGACATTCTTAATTTTAAAAGTATCTCAACGAAGGTGGGAAGGGGATAAAATATAAAAACTATTAAAAACGCCGATATTAGCGTCAAATCCATAGTTTTTAGGGTCGCTAAGTTTGACAGAGACATCCTTAATTTTGATAGTATCTCTACCAAAGAGGTGGAAAGGGGATGGAATATAAAAACTATTAAAAACACCAATATTAGTGTTAAATTTATAGTTTTTAGGGTCACTGAGTTTAACAGTGACATTCTTAATTTTATTAGTATCTCTACGAAAGAGGTGGGCAGGGGCTGAAATATAAAAACTATTAAAAATTCCAATATTAGTGTGAAATCCATAGTTTTTAGGGTCGCTGAGTTTGATAAAGACATTCTTAATTTTGTTAGGTGGGAAGGGCATGGAATATAAAAACAATTAAAAACACCAATATTAGTGTTAAATTTATAGTTCTTAGGGTCACTGAGTTTGACAGTGACATTCATAATTTTATTAGTAACTCTACGAAAAAGGTGGAAAGGGAATAAAATATAAAAACTATTAAAAACGGCAATATTAGTAGAAAATACATAGTTTTTAGGGTCGCTGAGTTTGACAGAGACATTCTCAATTTTGTTGGTACCTTTACGAAAGAGGTGAAAAGGGAATGGAATATAAAAACTATTAGAAACGGCGATATTAGTGTCGAATGTATAGTTTTTAGTATCGCTGAGTTTGACAGATACATTCTCAATTTTGTTAGTACCTTTACGAAAGAGGTGGGAAGGGGATGGAATATTAAAACTATTAAAAACGCCGATATTAGTGTCGAGTTCATAGTTTTAAGGGGCGCTTAATTTGACAGTGACATTCTCAATTTTGTTAGTTAGAGGTGGAAAGAGGATGAAATATTAAAACTATTAAAAACACCGATATTAGTGTCGAATGTATAGTTTTTAGTGTCGCTGAGTTTTACAGAGATATTCTCAATTTTGTTAGTACCTCTACAAAAGGAGTGGGAGGGGGATGGAATATAAAAACTATTAAAAACGCCGATATTAGTGTTGAATTCAGTTTTTAGGGTCGCTTAATTTGACAGTCACATTCTCAATTTTGTTAGTACCTCTACAAAAAAGGTGAGAAGGAAAAGAAGGCAAGCTAACGTTCGGGCAGGACAACCTCTACCGGGTCCACTAGTGTAATAATAAAATTATTCCTTAACTAAACTTCCAGACAAAATTAACGCAACAACTTATTAAATTATTCAAATTGTTTCGTTGTTAAAGAAAGTGTCTTTGTAAAGATTATGTGCCCTTGAAGGCTACTGGAAAGTGTTACTAAATAATAATTAAGAAATGCAATGGATGCATGCAAAAAAAACATTAGGAAGGTGGACACGATCTTCAACCTAAGAAAATCTACAATAGATTTATTGTATTCCAATTAATTATAAAAATATAAAGATTGTGGTTTACAGATAATTTTTTTTGTTGGTGTTTAGTAAAGAGGTCGTGTTAAAAGAGCAGCTTCTGAGTTTATTTTGTTTCGCAGCTACCACCTTTTAGATAAGCTTTATCGTGGTTCAACTTTACACTTAAATGTAACAAGTTTTTAGCCTGCGCCGCATCAGTTTGAGTCGTATCATCCCCATATTGGCTGCGCCACCTAGCGAGGGCGTCACAGTCGATGCGGTTTCCTCCCCATCCTTACATAGTCTGCATATTGGGTTTTCCAAAAAGATACTCTTGTTATGCAGATGTATCATCAGACAACATTGCCCCGTAACGAGCCCCGTTATTAGCCTCCATCTCCAAGACCCGAGTAGCAAGTGCAAGGTTTGGATGCCTTAAGCTATTGGTTTATAGCCAGCTTCGTTTTTGCTGCGAGGTTAGCCAAGGCTTAACAGATGTTACAAATGATTCCAAAAAAATCCCCTGTCCTTCAAGTGTTCTCCTTTTTTCTGTATTCTCAAGCAAATTTAATTATTTTTTTGGTTGTATCTTCAGGACAACATCTTCCAACCATAAAAATAGTAAAAAATTTGGCATAAACTCCAAAAAAACAAAAAAAATATTTTGGATTAAACAGTCATTTGTCTATAATACATTTCTTTTAACGCTTATAGCATTTTTAGTAAATATTCCTCATTGAAAGTAACCTGCTTCATCATCATTATGGCATTACAGCACTGGGTGGGCCTTAGCCTTCTGTAGAATTTGTAACCATTCGTTCCTGTGAGACGCCTTCCTTCGCCATCATCTAATTTCAATTACTCTTAAGTCATTCTCAATATTCTCGTTGGTCGCCCTCGTTTACGTTTTTCTATTGGTTTGTCTAGGAGGGTCTTTCTTGAGGGGTCATTGGCATTCATTCGCATCACATATCGCAGCCATCTAAGTCTCCCTATTTTTATGGACCTTACGATATCTGGCCCCTGATAAATTCTGTACAGCTCGAAATTATACCTGGATCTCCACACTCCATTCTCGTTGACAAATCCTTCGCAGGACCTTTCGTTCAAGGTATCCCAGTGCAGCTTCGTCCTTTTTAGTAAGCGTCCAGGTTTCAGTGCCATACATTAGCACTGGTTTGATTAGCGTCTTATAAAGCTTACACTTTGTTTTTCTCAATATATTTTGGGATTTTAGCTGAGGCATTAGTGCGAAATAGAATCTGTTAGCACTAAAAATTCTTCTACGTATCTCTTCAGAGGTATTATTGTCTCTGGTTACCAGGGATCCAAGATATACAAATTGGTCGGCGGATTCTATTACATCGTCGCCAATTCTCAGTGGGTTTTGTCCACGTCGGTCTTGCTTTGTTGTTGCGAGCATATATTTCGTCTTCTCCATGTTAAGCGATAGTCCCATTCCTTTTGTTGCATTCTTTAGTGCTGTGAAGGATTTTTAACTCCTGTTTCAGATCTACTTATTATGTCGATGTCATCAGCATAATTAAGAATTTGGCATGACTTATTAAAAATTGTACCGTTTGTAGTTATATTGGAAAGTCTCACAATTTTTTCCAATGCCAAATTAAAGAGAATACATGATAATGCATCACACTGACGTAATCCGTTATACGTCTCAAACTTCTTTGATGTGTGTTCACCTACGTGAACTCTACATTTGTACTCTTTGCATTGTTATCTGAAGAGGAGTTGCAGGCGATGGTTAATGTTATGCATGATGCCCTGAAAATCAAAGGGATGAAAATAAATGTGAGCAAAACGAAAGAAAGCATGACAAACTGTAAAGTTTCGATTGAGGGAGAAAGTAAATGAATTTGTGTACTTGGGTTCAAAGTTTACTAGAGATGGAAAGTATGACAGTGACATTGAGCGAAGGTTGTTGTTATTCCCATATCGCCTAGCAATTTTACTAACTCACTTCGCAGTTTATCAGGGCCCGGTACTTTGCCATTCTTTGCCATTTTTAATGCTTTTTCTACTTCTTTTTTGCTGATAGGTGAACCAGTGACCACTTCATCTATTCCATGCTCTTATTTCTATTGTCGTCAAACAGTTCCGAAACATACTGTCTCCATCTTTCACAGGATAGAGACCAATTTGCCATAATGGTCGCCAACCTCAACAGAGACAGCATCTGAGAAGAGGATAATGTAAAGAACAGCTTGTGGTAACTACATAAAAACATTAGACGGTATTAAATCAGGTGACCTAGGCGATTATTCAAAAATACCTCTTTTATCAATCCATTTGTTTGAATAAATAATATCCGACCTGTGTCACACTGCAATTAAGTAGTGAGTTGTTGCTACCTATTGCCATTATAGTCTCTTTGGTTCCGTTAATTTTAGTTTAATCAGCATAATTAATCATAATATTACCTTAGAGAATTTTCGGAACGCTTTCCAATAATGGAACACGAATAAAAGGTGGTCATTTGAATTTTTGTGGTTGAAATATAAGGATAGTTAATGTTCTTTTGTGTCATTTTATTTTTATCTTTTTATTTTTAAGATGTTTTAAAACAATGTTTGTAGAACTTTCAAAAAATCTAATATTGATACTAACTAATATTGATACTACTGCAGAGCATTCAATGTTGTCAACAACTTCGTTTTGTGTCGGTCGCGTTGTTTAAACATTGCAAGAGGACAATTATTTTGTCATCCATTTCAATTTAAAAACATTTTAACCTTATTAATATTTTAAAGTAAATTCCGCCTGTATGGTTGACGGGTGAACTGAGTAGCACAACGATCATACAGCCCGGTCCTAAGCCCGGAAAAAGAAGGAGGGTTATCAGGCTAGGCTAGCACCCTACCTGAGGTAAAAGAAACATACCGCTCACAGAACTGAAGGGACAGCCTCGGAAACCGATCGGAATCATACTACGACAACACACGCTATGAAAAGGAATAAACGACCTGGAAGATGCAAACGTACCATAACAAGACTTGCCTGCTGGAATATAACATTATGGAACGGCAGAGTCCAGGAGATTGTTAACGAAATGAAACAACACAAGATTGACATATGCGCTCTATCAGAAACGAAGAAGAAAGGACAGGGCAAATCAAGATACGATATCTACATCCTAGCCTACAGCGGAAGAGCTAAGCAAGAACGAGCACAATCGGGAGTGGGAATACTACTCCACGAGAAATATGAACAATGTATAGAGAGCATAGACTACATCAATGACAAAATCCTAAAAATATCCCTAAAAATCAACCACACGCAGACACACTTAATAAGCACATATGCACCGGATATAAGTAAACTCATAGAAGAAAGCGAGACATTTTACCAACACCTACAAAACACTATAGACAAACTAAGCAACACGGATAAAATTATTATACTCGGGGATCTGAACGCAAAATAGGCAGGAAAGTAATACCAGGCATAAAACAAAAATACAATGAAGAGATAATCAACAAAAATGGTGAACTCCTGATAGACTTCTGTGCGAGAAACGAGCTACGAATAAATAACACGTATTTCCCTCACAAAGAGCAACATAAGTACACATTTAGGAACACCAGAGATCAGAAATCGATGATCGACTACGTAATAAGTAACAGGACAATCACACTATCACAAGTAATAGACGTAAGAGCACTCACCTCAGCGAACATAGGCACAGATCACAACCTACTACTGTGTAAAATGATCATGGAAAAACCCCACAAGATTAAAAAACCTCCAGTAACCATCGAAAAGTTTAATATTGAATCACTGACAGATGATAGCACGAGTGTATGAGAACCGATTAACAAACAAAGTGAAAGGACTTAATACGCTAGAGTGTGACGCGAAAAGTTGGAATAAAATCAAGTCATGTATCGTAGAGACAGCCGAAGAATCCATTGGTAAAAGAAAAGTCAACATAAATGGGACCAATAATAGCAAGAAACCATCGTTCTGCCACGAAGTTAAAGAACTTTCGCAACAGAAAAAGAAATCCTACCTCATATACAGGAGCTCACCAACGCCATAAAAACACTCTGAATATACAATAGCTAGAAACAGAATCAATACCAGAATCAAAACCATAAAACGAGATTACTGAGCTAAATTTACAAGCGATATGGATCACGACCTACACGGAGCACAGAAGAAAGTCTGGAAAATGCTCAAAAACAGGAAAAAGTCAATAAATGAGTTTGTGCAAACAAAAGGAGTCACCAAAGATGTATGGGAAAAATACATCAGAAAACTCTATACCACAGAAGAAGCCATAAGCATCGAGAACTACGAGACAAATTATCAAATAACACTGAACGAAGAAGAGGTAATGGCAAAAATAAAAAAATTAAAAAGCCCCCGGGACAGACCTCATCCCAAACGGACTTCTGAAATATGCCGGACCTAAACTAACCCTATATTCAAGAAAGGACAGAAAACACACCCTGATAACTACAGGGGCATTACGCTGCTGAACACAAGCATGAAAATTTTTACCGGCATCTTAAAGGAAAGACTCAAAACACTAACATCAAACAGGGAAGAACAACAAGGCTTCAGACGAAACAGATCCACGACCGACGCCGTATTCATTATCAAACAACTAAAAGAAAAATCAATTAAATTTAATACACCGGCATACGTCTGCTTCATCGATCTGACCAAGGCATTCGACAGAGTTCGCCTCTCCGACATCGTGAATATACTGATAGAGAAAGAAATGCGAGACACCATCGTAAAAGCAGTTCGCAGCCTCAATATGAACAACACGACTAAAGTAAAGGCAGGAGACACTTATACGGAAGAGATACCGAAACCAGGAGGCATCAGACAAGGCGACAGCCTTAGCCCATTTCTGTTTAACCTCTTAACGGACAGAATAATAGATGAAGTATCATTATTAAATATGGGATATAGAATGGGACAGAACAAAAGAATCAGCATGGTATGCTACGCAGATGATGCCGCTATTTTCGCGGAAACAGAGGACGATCTACAAAGACAACTACACAAATTCTACCAGGTTAGCCAAGCGATGAACATGACCATATCTATAGAAAAAACGAAAAGCATAACCTTTGCTAAAGATCCCGTAAGATGTAAGCTGGTAATTCAGGACAAAATCATCGAGCAAGTTTCACAATTCAAATATCTGGGTATGGAATTGTCGAGCTATCACGACCCAGTGAAGGACCTAAAAAGCCAGATCAACAAAGCGACCGCCATACAGGCTGCTTAAGGGAAAAACAGGGGGAGACCGAATTAGGAACACTGACATCAGGGAACAGTGCGGAGTGCAAGACATCGTAAGATCGGGAAGGCAAAGAAAAAGATGCTGGTACGCTCACGTGAGAAGAATGGAAGAGAGCAGATTACCACGCATCGCACTTGAAGGGAAACCAATAGGGAAAAGAGCACCCGGAAGACCACCTAAGGGATGGAAGGACAGCTGGCAGTCCACCTCTCAGGAACTGATACAGAGGAACCTGCAAAAAACTAACAGATCGAAAAATCTTAATTATGGATAAAAAAAAATATTTTAAAGTAAAGGATGAATTTATAATAGTTTTTATCCACAATCACCTTATAATTGAAGTTTTATCCACACTTATGAACTATATAAAGTACCCCTCTTTATCCACTAGTGGAGTTATGGAAAATACAATATTAAATCAATCACATATTTATTAATAATATTAACATTACCATTTATATTAATAGATATTTCGTTCTTTTTTAGCATATTTCATTTCGTTTCCATTAATAACAAGCTTTTAGTTTTCACCGGTTACAGAACGCAGTCTCCTCTTGTAAAGAACGATACGTACCAGGAGAACCTTGGATTTTTCTTGCTTATTAGATATACAATTCTCGGTATAATTTTTTGCTACAGCTGAGCTTGTAGATTGTAGGGGAGGTCGTGAAGGCTACGCTGCCTCCCAAACTTTTTGACCTATCAGATATTTTGTGCATAACCCTTAATCTATTCGAGGCCCGGGATTTCGAGACTTTGTACAAAGTTTTTTGGTTTCCTGGGGCTAAGTTTCTGACATCAGGGAGCTTCAGGAAGGCCCATTCCGGAAACTTAAGCCTTTTGCAGAAAAGCGCAAAGCAAATGTTCTGCAATTTCAGCGAAGTTCTCGCAGTAGCTGTAACTATCACTCGGCGCTGTTTTGCCTTTTTTTTCAGGTGATACCTCAGAGGGCAGTATCCAGTGAGGAGTTTCATCACCAGTTTTAATTCTTTCTTATCCAACTCGAGAAGCTGTTTAGCTTTCCTTGGCGAAAGGCTTACTAGCCTTTTCGCTTGTCTTTGTCCTGGCACTTTATGCCAGTGAGATTTCATTTCATCTCTTTCCCAGCGTCGTACCTCTTCTTTCAAGTGGGCTTTGGAGAGTCCACAGAAGGGTTCTGGACCGGAAAATTGTGTATTTGCTCCTTCCCTGGCAAGGCAGTCTGCTTCCTCGTTGCCTTTAACTCCCTTGTGACCTGGAACCCATATCAGAGTAACCTGATTGTTTGCTGTCAGTTGTCTCAGGGATTGTTAACAGTCCCAAGTCAGCTTAGACTCACAAGTGTATGACTTCAGAGCTTTTAGTGCTGCTTAGCTATCTGATAAAATATGGATATCTGCCCTTCCGGTGTCCTTTCGATGCACTCCTAGACACATATCTCTATGGCATTTAATTCTGCTTGAAAGATGGTTAGGGTGTTAGCAAGAGGTTATGAGAGCCAAAATTTGGCCCTGTAACGCATGCCACCCACCATGTCGTTTAATTGTTGTTGGAGACAGCCGCTGTCAGAGCAAAATGTCAAATAATTGTTTGATACATTTTTTTTGCGATTCTAATTCTAAATGAATGTGATTGTAAATAAAATGTTGCATTGCATGCGTGTTTTAGATACATTTTATTCGCATAAGAAAATGCTATCTAAAACACTTATACAATAACTATACGTCTCAAGGTTTTATTTTAAAGTTTTTTTTTGTCGTTAAAAATTTTAACAGCGCTTGATCCAAATATGGGCAACTGTGTGAAGTCCAAACATGAGCTATCCCATATTTAGGCCAACTTTAAAACCAAGTGCTTTAAAATATATTTAAAAATTAAATAAAAGGTGCATGTTTGTGATTTTTGCAAATAAATTATTATTTTTTTTCATAAAGTAGCATTTTTAGTCAGTATGTACTAATATGTTATGTACAACATATTGTAACTTTTGCCAAACAAATACTAGCTCATGTTTAGACCACATTAAAAAAACCTGTTTGTAATAATATTTTTATTTTAGTTTATTCTTAAAAATTTAGCAATGCATCATCGACCAATCATCTGAGATAAACTTTATCTAATCTGATAAAGATATCTAATTTTTAAATTTTATTACCGTGTTTGTTTGCATTGTTTATAAATTGAGAGATTATTTAATAAAACATAATTATATTTTGATTAAATATTGATTTTATTGTTGCAAAATGTATATAAAGTCTAAAGAACTTTCATGTTTTTTGGCACCAATACAGGGTGAGACACAAAGAGTTTTGATTAGAAGTTTTTCGGGATGTCGATAGTGCTGATTTTAAATGTAATATTTTCGCGAATGACTTTCTTTCGGTATACAGGAAGTAATTACCAACTAGCTTATTTTAAATAAAACGTATAGTTTATTTTTTTTAATTCTCCATTAAATCTATCAATTAACCAGCCGCTTAAGTCCACTGCTGGACATAGGCTTCCCTTGTTCGCTTCCACATCTCCCTATCCTGAGCAATCTGCATCCAGTTAGTGTGTTAAGTCGTCATGCCATCTGGTCGGAGGACGGCCTCTGCTCCTAAATGCATGCTGTCTTGGTCTCCATTCTGTTATTTTCCTAGTCCAACGATCATTGTTCAGCCTTGCTACGTGTCCTGCCCAATTCCACTTTAAGGTAGTTATTTTCTCTAATGCGTCCGTGACTTTTGTTCTAGCTCGCACTTCGGTATTCGGTACTTTGTCTCTCAGAAAAAACCCCAACATTGATCTTTTCATTGCTTTTTGAGTAGTTATCTTGTTCGCTGTTTTCTTCGTTAATGTTAAGGACTCCGCACCATATCAAAACGGGTAGTACCCATTGATTGAACACTCTTCTCTTCAAACATACCGGAAGTGCACTTTTAAAAATATGCCTGAGTCTTCCATACGCGGCCCATGTTAGCCCTATGCGTCTAATAAGTTCGCACGTTTGGTTGTTGCGACTTATACGTATTACGTGACCCAGGTATTTCTAGTTAGTTGTTTTCTCAAGTTGTTTTTTGTTGACATATATTCCGCCGCCAATTACTAGGTTTGTCATCACTTGTTTGTCAGGATCTTACGAGGTGTAAGACAGTTCTCCATTGACCTTTAACTTGTATGCCGGTTTATTGTAATCGTACGTTTTCTCGATTAGGATTTTTAAAGTGTAAATGTGATCGTTTGTGCTGTATCCTGATCGGAATCCTGCAATTCCGTCGGTTGGTATTGATCTAGTTTGACGGTCATTTTTTTTGTGATTATTTTAGTAAAGAGCTTATATATGTGACAGCAGGCTGATCGGCCTATAGTTCCTTAGGTCAGTCATGTCGCCTTTTTTCTGTACGAGAGTAATAGTTGCACTATTCCATTGTTAAAGTGTTACGCCTCTTGACAAGCACTCGTTAAATAGTAGCTTTAGTGCTCTTAGCAGTTCTTTTCCTCCTGTCTACATGTGACATCGACAACCACTTCGTCTGGCCCAGGTGACTTGTTATTTTTCATTTCCAAGAGTGCTTTTATCATTTCATAGATAGTTATTTCTAGTCCTTCTAGAACGTTGGTCACCAACAAGGCTATCATTACTCTGTCGATGGCAAGTTTTAACAGAGAACTTAAGTTGAGTTTATACCAGTCACGTAGATTCTTGAGCCATGATGCTTTTCTGCGGCCCGGCTTTCTTTTACCATACATTTTTCCCTGCATGATGTTCTGCAGTAATCGGTATTTTTCGCCTATCAAAACATGCCCGAAATATTGCAGTTTCCTTCTTTTGATGGCGGTAAGAATTTCGGTGGATTTATTCAGACGTTGGAGCATTACCAAGTTGGATACTTTTTCCGTCCATTTTTATGCCAAGGTAGTTAAATTTCATTTGCTGCTCGATTACTTTACGTCAGGTTTGGTTAGGTTAGGTATCATGTGAGTAAGGCATGGTCACCCCTCCACCGCGACCGTTAGTAGGTCTATTGTGGCTCACTCCTAGAGGCTACAGTTCATCGCACAATCCAGCCCTTCTTACGAAGTTCATGGTTGTATAGGGTGAGATTTTTTGAAATCGGTAGGTTCTAGGATGGTGTGACCAAATATGTTGAACCTTATTCTTCCCAGGCCGGGGCATGAACATAGTATATGTTCAGCAGTTTCGTCTTCCACGCAGCAAAACCGACAGTCCGTTTGTTGGTTTAGACCTATCTTTCTGAGGTGGTATCTTGGACGAAAGTGTCCTGTAAGCAGTTCCGTTAGAATACGCAGGTCATTTCTGCTCCATTCCAGGATCTGCTTAGTTGTGTTTGTCGAGGGTTTAGGTAGAAACGCCTTTGGGTGAGTTAACCCTGGTATATCGGACCAGTACGTGAGTATTTTCCTCTCCGCCCAGTCCGAAATAATTGTTTTGGCGGCACTTGTGGTGACTCCAAAAACCGGTTCTGGTCCAGTAAACGCAGATTCGGCCCCCTGTTTTGCAAGGGTGTCGGCTTTTTTCGTTTCCCTTCAACCCCTGGTGCCCAGGTACCTATAGTAGGGTCACCCTGTTGTTCGTACCAAGGTACTCTAGGTATTTGATGCAATTTTATACAAGTTTAGAATTTATCTTGTTGGAAAAAAGAAAATGCATACAGCAAGGTTCTTTACAGGACAAATATACAACTACACATTATAGTGCTAGTAAAAAGCACGCTTTGTAAGTTTCGTTATCTTCAATGTCTATAATACTTTGAAAAACTCTCAGTTTTCAGACAAAAGCACTTCAGGTAACCAGAACTGGAATCTGCAACACTTTCATTGCTGTCATTCTAGAGAATATCCTTTGTAGAGTCCAGGACCGTCGTCTTAAGGACCCATTTATGTACGGGGGCACAATGGACCTTGTTGGCCGCAGTACATAAGACAACTGACGGTTAGATAAGCCTCCAAAGAAAGAAAACAAATTGCCATTATCTACTTTAGGAGAACAAATTCTAGAACATTATAATTGTATCCAAATTTTTGTGAATTTTGTAAAACTTCTTTAAATATACAGGGTTCCTGCTAAACGAGCATTGAGCAAAGTAAAAAAAAAACAATCCTCATTAGATCAGATAGTCAGGCGGCACTTAAAGCTTTGGCATCACGGAAGCGGACAAACTAGCTAGGCGGGGCTCTGGAACACCATTTATTGGACCAAAAACAATAATAGGGTTACCCAATGCCAGCGTTGAAGCAGCGATAAATGGCTGGGTCCACTCTCAGCATCAGCTGAAGTGGGCACAGCCAGAGGAACCTAGGCGCAGCAAGTTAATGCTAAAAAAACTCTCACTTAGGAAGGCAGGTAAGCTGCTCTCGCTAAGTAGGGAAAACTTGAAACAGTTGTAGGGCTTTGTACCGGACACTGGTTTTTGAGGAAACATTTGCACAATATAGGCTTGTTTGACACAGAACCTATATACAGATTATGTAATGAGGTGGAGTAAACAGCCACTCATATTACCTTTGAATGCAAAGCCACCTCCCAGTGAAGGCATTACCTGGGGTGTATTCAAGACCAAAGAAGTGATCCACCTGGGGCAATAGTAGTACATGAGCTTCTGCTACTTAACAGGAGAATTGAAGAAGTGAGACTAAACTAAGGAGCTGAAAAAGTACAAAAAGCAAAAAAATGGAAAATCAGATTAAATAAAGCGAAATCTACACATGTCAACTTCACCAATAAAGTATGCCAACATATACCAGTGAATATTAATAATACCATAGTACCTTTTTCAAACACAGCAAAATACCTAGGTATGATGCTTGATGCAAAGCTCCGCTGGAAAGCTCACGTGAAAAAAAAAGAAAAGAACTTGGTATAAGATATAGGAAAATGTATTGGCTAATAGGGAGAAACTCCACTTTGTCATTACATAATTAGCTTTTGCTATACAAACAAATATGTAAGCCAGTATGGACTTATGGTATACAACTATGGGGGTGTACCAAACAGACAAATCTTAATATAATACAACGATTCCAAAATAAAGTATTAAAGAACGTTACTGATGCCCCTTGGTATATTCGTAATGGTGATGTTCACAGGGACCTGAAGATGGAAACTATTGAACAAACCATTATCAATTTAGCCAAAAGACACGAAGAAAGGCTTAATCAACATGTGAACGTCGAAGCAATCCAGCTGCTAGACAACACAGGAATAGAAAGAAGACTTAAAAGGACCAAACCATTTGAGTTAGTGAAGTGAAAGTGTTAAAAGCAGAGCATAGTGCATTTTTACATGTTAAGTTAAGTGTAACACCATCTGTCAGAACCTAAGGAACACTACTGAGTATACCTTAGTTTAAGACTTAAAAGTATTAATTTAGGTTGGAATAGAATTACTCATTGATCTATTTTGACCAGATTCAAACGAGCATTGATTTAAAGTAGGTAACCAATAGATAATAGTAATGCCGAATTACTCAAAAGTATTGACACGTACATTCCAATTAAAGCTAATTCGATATCAATATGAAATTAAAACAATCAGTCAGTATTCGGAAGTAAAACAAACATCGTCAAAATTAGAATAGTGTTAACATGAGTAACGAGAGTACTGTAATAATATTGTTATTGATTTACGCAGTATGTAGTTTGTTGTATATCGTATGTAACATTATCCTTAATTACCTAACTTTACGAAGAATGGAAGAACAAGATAAAAAGGGCAAGTATTTCTTTTTTAATTGCTTGATGAATGCAACTATAACATATTGCGTGTACAAACATTTCAAAAGGGAAATAAAGTTGTTGAATATAATTCGGAAGCAAAGACCAATATCCTGGATACAACCGGAAATTGTCAAGGATATAGAAAAAAACGATGAACACTTGTATGAGGATTTTTAGATTTAACAAAAAATGTGATATTTAATTATGTAGTAAATACAATTAATTTTATTTCTGAATATATGGTTTAGATGTAAGGTTTTTATATGAAGTAGAAAATTTATAAAATTATAATAAAAGTTTTCCCAAAGTAAATAAACATCTATTTTTATTTTATATTAGTAATTTTTTACTGTGATTATAACTTTTTTACAAGAAATAATCGACGAAGGGCATACAGGATCCTCTCAGAGTCTTTGCCCTAATCTGTTTAATTATATTATTTTACTTTTAATTATATTGGTTATTAATAGATCTATACACTTGATAAATGAAAATGTCTGTATATCTGATATTGTATGTTTCCATATTAATAAAAATAAAGATTTGTTTAAAGCTTGTCGAAATAATTATTTATCATCTTTTATCACATTAAAAATGTATCTATGCATATCATCGATGTACTGATTATACTTCTAAAAACAAGTGAAGAAGATGACTCATAGTCGTGAACAAAATGACAAAAAAATAAACATAATACCTACTAAATAAATACAACGATAAACTGTGCAGTTCAAGAATCACTGCTATGACAATATACCCCCGTATGGATAAGTACAGCAAGCCATTTTACTTCCCTAAACCTTTATGGGTTACAGTATTAATATTTTATTTGTTCCACATAAGTGCTACTCACGAGAAATTGTAAAGATTTCTTCTCAGGAGTAGTTGTCTTGGAAGATAATCAAATAATCATTAAGTGATTTATAGATGTTTACCAAAACAATGTTTGATCGTATTTTTTTAAAGAATGTTGATAGAGCAACATAAAGGGAGCGCGTATTTAAGTGAGTGCAGTCTTTCTTTTTTTTCTTCTGCTACTTGTTAGAGATCTAGATGATCTGTTGATTCCTGACTTGCCTCTGTAATATTTCCTGAGATGTGGACTGCCAGCTGTCTCTCCATTTCTTTGGTGGTCTTCCGGGTGAACAGGTCCCTGCTGGTTTTGCTTCTAATACAATGCGTGGTAGTCTATCGTCGGTCATTCTCTTCACGTGGTTATACCATTTTCTTCTCCTCTGCCTTCCCTATCTCACCACATCCTGTACGCATTGTGCTCAAATGAGTGTTTCTTACGTAATCTCTTTTTATTTTTCCGGCTATTGTTCTCAGTACTAACATTTCGGTGACTCGTAGCATCCTGTTGGTCATGTTGGTATCCTCTCTCGCTTCTATACCATATGTCATTATTGGCCTGACGCATGTATTATATATTTTGATTTAACTCTCCCTTTGCATACAGGAATTAGCCCATACAGTTTCTCTTGGACATCCTGATATTATGGCTGATTTGTTAATTTGGTTTCTCAGATCCTTTACTGGATCGTGAGCGCTGGACATATCTATGCCCAGGTATCTAAATTGACTGCAGTCATAATTACAAAATCCTCTGTGGAAACTGTTGCTCCAACACGGTGCACAACACTTCACCAAAGTTTACACACCATCATCAAAATCTACAGATTCCTTGGAACTCTCTGTTAAATCATCAGAATCTGATGAATGTAGAGCTATTGTTACAGGTTCTGTAACATTGTCCACTATCCCATTCAGCTTTTTTTTTTAACTGAAAATAGTCACCACACGGATTTTTTTTTCAGAGGTAGAGAAAATCCTTTATAAAGAAGTTATGAGCCTGCAAGCACAAGGTCTACTGTGAGACTCTACTGACTGTATCAGGTCTACTCACTAAAAACTCCATCCCTATGTAGGTCCATCTAACTATTCCATTCGGTGACACTTAGGCCTGTTGGTTCATTGTATCCTGCATATGTGGTTTTATATCATTGTACCCAATCCAGTACTTTCGTACCTTGTTCGAGTTCTGTACTGGATGGGAACAATATAGTTCTGGCTCGCCGAATGACTACCCGCAGTTTGCCTGTCTTTTGCAGTCCAGTGCCTTGCAAGAGCAAAGTGTGTGTTTTACTGTTACTAGATCCTTGCCGCACAGTTTGCAGTTCAGACCTCCATTATACAGTCCCATTTGTTTAAAGTGAGTGACCGATCAGGAGCCCCGTAGTGATTCTTATCTCGGTCTGCCGTCCTTTTGTGGCACGGTCCTTTAATGGAGTTTTTTCCGTGTTTGTTTCCTGGGATGCTTTTTCAGTTGTTTTTGTGTTTTTTTCACAATCCAGTCTTTTACAGACACTTTTACGCTACGCTTCGGTACCCCTAGCATCTGCTCTTAGTTTGGGGAAGTTTCCGAACCTCTTCTTGCAAGTTCGCCTGCCTTCTTATTACCTGCAATTTCCTGTCCTGGAACATATACCAGTTTGACGTGATTACGGTCTGCCAGCGTTTTCAGTTCTTCTTTGCAGTACCATATCAGTTTGGACGTCACTTTCTTGCTGTACAAAGCCTTAAGTGCCGCTTGAATGTCTGACAGGATTTTAATATGCGCGTTTTAAACATTCTTTTTATTGTTCCCCTTCGCGCATTGAAGGATGGCGTACACCTCTGCCTGAAATACGGAGGTGTGGTTGCCTAATAATGCCATACCTTAGGTTCCTAGAAAACAGTCTTGGATCCATATGTGTACCAGATTTTCACTTGTAGAATGCTGGAAGTCATCCCAGTAAGTTTTGTCTGGTATCAGCACCTTGAATTGGTCATTAAAGCAGTACCGTTTCGGAATATGGTACGTTCTCGTCTCCAACGCGTTACCGATCACAATTCTGACGATACTCATGTGTTCTGTTACAACGTTCAGGTTGTTGTGTGTGTTTTGCAGTTTGGAGGCACCAAGCCCCGCCTCTCCCTACACCACTAGATGGGATGTTTAGAAAGTTGACTCGACAATTTTGAAATTTAAAAGAAAAAAATGTGCCCGAGATGTGCTACGTAAAAAAAATGTATTAAAAAAACTTACCTTTTATAATTAGGTCATTTTTATAATTATAATGTTATGTTAGCTCCACAACATCACTTCATTAGAACCAAACCAATTGTGCTGTAATGTGCAAAAGATGTGCTATTATGTGCCATTAAAAAAAATATTTACTTGAAAAATTCAATTTTTATTAAGACATGTTTCTTGTGATGTTTGGTTAGCTCCGCAAAATCACTTTATCAAAACTAAACATGTGCTGTAATGTGCCCGCAATGTGCTGTTATGTGCCTTTTTTACGTAGCACCTAATAGCACAAATCGGGGACATTTTGGAACTTTTTTTTTTTAATTTTAAAATTGTCGAGTCAACTTTTTGTACTTTGTTTTGGGCCACCATATCATAAGGCGTATGTAATGGACAGCATAACTACCTTGTCATATAGCCAGTGCAGCATACGTGGTTTAAGCCCCAATTTTTTTCCAAAAGAGCATCTGGTTGTCACAAGTGGAGTCACCGCTTTTTTGATTGTTTCTTTTAGTTGCTGGTTCCAGGTCAGCTTGTAGTCAAGAGTTACTTAAAGATATTTGACTTTTAGTCCCTGCAAATCCTTTCATCGTGGACAAAGCTACGGATATGGAAGATATCAGAAAGGCAATTGTAAGGAAGGTAAAAAAAAACAAGGTGGGGAGACACAGATACGGACTATCCGACCCACAAAAAAGCAATATGATTGCGTCAGTTGATGTGGCTGAGAGGATCCTAAGAATAGGCATGTTTGTTTAACCTTTAAATCCCTACACTATAATAAAGATGATTATATTTTTTAAAGTATTTAAACATCTTTATATATATATATATATATATATATATATATATATATATATATATATATATATATATATATATGTATATATAAACTTTTCTGTGTGTGTGTATGTGACTAAACTCCTCCTAAACGGCTGAACCGATTCAATGAAATTTTTGTGTCTATTCCAGAGAATGCTAGAATGGTTTAGATTTACTCCCAATTTTGTTAGCACTCCTACGAAATGGTTGAAAAGGGGATGGGATATAAAAACTATCAAAAACGACTGATATAAGTGTCGAATTCATAGTCTTAGGGGACGATGAGTTTGATATTGACATTCCCAATTATGTAAGCACCCATACAAAAAGGGTGAGAAGGAGATAAAATATAAAACCTATTTAAAACGTCAATATTACTAAATTAATAGTCTTCGGGGACGATGAATTTGATAGTGACATTTCCAATAATGTTAGCACCCATACAAAGGGGAGGGCGTGACTATATGTGTGTGTGGAATATAAAAACTATTAAAAACGCTAATATTAGTGTCGAATTAATAAATTTTGAAGTCGCTGAGTTTGATAGTAATATTCTCAAAGCAGGCAAGCCAACGTTAGGGCAGGACAACGTCTGCCGGGACTGCTAGTTTTAACATAATAATTTTTATGTTATAACAAAATTAATAACGTAAAAAACCAATTAAAAATTTTATTAGAAGCCGCTGGTAAAAGCTAGTCATAAATCTAACTACAGTTCATTTAATACGTATCTCGCTCAAAGTGGCAGTTTAAGCAAATTAACACATTGATTGACCTGATATTTTCCAATTTCAGCTAAAAATGCTAAAAAAATCTCTGACCATCAACAGCATTTAATTTTTATTTTTATTTTAAAGGTTTTAAGTGTATGTGCAGCTCAGTTATCCAATAATGTTGGGTTAAGATATTTTCTCGCAGTAACCCAGCAAGTAGCGGATGTTCCGGACGTGGGGTCGTTATAATTTGAATAGTACAATGGGGCTCATCAGCTCGGGTCGTAACCGTAGCACGTGATAAAGCCTAGAAGTCACTTTAAATTCCATTCTGTTGTTGGGGAGACAGCAACGAAAAAAACACCGGGTCGTCTCAATTGTGTTTTGTTGTTAAATTATTAGCATAAAAAAATTTACGAAACATTAGTACTAATTAAATCACGATTTGTAAAGAAATTTAATTGGTTAAATAATTGTTAAAACCCACTTTAAAGTCAATAAAAAAAGTTACGGTAAATGGCGATGCTACAGACCAATCTCTTTATGGCCTGTTGTAGGAATCGGGGGTTTATAATTTACCTATTCCTACACGGGAGAAATTTTTACTTAACTTAGATATAAGCGGATTGGAAAAATTACAATATCGGCTGGTTCTTTAACGTTTTTAATTAACACAAAATATAAACATTATTTTTATCTTTAAACAAAACAATGCACTTGCACCGACTAGTTAACTGCTGCAAGCAGTGAAATTAATTCAATGCCGTGAAATAAATAGGAATTAAACTAAAGAAATAAAAGGAAAAAAGAACTGAATGACTCGTCACTATTAACGGTCGAAGGATACTAATTATTGTAAATAAGAAGCAATGTTTAATTGCTGTGAAAAGGAAGCTAAACGACTGTCGCTCTCGACGTTCAATAGAATACCACTGTGGCGTTTAATCGAGACAGCGCGTTGAGAGCATACATTAAAGGTTACATTTATGCGGAAAAATCTGCGCATGCTCCATGTTTGGTTTGGCTCCTGTTTTCTTTAACATTTCCGCGGTGTATATTTTTAATATGTCGATTTTTAGTCGATACACTGCTAAATTTTTTTTCGCAAGCATAACAAACCAATTTATGGGTCTTTTCTAAAACAGCTAGGTGTTTTTAAAAATATGGACCCCAGGTGCTTTGTTCCATCGCGCCTGGGAGTTTGAGACTTCGGCTGTGTTGTGCAAAGCCATCCTACCCACTAAAACCCCTCCTGTTTCGCTTCACCCAGCATCCGGGCATCGTCTTTTGAGACATTCTTCTGGGTGCTGGTGTGTCTTCTCTTGTCTATTACGAGGTTAGCCTTACTTTCCTCCTGTTTCTTTTTTTTGGGGTATATTTTGCCATTTTTCTAAATACCTCCTATGCTTCGGCGTCTTTCATCAGCACTTCCCCCAGCACGTCTTTCCCGGGGCAAAGCCAATCGTGGCACATGCCATGTGCCTTTCCGCTTCCCATCTATTGCATGTGAAAATGGTGTGAGCTGGCGTATCTACTTTCTCGCAATACATGCATACGTCCTCTCTTCTTTTCCCTATGCATTTTACATAGGACATGAAGCATCCCTGCCTATCAGTAGCTGCGAGAAATAAGTTGGTGGTACAAAGGGCACTTTTTAAAAAGCACTTTTATTAAATAACGTAATTACAATATGAGCTACTAAATAATTAGAACTGAAACTACAATCAAAAAACCCTGTATTTATAATAGAAATAAATATGTGTAATCAAAACAATAAAAGCGCAAAATTGCAGAATTGCAGTTTTGCAATTTTATCGTGTCATGAATGCATTGAACTTATTTGGAATTTCTTGATAATTTCAACGGGTTCAATGGCTCGTAACTTCTCCATCCCCTGAGGAAGTTTTGTGAGGGACGAACAAAACTTTTGTTTCCTCTTGTACTGTTCCGAGTTTTTGTATTTCCACTGGTTTCTTTATTCGTTTTTCTATAATCTTGTATCCTAATAGGAGTCCAAAGATCGTAATAAATATGTAGATTGGTGTCATCCAAAAGTGGTTGTTGCCTGTGTCCCATTCTTTAGTTGTTATCGGCTGTAAATGGTCTTCTCCCTTTATTATTTCTTGCAGTTCATCCAGGTGGATTTTATCTAGTTTTAGTGGTGCTACCTTAGCTGTACCTTGAATATTAATAGTGTTTATTTTTGGTAGTGTGAGAGGCTTTTCCACAGTGTTCATTTGTGAATTGATAAAGTTTTCTTTGATGGTTTTAAATTCACAACTGGGAGGTAATTCAATTAGATATATTCCCTAGAGAATCAACATTGCTGATGTGGAACACCGGGTGGATATCTTCGTTGGATTGGGAAAAATTCCGATGTAATGTGCCTCAGAAATCTCTTCGATTATGGTACTATTTAAGGCAACTGGGATAAAAGCGCAAGATGCTTCATCATTCTCGATCTGGAGAATTTGTATGATACAGTCTTCGCTTTTTGACACTTCCTGTAGCAAATTCGAATGACATAGGTATTCCTGCTCGAGATTTTTGCAGGTCAATTAAGTGTATTGAAATAATTCTGGACTTGTTAGGAGATAAGGAGCAGGGGGTATAATTGTCGAGAGATTTTGAGTTGGAATTAAAAATAAGTGGTAATAGGTAAATGAGTGTGGATGTATTATCGGAATATGGAGGATAAACACGATTGTGGAATTCATGTAGTAGGCATCAACTTCCATGACGTCATAATATTTGTGAAAATCTTCTTCTCTAACATATAAGAGTTGCTCTTCCGAGTGGTGGTCTAACATGGCTGCTATGATCCAACGAAATTCCTCCTCCTTGATTAGGCTGTTGTGGAGGATATTCATTTTAGCTAAAGTTACTGCTTCTTCTAAATCATTTAGGTGTTGTAGAATTATTTGTAAAATGATATTAAGCTGGTCTAAAACATTTCTTGTTTGTAGATAGTGGTTGTAGTCGAAAACGTCGAGATGAATTATCTTCATTGGCTTCGTTGGAGTAGGTGTTAGCATGAACTTTGGTTTTGGTGGGTTTCGGTCGTATTTATTAGCTTGGCAGGTGTGGCAAAGGTTAATCGTTTCTTCAATGTCCTTTTTTATAGTTGGCCAGTAATACCGTTTTCTCACTTTGGTTTCTGTTTCGTTTATTCCCCTATGGTTAGTTTTTCCTTCATGGTAGTCCAATATAATTTGTTTTGCCTTTCGTTGGAATTGACATCTTCTAGGAGAATATTACTCTTAACAAGGTTATACGCTGTGTTCTTGAAAGTCTCTCTTACTATATTACATACTGTGGGGTAGAGGTCATCTGTTTCAAAGAATAGTGCATATTTTCTTTTTGGATCCAAGAAATCCTTGAAAATTTTAAAAATGTCGTTTTTAAGGTTATCTTTGCCTAACTGGATGTAAAATCTCTTTTTATTGATGAATGTTTCTTGGATAATTGGAGGTGCAGGATTGTAGTTAACTACCCGGAGAATTACTTGGTTGTTATAATAATTTAACGCCTTTTCGCTTATTGGTATCTCTAGTATAGGGTCTTCTATGGCAGTGTGTTTAGTTACGTCGCTATCTTGATCTTGAAGTGCTTCGTTTTGTTCCCTGTTTTCCTCTTCCTGTAGTAGTTCGGTAATTATGTCCAATTCTTCAGAGTTCAGTCCACCTATTGGGTTATTCGTAATTAATTCCAATGGGTCACATATTGATCCTGGGTGGTTATACAAGGATAACTCGTCGAAATCCCAGGTAGTTATTTCCTTAATATTGTTCTGAAGGCTATTGTCCGGGGTATGTGTTTCTTTGGTGTGAATTTTTACCCTTGATAGAGCGTCCGCATTGGTGTTGGATTTTCCTCTCTTGTAGATTACCTCGTAATCAAATTTTCTAGTTTCAAACGCCATCTAACAAGCTTGGAGTTTGGGTCCTTTAAGGAAAAGAGCCATTGTAAAGGACGGTGGTCCGATAGAATCTTAAATTTTCTTCCGAACAGGTAAGGTCGAAAGTATTTTGTGGCCCATACAATTGCTAGCATTTCTTTCTCAATGGTTGAGTATTTAAGCTCTGTCTCGTTCAATGTTCTCGAGGCATATGCAATAGGTTTGTCGTTGCCTACAGGTCCTTGCGACAGCAATTGCAAAGTTACTTGCATCCGTGGTCAAATTGAATGGTCTGAAGAAATCTGGGTACTGGAGAAGAGGTTCATTGGTCAGAAGATTTTTGCATGTTTTTACACAATTCAAGAATTCTGGAGTGTGTTATATCTTGATATTTTTCTTGAGGCAGGAAGTTAGTGGTTTCGTAATTTTAGTCTTTTATAAATTTTCTGTAATATCCAAGAAGTCCTAAAAATCCTCTGATGTCTTTCGCAGTTTTTGGTATGGGATAGTCTATGATAGCTTTAACTTTGCTAGGGTTTGGTTTGATTCCCTCTGGAGTAATAATATGTCCCAGAAAAACAACTTCTTTCTTCAAAAATTCGCATTTGTCAACTTGCGCTTTAAATCCAGTTTCTCGTAGTCGTTGGAAAATTTTTGAAAGATTCAGTAGATGCTCTTGGAGTGAGGTGGAGAAGACTATAATGTCGTCCATATATACGAGACATATTTCGCCTTGGAGTCCTTTGAGGATGTTGTCCATAACGTGTTAAAAAGTTGCAGGAGCATTCTTAAGTCCAAAAGGCATTCGTACATATTCGTAATGGCCGTTTTCGACATTGAAAGCTGTTTTCTGGACGTCTTCTTTTGCCATTTCAATTTGATGAAATCCGCTTGCGAGGTCAAGGGTTGAGAAATATTGGCATCGTCCTAGTTTGTCCAATATATCCGTTATATTTGGGATCGGATATTTGTCGTCTATGGTCTTCTCGTTAACTTTTCTGTAGTCTACGACAATTCTCCATTTTATTTTTCCTGAAAAATCTGGTTTTTTTGGCACGACCCATATTGGTGATGACCATGGTGACTGACTGGGTCTAATTATCCCTTGATCTAGCATGGAAGATATTTGTTTTTTGACTTCTTCCTTATGTACGTGTGGATACCTGTAGGATTTAATGTAAACAGGAGTTTCATCTGTAGTTCGAATATGATGTTTGATTTGGTTTGTAAATGTGAGAGGTGCATCAGGATGGTGAAAAATGTCTGAGAATCTTCTACATAATTTTCTGATATGTTTTTCCTCTTCTGGATTAAGATGATCAGTTCTGATAAGGGGATCAATGTCCAACTTCTGTTGTTCTTGAGGTAAAATGTCGGCAGTATATAATTGGTATTCCTGAAGGTCAACTTCTGTACTTTTTAATTCTTCGATTAGTGCGATCTGAATTTTCTCATCGGAGTCATTGATGAGTTCTGTCCAGGCTAGGTGGTTACATGCCGTGGTTAAACTTTCTCTCAATACAGCTCCTTGAACTTCTTGTCTTGGTAGGATAATGGTCCCTGTAGTTTCTTTAACTGGTACTCGAACACGGGTGATTGTTTGTGGTTCGAGTTGGATTGTATAGAATTGGTTTTTATTACTTTCGTAGTATTGAATAGGAAGAATGGAGTTTTCTGTTATAAGTTTTGTTTCTGGGAGATTAAAATTTGCTTTTAGAAATTTTAAGTTATCTACGCCTATCAATCCGTCAAAGGTTTTATGAAATTTAAAAAGGTGGAATTTAAATTGGCCATCTGAGTTAAACTCAGAAAATATAGGAATTTCGGCAGAATATTTTTGGGAATGATTTTGGAAGATGGATGTTACTATAAAGGGATCATGTCTAATATTATCGGGATAAAATTTGAATGCAATTTCGGGATTTAGAAAAGATTTGGTAGCTCCAGTGTCGATAAAGAGTTTAAGAGGTGGATTACTTATGGAAATGTACGGGAGCTCCTTTTTGTCAGCGTAGGAGTGCAGCTCAACTATGTTTTGAAGCTTCTCCTTGGAACTTCTGGAAAATTTTCTTCTTCATACTGAAGTTGTTCCTCTTCTTCTTGTTGTTCATCTATGTAGTTTGGTTGGCTGTCTTGATAATATTCATTATTTTCTTCGCTGTAGAATCCGTTCACATTAAATTCATATGGATTTGTGTCGTATCCACAGGCTTCATCTGTTTGCTCGACGTTCTTCAGACGTGAAGTTCGGAGTTCTTTGTTGTTGTGGCCTGGAGAAATTCGGTTGGTTTGTGGTCCTATTCTGACTGGTGGCCCTAGTGGTAGTACTCATAGGGGTTGGCTTAAAGGGTTGAGATGGTCCCGGCCTGTTGAATGATGTTTGTTGAAAAGGCCTGTTGAACTGTGAATTTGTTTGGAATCTTGGTTGTTGAAACAATGGCCTTGGTGGTTGAAACGATGGTCTCGAAAAGTTGTTTGGCTGTGAAAATTGCGGCATTGTTGGTTTAAACTGGATTTGCTGTTGCCATTGCGGTCTCAAGTTAGATTGTTGCCACTGTGGAACCGTGAAGGTAGAGGTCTTGTGATCTCAATGGCTGATGGACGTTTTGACTTCTATTGATGAGTGATGGTGAGCTGTATCCCTTCTGGAGATATCTTATGTTGTTTTCTTCTTGGATGTATTGAAGAGCAAAAGCGAGAGAAGTGGGTCGCATGGCCCTAATTGTGGATCCTAATGGTTCTCGGAGCCCTGCTAGGAATGTCGTTAAGCCCTGCTGGTAAAAGAAGGTCTTCTTGCTTGTTTTAATTGCGTCGTTTTGTTCATGTAGGTCGATGTAGTTGGAGATGGTGCTTAAAAGACCCATTACTTTGTCGTGGAAATGTTGCGGATATTCGTTAGGTCCCTGACGGAGATTAACTAGGTCTCTGGTTAATGAATTCTTATTTCTCTGATCAGCGAAATGTTGAATCAGTGTATTCTTGATGTCTTCCCATTCCTTACATCCAAAGACTGAAATAACTTCTTTTGCTTTTCCTTTAAGTTTGCTAGTAATTCCTTGGACCATCATGTAATTTTGGAAACTATTTGGGTTATTTGTGTCCCAGTAGTGGTTCAGGATCATGGTGGCTACATTTATAAAACTGTGGAGTTCGTTTGGGTTGCCATCGAATTCTGAGAGAATACTCAGTTCCTTTATGTCGAAGATGGGCATGATGTTGCTTTGTCGTGGAACTTGGGGAGTTTGCTGCGGTTGCAGGGATGTTGAAGGAGTTATTGTTGGGGAATTAGGATTAGTTGGTTGTTGTTCTTGTGGTATGGATGGTAGAATTAACGTTGAAGGATTAAGGATAGGTCGTTTAGGAGGTGATTTAAACATAAGTAGCTTACAATGTAAGGATGATGCTGAAATGCATACTCTGGTGTCATCTTTTCTTCTCTCTTCTTAGTTGGTTTTCGTTATTCTATGGATTTCTTTTTTTTTACTATTTGGATAAGGTCCTTGGGGTGAACTTACTTGATGTTTCCCTGAGGTAGATTCTGAATAGCGGGTAAACGTTTAATAACGACGACTATCTTCCAGAGACTCTCCCACTACCCTGCTGACTGCGCCAGAAATAAGTTGGTGGTACAAAGGGCACTTTTTAAAAAGCACTTTTATTAAATAACGTAATTACAATATGAGCTACTAAATAATTAGAACTGAAACTACAATCTAGAAACCCTGTATTTATAATAGAAATAAATATGTGTAATCAAAACAATAAAAGCGCAAAATTGCAGAATTGCAGTTTTGCAATTTTATCGTGTCATGAATGCATTGAACTTATTTGGAATTTCTTGATGATTTCAACGGGTTCAATGGCTCGTTACTTGCGTGGTGTAAAAGTCTTGGTGTCTATGCTTACATCTACGCCATCTTACCACATCTCTCACCACAGTCTTCGTCAACTGCGCTTTTGTTGTGTTGTTTTGCTATTCCTTTTGCCACTGGTTTAAACTGGTCTGTCTTTCCAGTGCTCTAGCTTCTCTGCCGTTTGCCCTTTCGTGCAATCTGGTCCTCTTCCGTACCTGTATATGTATAGGTATCGTGCCTGTGATTGCCTGTAGTGCGGATAGCGATAGCAATTTTTCCAATTTTTTTCGATATGTTGACACATCCATCGCTTTTGCTCATACGGGCGCTCCATATAGCATAATAAAGTAAACAATCCCACTAGGGGCCTCGCGTTTTCTACTCTGAGGGCCAGCGATGTTTGAAATTAGCTTTGAGAGGGATACCAGCCTTTCCTCTGCTTTTGTTGCCGCCATCCCTATATGCTTGCCGTATCTGCCTATGTCATCGATCCAAATACCTAGGAATTTAAGGCTTCGAAATTTATTAAGTACAACTTTTGTTGTGTGAGTCTGTCGACTGCTCTAAACTTGGTGGGGTCGTGGGTTGAGAAAATTTGTTGAATTAAATTTGTTTAATTTTTTTAATTTAAAGTCAAATTTTTATTCGAAAACATTGGATGAACATATAACAATAACAATTAATACAATGTTTATTTAAATAACAATTAGTTATTGACGAATACAAAGAAAAGTTAAGCGCTATGTACTTTCTTTTGGTAAAAGTACCTACAAAAATCTAGCAATCTAGCAAAAGTTTTTGAATAGTAAAACCTTTAATGATAATGCACAAAATATAATCAAAATATTATATATAAAAAATTTTTTTATTTAAATTATGAACAAAATGGTAAAATATCGAAAATGATATCAAACGCCGAAGCAAATTGAATTTAAATCCTCAACAAAGTGGTCACAGATCTACACCTTACCTTGACCTCAGATTACAAAATGACACTCACTCGAAAGTCATTAATGTTTAGGTACCTTCTCCTTCTTCAAGTGCCTTGTCCTCTTTGAACATTGGCAATCATCAGCGCTATCTGTACTTTGTTGACTGCTTTTCTAAAAAGACTTGCCGTGGTTTCACCATAGCATTGTCGTAAATTTCTTAGCCACAATATTCTTCGACGACCGGAATCTGTTTTGCCATCGATTTTTTATTCTATCATTAGTTTGAGAAGTCTGTATTTTTTGTTTCTGAGAATGTGTCCAAAGTATTCCAACTTTCGTTTTTTAAGTGTGAGCATGACTTCGAGATCTTTGGACATTCTTGTAAGTAGATCCAAACTGCGCACTCTGTTCATCCAGGATATTTTTAACATCCGTCGATACGTCCACTTTTCGAAAGCTTCTAGCTTTCTACACATGGCTTCTGTTAGAGTCCACGCTCTAATTCCATAATAGAGTATACTAAAGACGTAGTTAAGTAATACTCGAGTGCGAACGAAAAGCGACAGTCTTCGGCAACACACCATTGACTTCGTCCTCACAACTGATGCTTTGGCTTGTTTAATCAGGGCACGGACCACTTGCATATTATCCCAGCTTTCATTGACCTGCCATCCAAGATATTTGTATGACTGGACGCGATCGATTTGTTGGTTCTGTACCTGTAGAATACCACCTCTACCTTGGTTCTTATAAATAACCATCCATTTGGTTTTTTTGATGTTTAAATTTAATTCAAATTCTTCAATATTAGTAGCCACCTGATCAAGCGAAATCCGAAGACCCTCCAGAGAGTCCGCGATTATAACGGTGTCGTCAGCGTACATAAAGTTGTTTATGTTTGGTACATTGGGTTTCTCAAATACTGTCTTCAACGATTCTAATAGCTGCAATCTTTAGCATAAAGTTTTAAGTACTCAATTCGGTAAATTTCATTTATGCTTAGACTTTAGTTAGCTGCTAAAAGGCTGCATTTTACTCATCAAGTAGGAACGCAGGGAATCTACCTTCTTTGAAACAGGACCCCAGGATAATTATCATTACCAATTTCCTAAAAACATAGATAACGGCAGAAAGGTTTTCCAGTACAGTATCAAATTATTCTTTGTAGCAACTGTCAGGTCAGAATGTTAAATAACATCTCAGAAGACTAACAAAGTCAAGTATTAGCAAAATTTCGAAACAAATTTGCTATCTTGATAAAAGTAGAGAAAACAAAATGGTAAAAGAAACTCAAAAAGGTTTTAAATGCATTTTACAAGATAACTCTAATTGTTAACAAAATTAAAAGAAAATTTACTTTACTTCTTTGGCTAAGGCCATAAATAAGTATTTTACAACTTCTTATTTACCACCATTCGAGAGTTCCGACGGCCGTATCTTCCAAGGAAAAAGCAGATCTGCTGGCCGGAATGTTTAGTTCTAACTCAACTCTCGATATCAATGAAAACAACCCCCAACGATACCTAGAATGAACCCATCAATGTCTGAGGTCGCTATCCACCATCGAACTATCAGGAAAATCCTACGAAATCTTGACTTTAATAAGGCAGTAGGACCAGATGAAATTCCGACAATTGTTATGAAGACCTGTGCCCAAGAGCTTACCCCAGTTCTCTGTAGACTCTTTAAGCTATCATACAGCAAAGGAGCATTTCCGTTTATGTGGGAAAACGCTAAAGTCCAACCCATTCCGAAAAAAAAAGAAGACTATTCCTATATTTTTTACACATCAACGACCTTTTAAAAACCACCACAAACCCCATTAACAGTTTCGCAGACGACAGCACACTTGTCTCAACTTTCACATCCTATTGATCACTTTCGGTAATAAGACTCAGACAGGAACAGGTTGATTTCATTAATAGAGATCTTGAAGCAATCGTCGAGTGGGGAACCAACAATCTTATTCAGTTTAACGCCCGGAGAACACAAAAAGCCACGTTTTCCAAGAAAGTAAATTCCTCAAATCATTTCATCACAATGTACGAAAATACCCTTGAACCAAGTCCCTCCATCTCGATTTTGGAAGTCACGGTGTCCAATAATATGTCTTGGCATGACAATGTTGCTAACATCGCAAAGTCGGCAAGCCAGAGGCTAGGTTTTTCATGGAAAGCCAGAAAATTTTTTACTCCTGATCAACTGTTGACGACGTACAAGGCTCAAATCCGACCTCTACTGGAGTATTGCTCGCACATTTGGGGTTCAGCACCAAGACATTCTCTTCGTCTTCTAGATTCCATTCAGAAAAGAGCCATTCGCTTGATAAACAGCTCAACTCTCACAGATACCCTTCATCCACTAGAACATGGAAGAAGAGTTGCAGACCAGTCATTGCTCTACAGATATTTCCATGGCAGATGGTCCAGAGAAATAAAAAATCTTGTACCACCATTGGCCACATTCGGCCGAAGAACTCGGCACGCTGATCAGTCTCACCCATTTACTCTCAAGATTGACACTACAAGGACCAACTGTTCCTGATCAACTGTTGACGACGTACAAGGCTCAAATCCGACCTATACTGGAGTATTGCTAGCACATTTGGGGTTCAGCACCAAGGCGTTCTCTTCGTCTTCCAAATTTCATTTAGAAAAGGGCCATTCAGTTGATAAACAGCTTAACTCTCACAGATACCCTTCATCCACTAGAACATGGAAGAAGAGTTACAGACCAAACATTACCAGATATATATATATATATATATATATATATATATATATATATATATATATATATATATATATATATATATATATCCATCGGTTTAGAAAGTACGACGACGTTGTCCGATATCGAGACGCCTTTTTCTTCGATCTTCCCATTGACCCTTTCTTTATCCCCTCGCTCCATGTTATTTTGGGTCTTTCTTTTTTTGTGATGGGGGATTCATTCCATTGCTTGTTTTGGTTATCTATAGTCCACCATACGCTGCACATGTCCATACCAAGAGAGTTGTCTTTGTTCGATATCCTTAATGATCGTATCCTTCAGTCCCATTTTTTGTCGGATGTCTTCGTTTTTCACTCTATCTGTACGGGAAATTCTTGCTGCTCGTCTTAGCGCATTTATTTTTGTAGCTTTTAGCATTCTTTTATTCCTTTCGGTCATTCTTCATGTTTCTGAACCATAGAGTAGGCTACTATTAATTATTGTGTAGTATATGTTGTATTTCCTCTGTCTGGTTATTTGTTTACTCCAGAGAATTCCATTTAGGCATCCAATTGCCTTCCTTGCCTTTATTATTCTTGCTTTTATTTCTTTCTCATCTTTTCCTATTTTATCGAATGTTATTCCTAAATATTTGTAATCTTCACATGCTTCTACAATATCTAAGTTGTTTAGTTGTAAGTTCTGGTTTTCCGTCCCAACGCTAAGGTATCTAGTTTTTTGGATGTTTATAGTGAGGCCCCATTCCTCATAGGTTTCTTTTAGTTTGCGAGGTCTTCTTTGTCTCCTGCCAAAACTACCTGGTCATCTGCAAATTGTACAATATTGTACAATTTTCTAGTGGTACTCCCATTCCTGAACATTTTCTCTTCCATTTAGTGAGTGCTTCTTTAATGTATATCTTAAACAATGTTGGGGATATACAACACCCTTGTCGGAGGCCTTTTGTTGTATTAAAGGGTTCTGATAGTTTCTTACCGATTTTAATCCTAGACACATAATTAGCCTAGAGATTTTTCAATGCTGTCTGATTTATATTACTTTGGTGTAGTGTTTCCCAGAGTAGGTATATTGTCGTATGCTTCTGTAAGATCGATAAATAGCATGTGTGTTTCTAGGTTCACTGCCAATCTCTTTTCTATTATTTGTTTTATGGTAAACACGTTATCACTGCAAAATCTTTCACCTCTAAAACCACTTTGTTCTTTCTCTTCTACATATTCTGCCTCTATTAAATCTCTTAAGTATTCGTCCATAAAGTCTACTTATCAAGCTCGTTACCGAGATTTTCCTGTAGTTGCCGCAGTCGCTTCTATTGCCCTTCTTGTTGATTGATGAAATATAGGCGACCTTTCATTCCTTGGAAACTTGATACTTTTATATTATTCTTTACTCGAGTGTTATAAAAATGAGATATTTGTTGGTAATAATGATTATTTTTATAGTAAAATGATAAAATTGTAGGGAAATAAAGACATCTGGTTTTAAAAGTGTTTAAATGTGTTAAACGTCTTGCGTCTTTGAAAGCAACAATTTCGAAATAATGGTGGTAAAAAAGTTATTAAAAAATTGGATCCGTTGTCGATACAAACACCGTATCAATCGGGCACAGACACAGGTGCAAACGTGACTTTGATGAAATAATTTACGTTCATCCTCATTAACTCCATTTAAAAGGAATCAAAATTTATTCCGCCATTCAATCAAATATGGGTGGCGCAATGTAAATGTTGTTGTTTTTAAAGTTTACCTATTTGGTCGGGATTGATTTTCTGTAGCGTATCTATAGAAATATAAATTGCACACACACACACACACATAGAAAGAGAGAAAGATAGGTAGAGAGAGCGAGGAAGATGTGTCTGGTAAATTAGTCAAACGAGCTGAATATATAAATGAAATGGGAAATCAATATCAATACATAAAAGCTGAATATAATGCTCGTGTTTATCTACGATGCAGTTACACGTCATTGAAGTTCAACTGTATATTTAGTTTAGTCGACTTTGAATAACGTTCTCGGATTTTTCCGGTTTGAATTTCATTCATTGTATACCGATAACCGGAGATAAGATTTAAATTTGGTTTGCCCGGTGTAATTCTTATCGCCTTTGTTTTTAAAGCATTTATTCAAATGTTTGTGATGTTTTAACCGTCACATGTTTAAGACAAACGCGATGTATAATATTTCTTTAATATGCTTCTTCTTTATCCAGTTTAATATCTTTTTATCTATTGATTCCGTGCTTATCGACGTAGCAGTTACTGTGATAAATATTATTTTTTAAATATATTAAATTATAAGTTTATAAGGCCCCATTCGGAAATATGAGTGAAAGTTGCAATGGAAGTGAAATTAGTACGACAAAAATTGTGGAAGCGTTGAACAGTATAAAATTGGGTAAAGCTGCTGGGTACGATAACAGTTGAAATGCTGAAGGCTGGACAAAGCGTGGTAACTAGTCTGCTGTACCACCTTTTAACCTTTGTTGGAGGAGTGGTAGCGTACCAGATGACTGGTGCAAGGCCGCTATCGTGCCGCTTTACAAGGAAAAAGGTTCGCAACATGGCTGTAAGAACTACTGAGGTATTAGTTTACTTAGCAGTCAGCAAAATGTATAAAAGATATTGCTTATAAAAATGACGAATGAAACTGAGAAGATGATATGGTATGTGCAAGCAGGATGTAGAAAAGGAAGGACATGTATGGATCAGGTCCTTTCATTACGAGATATAGTCGAAAAATTCTTAGCTAAAAGTCAAAAGGTCTATTGGGCTTCTAAAGACTTGAAAAAGGCCTATAAGATAGTGGTGAAAAGTGAACCGTGGTCAACATTGTCTATGTATGGAGTAAGCGTTAGTTTAATACAAGCACTGAAATCACTTTACGAGAATTGCACTGCTTGTTTTAGGATAAACGGAGCTTGCACGGACTGGTTTAACATCGAAAAAGGTGTAAGACATGGATGTGTGGCTTTGCCATGGCTGTTTAACTTATACATAGACAATTGTTTATAAGATTTGAAAGAGAGTGCGTATGGATTGAAAATGAATAATTTGATCGTCAAATGGCTTCTTTACGCCGATGATCAAGTCATATTTGCATCATCTGAAAAATAGTTACTGGCGATGGTTAATGTTATGCATGACGCCCTGAAAATTAAGGGGATAACAATAAATGTAAAGTAATGGTTTTTAAAAGAAAAGAAAGCATAATAAACTGTGAAGTTCTGATTAAGGGAGAAAGGGTGAAACAGGTAAATTAGTTTGTATACTTGGGTTCAAAGTTTACGAGAGACAGAAAGTATGACAGTGACATTTAGCGAAGGGTGTTGGCAGGAAAACCAATGAATGGGGCACTGAGTAACTTTATGAACAGCCAGAAAGTGTCAAAGAAAGGAAGTCTTGCTGTGCTTAGAGAAGTGTTGGTACCTACACTTATGTATGGTAGTGAATGTTAGGTTTGGCAGAAAAGGCATGAAAATAGGATTAATGCTGCGGAGATGAGTAGTCTGAGAAGGATAGCTGAAGTGACTCGGGTTGGATAAAGTAAAGAACAGTGAAATAAGGGAACGCTGTGGTGTAAAAGAAGATTAAATTTATAAGGCGAGTGTGAATGGACAAGTCGGTAGAGGTCGACCTCGGCGAACATATCTCGGCCAGATCAACATTGTGTTGAAGAAAGGTTAGGTGAAGAGTTCCAACAACCGACGAGCATGTGTGAGAGCACTGATAAAAGTGGAGAATGCAAAAGATGTGTGTAAGAACCGTAGCAAGTGGAAGGAAGTGGTCTCTGCCTACCCCTATGGAAAAAAGGCGTGACTATATGTAGGTATGTATATAAATTATGAAAAAACGGTTCATTTTTTTAAATCTTCCATGAAAAAAAATAACGATTGCTCCGTGTACACATAACCGTATCGTCCGAAAAAAAATCTCTTAATAAAATACTCAACATTGGCGAGTAACTCCCTCCAGTACGTATCGTCAGCATTAATTCGGATTATTTCCGTACAAAGTGGCATCATTTGTCTGGATGCACGACCAAATGGATGTTGCTTAAGCGTAATGTAAGCACGGACAAGAAATTGCATAATACTACCGATTCGAGATCGCTTTAGCTACGCCAGTGAAATGCGTTTTGCATTCAATATTATTTTAATTAAAAGTCAGTTATACAAGAAATATCCAACTGTAGAGTTATTAGTGCGGATTCGACTTGAATCGGAATAGCAATAAAATGTAGTGGATTTTCCTTTCGACGGTTTTTTAAATTTAATTATACATGGGATAGAATCTCGGTAACGACGAAAATTTACACATTGGACGCAGAAGCTTTTAAATACCATTAAATCGCACTAAAACAATTTATCAAATTTTTTTGGAATGATACCTTGAAATTACACAGCATGAAAATAAAATTGTTGTTTTTTTATACTTTTAAAACTGAATTCCAATACTAAAATTAAGTTTAATTAGTTTAGCGTCCTTATAATTTTTTTAATAATTAAGGTACTGTGCTTTGCTTTTCCAACATAAACAATACAATAATAATTTAAAGGTTTTTTTTAACCATCCCTTCTGTTTATGGTTGTGTGGTACTTGCTGGTGAAGTTGGATTCTGTGTTTAGTAGCAATTCTTCTATTATTACTAGCAACAACTGTGAACTTTGGATCACGGTGCAGGTCGCTGTTTTGTATGTATCATGGAGCATTAACTATGTTTCACAGTACTTTTTACTTGTGTGTAATTGTATACATTGTTTTAATTGATTTAGTATAATTATTGTACGATTATTGTTGTCAATATTCGTCACGTATAGGTGTTGTCGAAAAGAAATCTGAATCTATGGACTTTATTGGCATTAAATTTACAATAAATTGTTTTGCGTTACTTACCGCTTGACCCTTTGATTGTTTCTAGAATCGCTCATTTACTGCCGTCTAGTGGGTAAAACTCCTTTTACCACACTAGGATCTGGCCTCGCCTGCCTATTGGCAGAAGAACCCATTTATTGACAGTCGGAAAACTGTATTCAAAGAGATTAAATAAAAGAGTTACGAATGAAACTGAAAAGATAATATGGGATGTGCATGCAGGATTTAAAAGAGAAAGGAGATGTATGGATCAGGTCAGAAGGTCTATTGCGCTTTTATAGACTAGGAAAAAGCCTATGACAGAGTGGTAAGAAGTGAATTGTGGTCTATATATGGGATGAACGGTAGTTTAATACGAGCACTGAAATCACTTTACGAGGATTCTACTGCTTGTGTCAGGATAAAAGAAGCTTGCACGAAATGGTTTAACATTAAAAAGGCTGTGAGACAAGGATGTGTGACTTCGCCATGGCTGTTTAACTTATATACATACGATTGTTTAAAAGATTTGAAAGAGAGTGCGTATGGATTGAAAATGAATAATTTGATCGTCAAATGCCTTCTTTACGCCGATGATCAAGTCATATTAGCGTCATCTGAAGAGGAGTTGCAAGGTTAATGTTATGCATGATGCTCTGAAAATCAAAGGGATGAAAATAAATGTAAGAAAAACGAAAGTAATGGTTGTTTTTAAAAAAGAAGAAAGCATGACAAACTGTGAAGTTCTGATTAAGGAAGAAAGAGTGAAACAAGTAAATGAGTTTGTATAACTGTGTTCAAAGTTTACGAGAGATGGAAAGTATGACAGTGACATTGAGTGTTGGCAGGAAAACAAACGTATGGGGCACTGCATAACTTTATGAACACCCAGCAAGTGTCGAAAAAGGCACGTCTTGCTGTGCATAGAGAAGTGTTGGTTCCTACACTTATGTATGGTAGTGAATGTTGAGTTTTGCAGAAGAAGCATGAAAATAGGATTAATGCTGTGGAGATGAGTAGTCTAAGAAGTATAGCCGGAGTGACTCGGTTGGATAAAGTAAAAAGTGGTGAGATAAGAGAACGATGTGGTGTAAAAGAAGATGTGGTTACAAAGATAGATAAAGGAATGCTTAGATGGTTTGGACACGTAGAAAGAATGGATGAAGAAAGATTGACGAAACAAATATACATGGCGAGTGTGAATGGACAATTCGGAGAGTTCGACCACGCGATGAAAGTTGAGGAAGCAAAAGATGTGTGTGAGAACCGGAGCAAGTGGAAGAAAATAGTCTTTGCCTACCGCTTCGGAAAAAAGGCGTGACTATATTATGTACGGAAGAAAATGAAACTAAAAAAATCAGCGGTATTGGCAAAAAAAATCAGTAGGTACTGGAAAGAAATATCTCACGTTTGTGAATTTCGTTCCTTTTTTAGTTCTATTTTTCATTTCCCCCGTATATGTTGTCTTCATAAATTAAATTAATGCTCTTTGATTGGTTAATTAGTTGATCGTTGACAGTTAAGTATGTTTGATGTTTGATCGATATTCTACTTTGTCTACAGTACATTGTTGTCGCTCTTTCGTCGAAGGTTCTTCCTTGGGAGAAGACGTAAATCTTTTTTGCGGCTTTAAAATACCTTTCTCTTGAAGAGAAAAGGAGATTGAATGTTTTAAAGTGATTCTGCGTTCCCGATTTAAGGAAGACATTCAAAGTTACTACTGGACGAGCTACTTTCAGATACAGAGTTTGGCCAAGAGACTACCAATACGGAGGCTGGCTAATGAACTGAGTAGTTAGACTCTTCTGTTCGACATCCACGTCTGTTCTTGCTGTTGGAAGTGCCTGAAGTACCTTAATTGCATGGAGTAAGTGTCCTACTTTTTCTTTGTGATCATAAAAGACTCGAGTAGAAAGTCCAGGTTGTTGACTTTATTGCAATTGAATATTTTTTTGTTTAAAAATATCTGTAAATTTAAAACGGATTGTGCGAAATATGTGAAATGTATATCGCTCTCAAGTTGTTTGGGTTTAAAATATATTTTGTAAGTAAGGTTCTGATTTTAGAGAAATTTGTCAAATATTTCGTTTATGTCATTTATACTTTGTACAAATTATAACTTGATTATTGTTATGAATTGCATAGGATTGTAGGTTTTTGTATTTTTTCCCTATATAAAGTACATGGCGCTTAAATTTTTATAAATACTTGTGTTTTCTTTAGAATATAAAATTCAACAGTTTTAAAATTCTTTAACTCATGACCCTCCCGAATTTAAATCAGCCGACAGGATAATAAAAAAAAATAGTTGTAAGAAAATCTTTTATTTTCGCAACAGTACGTGGATGTTCTAATAAAAATCAAACAGATGCAACAAATCGGTACCGTGAGACCTATAGCTAGGGCCACAAAATTTTCAGGAACTCAAGAATTTAGAAATGGTAAAATTTTTTGTAAATAATATAACATAAATTTTTTCGTTGACAAAACCGTCAGGCCAACTCTGGTAATTAAATTGAATTGTTTAGTTGTAAAAGCCTGTACTGCGTTATTTGTTGAGTTTTTACTAGGTTAATAAGCGAACACGCTATCAGCGACTTGAATGATATCCTGGCTTCTTTGAAAACGGGATTCTTCGTTGGTAATAATTATAATTTTAATTCAATGCATATTTGTACTATTTGTTTTTATTTAAGTTGGAAATATAATTGGTGATGTTGAAAATTTCGTATTTTTCAACTGTAGAATGTTTCTTTAATCCATTGCTTGATTTAAAAACTTTATTATTACATCCGATAGACGCGTGCTGGAGGCAACTATTTATTCACTTGATTTCCTGAGATTAGGCGCTTGCTATAGGCAACCAATCATACATAAAGTCACGAGCAAAACCAATTCAAAATGCTGACATCAGCGCTGCTATTACTAAACTATTTTGACCACTTTCGTTTTTGTTGACTTCGTCCATCTTTTTCGCAGAGAGAACAAGCAAATTAGCTTTAAAACACCACTAAGTAAAAATCAATATAGTTAGATAAAATCAATTAATTTTAAAATTCTTCAGCCAGTGAAAATTTTCTAAAGAGACAGAAGGTTTTTTACTGTAAGCTCATTGTACAAATTTAACAATATATTATCAAACAAGAAAAGTGTAGTTGTTTCGCAAAAAAAAAGCAAGTTAGATTTAAAACACCACGTGGTAAAAATTTAAATCAATTAATTTAAAATCTTTCAGCCAGTAAAAATATTCTAAGGAGACAAGAGTTTTTTTTTTGTAACTGTAAGCTCGTTGTATAAATCTTGTATAAATATTTGTTTAATTTACTTTATCAAGAGGTTTACGGCAGTAAGGCCGGAAAAACTGACAGCCTACATTACGAACCAGCCAACTAGTTATCGAAGATTTAGCATCTTAGCGAGGCACGGCGAGATTCAGCAGAGGCAGTAACCGAATTATCCTACAAAGTTGTAGGATGGTTTCTATAAGATGTATGTAGAAGTCTACATACATCTTATAGAAACCTTCCTGTTGCTGGCAGTGGCGTCATCAGGTGAGTTTTCTTAAAAATGTATTTAAGTTATTGTAGGCTTTCTTAAAGCAAAAAAGTATTTTAGATTATTTTATTTCAGCCTTAAAATCTTTTCTCCAAGAAAGTTACTGTATTCTTCGGATTGCTTAGACTTTTTAGAAGTTGTTGTATCTTGTTAAATTATGCGTTAATTAGGGAAAATGGAAAGCCTTCGCAGTTAATGTCTTGATATTTTTTTCATTTTGTTTTTTTTCTTCATATACTAACCAACGAATAGCGGGCTATGAATAATTGTATAACGGATTAGCAAATAACGGAATAACTGAATATACTGAAAATGCAAAATTAGTTACCAAAAAAAAAAGAGACCCTATAATAAGTGCTAAAGAGCTATTGAGTATAAAGAAATTAACCCAACCAACTGGATAACCTCTATAAACACAACCACACAAGGTTAATTAATAAGCCCATTCATCATCATCATCTCCCAGCCTGGTGTTGAGTCCACTACTGAACATAGGTATTATTAAACTACTTTAGTGGGCTCTATCTTGAGCTGTTCGAATCCAGTGTCCGTCTATTCCTTTTATATCGCCGCTTCATCTGTCTTCTTTGAATCTCGCAAAATATACTGCCCACTTCCATTTTACTGTCATGATTCTCTGCATAGCTCTTTCCATTTTTCTCTAAACAACCTACAATCTATGCACGGTGTTTCTTATCAATGGAAGCGTTTTGGCATTTGCCACGTCTTTTTTTTTGTTCTCTAAAGAGTACTCTGCCAGCGGTCTCTCTACTGGCAAATTATGCCCGAGCTCAGCCGTAAAGGGTAGAAGAAAAAAAATATAAAAGTGAGCCGCGCCACCGACTTAGACGGTTCAAGCCGGAAACCCCTGGGTCTTATAGGCACTAGCAGAGCCACACGATAAACAACTAAGATTATGGTGAACCAAATAAATTAAATTATAGCAAAAATATATTGAATACTTTACTCACACCATAAATCGAAGTACACAGTTCAATAATAAACTTATAACCAATATAGTCAAAATTAACAGCCAAAACAAACCAAAGACTCAAAATTCACAATTTTACAAAATAACCAAAACAAAAGTAATAGTAACAGACTTTACCAAGTTACCAAAAAAAACGTATACAAGTCAACTTCTTAATAATACTAAATCAAACGTTTACATAAGGCTGCTAATTTACTCATGTTTTTTACCATTTACATAAAGATTTACACTGCCAAAACAATCGAGTTTATTTAAAAATATTTTTACAATGGTTGTCCTATAAAATATCAATATTGTAGGATATTTACAAATAAGTATGAAGAAAATATTTTTTTACTTGGACATAAAGAATTATTGAGAAGGTTATTTTAATCCAAGTTTAGTTTTGGCATATTATCTAATGCAATAAATAGTTTCCAACAATGTACTATATTAATAAACTAAAACAAAACTTAATCGTGGTATCAAAATGAGTCACGGCGTTATATATTTAAAAATTATTCACTGATAACCTTTGGGTATACGAATTCACATGTACTATATTAATAAATTAAAACAAAACTTAATCGCGGTGTCAAAAACAAATCACGTCGTTTAGATATTCTAAAATAAATCACTTGTAACCTTTGGGTATACAAATTTACTAATCCTGTGGCCTACTCCTGGGGCCTACTCCTGTGGCCTACTCCTGTGGCCTACTCCTGTGGCCGGTTTGAATTATGGAACAGCACCTGCTAATTAACAATGGCTTCCCTCTAATAGATCCCGCATGCGGCTATTTTAACTCGACACCAAAATCCAAAATATCAACAACAAAGGTAAGATAGAATGGTCAAGTTAAAAATTAAATGGTTTTTCTTCAAAATCCAATTAAGATGGCCCAAATACAGCCAGATATGAAAGAAAAAACCGTAGGGGTTCTGCTCACGTCGGATATCAAGAAATGACACGGAATTCACGTAAACCAAGAATCGCACTCCATCTCCATCGATTAACAAAAATGTCACAACCATTAATAATCGAATTCTATCACTACTAGGTATGCAACACTATTTACAAAGAATGATATATTTAAATTATTACAAAATACGGTAAGCGAAACTATTTACGAGTACCTAAGGAATACGAAACTATCAGAGACACAATTAATAATGGAACTGTAGAAGGAAAAAATAGGCACGTGACATATTGCTGGTAATATGCAATGATTAAGGACTTTTGATTTTGGGCTTATTGGCATGCTGTATCTATTCCATATACATGGTTGAATTCTTGGATTGCGATCTCCTGGATACACAGTCTAAATTATTTTTCTGATTTATGTGCCATTTGTTACTCTTTTATGTATAACTTTTTTCTTCTTAGTTGTATCTCATGAAATTAGGTACATCCATTTACTCTAGTTCTCCATGTTTGTCGGTCCATTGTTTTAGTTAGTAGGGTTTGTTACTGGGTCTATCCATCTAACAAGTGACCTGCCTCTCGGCCGTTTACCTTCCACCTTTCCCTGTACTATCAATTTTTCTAGGTTGTCTTCCTCTCTTTTTGTAGCGTGTTCAAAGTATTTTAGAATCTGTCGGCGACATATTGTGGACAATCTGTCTTTGACCTTCAGTTCCTTTAATATAGATGCATTGGTGCGTTTCTCTGTCCATGAAATCCGCAACATACGTCGATGGCACCACATTCCAAACGCCTTTATTCTTCGTATGTCTGATGTTTTCATCGTCCAGGATTCCACTCCGTACAGAAAGATTGAGAATACGAGAGATTTGAATAGCATGATGTTTTTGTAATGTGACGATTTTTTCATATTCTTATAGGGTTGCTTATGGCTCCTCGTGCCATTGCCATTCGCCCTTTTATTTCTTTTTCGCACCTTCCTTGGTTACTTATTAGGGATCCCGGATCAACAAATTCATCTACATTTTTTATATTTGGAATATGGTTGTAGGAGGATTTCACCTCTGTTAATTACCATAAGTTTTCTTGCTGAGATTTATTTGCAGGCCTAGCTTAGCACTTTCTCTCGTCACTCTATCCAACATTATCTTTATTTCTGCCTCTTCTCTCGCCAGCAATTCCTTCCTTAAAGATGTCTGGAGCTCGTCTTATTATGTATTCGCGATATGCGTTAAAAAGCCGAGGCGACAGTATGCATCCCTGTCAGACCCCCTTGCGTGTATTAAATGTCTGTCATGTGTGATTTTTTATCCCTGCCATGGTTTTGTTTGCCTTGTATAGGTTCTTTATTAGACTTATTAGGTGATTAGCTACACCCATTTCCTTTAGTATCCACAAGCACTACCATTTTACGCAATCGAATGCCTTTTTATAATTAATAAAGCACAAAAACATAGGCGAATTGAATTCTTTTGATTTTTCTATAAGTTGTCTAATATTAAAGATTTGGTCTCGTGTTTCTCTTCCCTTTACAAAGCCTGTCTGCTCAGGTGGTATTTGTGAGTCCAGATGACGTTGTAAGCGGCGATAGATTATTCTTAGTAGAATTTTACCTGCGTGTGATATTAAATGTTGTGTTTGGCAGAAGGAGCATGGAAATAGGATTAATGCTGCGGAGATAAAGTAGTCTGAGAAGTATAGCCGGAGTGACTCCGCTGGGGTGTAAAAAAAGATAGATAAAGGAATACTTATATGGTTTGGACACGTAGAAAGGATGGATAAAGGAAGATTTACGAAACAAATTTATAAGGCGAGTGTAAATGGACAAGTCGGTAGACGTCGACTTTCGAGAACATATCTTGATCAGATCAACATTGTTTTGAAGAAAGATCAGGTCAAGAGTACCAACAACCGACGAGCATGTATGAGAGCACTGATGAAAGTAGAGGAAGCAAAAGATGTGTGTAAGAACCGTAGCAAGTGGAAAGAAGTGGTCTCTGCCTACCTCTACGGGAAAAAGGCGTGACTTTATGTATGTATGTATGTGATATTAAAAAGACTTTTATAATTTCCGCAGTTTTGGTGAAACCTTTCTTGTGTAAAGTGGTAAATATGGATTTGGTCCAGTCACAAGGCCATTTCCTCGTATACCAGATTTTGTTGCAAATATCTAATGTTATCTATATCCCCGGTTCTGTCAGTATCTTTAGTATTTCTGCATTTATGTGGTCTATTCCTGATGACTTGTCTTCAGATGTTGTATAGCTTCTATATAACTTTACTGTAATCGAATTGTTTCGACTTATTTTTATTTTTTATTTATTAAACTTGTTAAATTTTTGCAATTTTTTATTTATTTAAAAAAACTGAAGACAACATTGGAGCTCATTTATTTGGTTACTCTTGGTATTAACATTTACAGATATGTTCAAATTTGTTCGAGATTTTATTCATTTTTTTTACTAATTTTATAATTCAAAATTATTTGGCGCAGCATTTCAATCTTAGTTTGGTCAAATATTTTTATATATAAAAAAAAGATAAATCAGCGAACTGATCCATCAGTTCCCTTAAATTGAATTTAATTGAGAAGTCAAAATCACATCCCTGAGATAGAGTCTATAGGGCTTTTTTTTATTTTAAATATCGACTACCCTTCTCCAAATAAAATCAGTAGCGTTATAGTTAGTTTTGCTTTAAATTAATCAAACATTTATTAAATTGTTTAGGTATTAAATTTACCTTTAATTATTACCCTTTTTAATTTGTCGGAGCAACGTTTCTTAGATTAATATTAGCCTTTGTAAATTATTTATTTTTATAGCAAAAAGTTAAACATTATATGATATTTCTTAATAACCTTAATAAATAAATCGCGTAACAGATGCCATGAGGGCGTATATTGGCATAAGAAACCGATGCAAAAGCCTAATGGTATACACAATTTTTTTTTTAAATTTGACGTAATTATGTTTTAAAAGTATAATTTTGCAGGATTTTTTTTTATTCGTAATCAATCTTACGATACATCTTCTTATAGTGCATCTCCTATCGGAGGTTTGCTATCATTACAGCTATCCGGACCTTATTGGCTGCAGCTCGGAAGAGTTTAACATTGCTACAATTAAACCAGTCTCTTAGGTGTTTAAGCCAAGACACACGGCGTCTTCCAATATTCCTCCTTCCACCAATCTTTCCCTAACCTATCAGCTGGAGAAGTGCGTATTTGGGTCCTCTCAGTATATGACCTAGATATTAAAGCTTTCTCTTTTTTATGGTGTTTATGGTGGCTCTCAGGTATTTGTATGACTGCACAATCTCTATATCTGTACACGTTTACATGGTTGTGATTTTAGGGGAACTTTGTAACTACCATTAACTTGGTTTTCTTAAGATTTTTCTTTAGACCGTATTCGTTACATCAATTATTTAATTTCTCTAGAAGATGTTGTATGTCTCTTTGATTGCTCGTTAACAAGACATATCGCATATTATTTATAACCTCTCCGTTAATAACTATCCCTATCAATTCTTCTTACAAGGTTTCTTTAAAAATGGCTTCGCAATACAGGTTAAATAGTATTGGTGATATGATGCATCCTTGTCTTACACCACGATGGATTTCCCTTTTCTCTAATGGCTGGTTTTCTACCTTTGTACTCGCTCTTTGTCCCCAGTATAGGTTGCTAATTATTCTCACATCGTCCAAGTTAATGTTTTTACTGAATAGTAGCTGATGTAACTTGTCATCTTTCACTTTGTCAAAAGCTTTCTCAAAATCAATGTAACATGCAAACACATCTTGGTTTATATCGAGACAGCGCTGGAAAAGAACGTGTATCCCGAAGAGCGCCTCTTTTGTTCCAAGTCCTTCGCGGAAACCAAACTGCGTGTTACTCATGTCCTCCTCAAGTTTTCTGTATATTTTTTTATGGATGATCTTTAAAAACAGCTTTAAGGGTGTGACTCATGAGTGCAATGGTCCGGTAGTCTGAGCATTCTTTTGGGTTTGGTTTCTTAGGTATAAGTACAAAAGTAGATTGTCACATGCCTATTTTTTTCCTTCTACCGTTCATTATAATTGTCTCAGATGAGTTTCGTATTCCTTGTTGCATAACTTGTAGGGGTAGGATTATCGTTTGGTTTGCAATTTCTGTGTGGATGGGACTGGATATCCGCACGGACGAGGCACAGATTTGAGAAGATTGTGGTTTGACGTTTATTCCGCGCCATTTTTCTTGATTTCCGGGATAGGAGCGGCAGTCGTGTTTTGAGAGTCTTGGAGGCCAGGTGTCGGTAAAAGTTGTTGGGGACGGTGTGTTATTAGCACGTGTGCAGAACCTCTATGGGATTTCTTTCATATCTGGCTGTATTTTGGCCATCTTAATTGGATTTTGAAGAAAAACCATTTGATTTTTAACTTGACCATTTTGTCTTGCCTTTGTTGTGGAAATTTTTTTTTTAATTTCTGGCGTCAAGTTAAAATAAGGGAAGCCATTGTTATCTAACCGGTGCCGCCCCATAATCTAACCAGCCACAGGAGTAGCCCAGGAGTAGCCCAGGAGTAGGCCACAGGAGTACATGTGAATTCGCATACCCAATGGTTTTCAGTGATTTATTTTTAAATATATAACGCCTTGTCTCATTCGACACCACGAGTAAGTTTTGCTTTAGTTCATAAATATAGTACTTTGTGAATTCGTATACCCAAAGGTTATAAGTGATTTATTTTTAAATATATAACGCAGTGACTAATTCAGACACCACTATTATGCTCTGTTAGTTTATTAGTATAGTACATTGTTGGAAACTATAGCATTAGATAATATGCCAAAACTAAACTTGGATTAAAATAACCTTCTCAATAATTCTTTATGTCCAAGTAAAAACATATTTTCTTCCTACTTATTTGTAAATATCCTACAATCTTGATAGTGAATTTTCTTTGCCTTTATGTAAATGTTTGAATTAGTGTTATTAATGAGTTAACTTATATATATATATATATGTTTTACCTTTTGTTCTTTGCCTTTATGTAAGCATTTGAATTAGTGTTATTAGAGAGTTGATTTATATAGGTTTTACTTTTTGTTGTAACTTGGTAAAGTCTGTTACTCTTACTGCTGTTCTGGTTATTTTATAAAGTTGTAAATTTTACATTTTTTTTTTTGGTTTAGTTTAGCAAGAAAATTTTGCCATAGCTGTTAATTTTGACTATATTTGTTATGATGTTGCTATTGAACTGTGTACCTTAATTATCTATCGTGTGAGTAAAGTATCCAACATATTTTTGCTATAATTTTATTTATTTGGTTCACCATAATTATAGTTGTTTATCTTGGTGCTCTGCTAGTGCCTATAAGATCTAGGGGTTTCCGGCTTATACCGTTTAAGTCGGTGGCGCAGCTCACTTTTATATTTTTTTTTCTTCTACCCTCTACGGCTGAGCTCGGGCATAATTTGCCAGTAGAGAAACCGCTAGCATAGTACTCGTTAGAGAACAAAAAAAGACGTGGCAAGATGTCAGCCATTGTTTAGTGATTTCTCTCCTATCATAAATGTTATTAAAGAGGTCCAGAAGAATATCTATCACATCGTCATCAAAGAGTTTGAAAAGTTCTATGGGTATTTGATCAGGACCAGCAGCTTGGCTGGGTTTTATAGTTTCCAAAGTATATTATTTTTCTGATCGTAATATATTAGGTGTACGTTGCTTAATTCTAAGACCGGCCTTGGAGGCTTTTCATCGTAGAATAGTTCCGAGAGGTATATTTTCCACCTTCTTAGTTTGTCTTCCACGTCAGTAATTATACGACCGTCTGTATCCTTAATTATGCCACCAGCAGTTTTGATTTTGTTACAACCAGCCATCTCCTTTATCTTTTTATGCATGTGGAAGCCGTCAATACGATACATACATACAAATAGTCACGCTTTTTTTCCGTAGGGGTGCGCAAAGACCACTTCCTTTCACTTGATACAGTTCTCACACACATCTTTTGCTTCTTTACCTTTTATTCATGCTCTCGTACATGCTCCGACTCTGTCGACTTGCCCATTCACACTTGCCTTATGAATCTGTTTTGTCAATCTTTCCTCATCCATCCTTTCTACGTGTTGTAACGATACAATGTGTTACGATAATTTTTAATATCTTTCTAATTTTTGTTACGTTTAAAATGTTTTTTCCAAAAGCCCCCAAAGTTGGGCGTCAATTTGTTACCTTACTTTTAACTAATAAATTTGTTACGGTAATTACACAAAATTATCTCACTCAGGGTTCGTTGCTACTTGATTTCTCTATTGAATTTAACACTTTAACCGTATCACTGGTCTCTGAGACCGGACGGGAAATTTGGCTCTTCGAAATTGGCATCCCTGATGGTTTGTCCGCTTTCTCCCACTCAGTAGCTGTTCATTAGTTTCCCGCCAATTGTTATTTGTGACCTTCAGTTAGTTGTGTGCCGTCGTGCCGTGATACCATATTTTTGTTTTTGTTTGTCCTATCGAGCAAATCTGTCTGAAGATACCAACTAAAGTCAATACAAGGACACTGACATTTTGGAATTGCGGGCACTTTTAGGGCTAATTTTACTAAATTCTGTAACGAGATCTTCCAATGAGAATGTAAAATCTATTTTCAACAAGGACATCACCAACAGGCCAGTTTTTAGGGCAACGATGCCATCTAAAAGGTTTGAAGTGTTGTTGGTTTGCTTACGGTTTGATGATGCGCAAACTAGGGAAATGAGAAAAAGAAGTGATCCTGCTGCCCCCATAAGTGACATATTTCAGCAATTCATAAACAATTGTAAAAGTTTGTTTCTACCTGGACCCAATGTCACCGTAGACGAAATGTTGGTTCCTTTTCGTGGCCGATGTCCGTTTCGGATTTACATGCCCAAAAAGCCCAAAAAATATGGAATAAAAATCATGTGTTTGACAGATTCTTCATCATCATATTTAGTAAATGCCTACATATACAAAGGAAAAAATAGTGATAGCATCGGACTAAGCGCTGAAGAACAACTTAGCAAACCAACACAATCTGTTATTCGACTGTGCAAGGGGATTGAAAATACAAACAGGAATGTTACAGGGGATAACTATTTTACCTCTATTGAGTGTGTCGATGCCCTTGGAGATCGATCACTAACGTATGTGGGAACTATGAAAAAAAATAAAAGAGAAATACCTCCTGAATTCTTACCATCTAAAAACAGAAAAGTTGGGTCGACCCTATATGGATTTGCAGGCAATACAACTTTGCTTTCTGTTGTACCTAAAAAGAATAATTCGGTAATATTGGTGTCATCAATGCACCACAGTATTGAAACAGGGAACAGAAAAAACAAACCTGAAATGGTTTGTTACTACAATAAAACAAAAGCAGGGGTGGACTTGCTAGACATGAAATGTGCGATAAATTCGTCCAGTCGAAGAACCAGAAGATGGCCCCTCGTAATATTCTATCAAATGTTGGATATTAGTTGCATCAACTCCTTCATCTTGTACCTTTTATTTCGAGGTAATCCTCTTGTGACTAGATACCTATTCGTACAAGACCTGGCACTGGAGCTCATAAAGCCACATATGACCAGACGGTTGGAAATACCAAACCTACCACGTGACATCAGGGCTACCATACAAGCATATGTTGGGAACGAAGATCCTCAAAACCCAGGTGGCTGCATCCCAAGTGACAAGCTAGAAAAAAGGAAAACCTGCTCCAAGTGTCCAGCATCAAAGGAGAGGAAGACAAATTATAAATGCATAAAATGTGACCAGCCAATATGCCTGGAATGCAGCAGGAAAGTGTGTACTTCTTGTGCTACAAAGATTTGACTTTTGGACTAACAAAATCATTGTTCAGTTGATACCAATTTTAAAACACATTTGACTGACCCTCTGTAATAAAAATTGTTTTGAAAAAAAAAAAAAATAAAATAAACAAGATATTTACAAAAGATTTGTTTTCTATTCCCATCTATACAAATTATTTACAAAACTATACAAAGACAATCAAATTTAAGCACTGTAATTCCAAATTGTATATAATACTTGCATACATTAAACCATAATTTGAAATAAATCATGAAAAATACTGCAGGTCTCAGAGACCGGATGATACTGTTAGTGATCGAAAATTCATGATACGGTTAAGGTGTTAATTTGGGGAATTGTATAGGTCGATTCGCAAATCCATACAATCGTATTTTTTTCTAAATTTTTTTCTTTTACAACAAACTTATATAATAAAACTGTAACTGCACACCACGTGGACACCAAATGATTTTAAATTCAAAAATCACTAAAAAGAATTATCCCCAAACAAACCCAATAGTACCATTAAATATAAACGTATTTGTACAACCTACACTCTTATCTTTCAGAAACAATTAATAAAAAAAGAGCAACTAAAACGTATAACAGGTTTATTAAAATTAAATACAAAAAAAATTAGTTTTTACAGTTGCTGAAAAAAAAAAACATGTCCTTTTTTAAAGTAAAATAATTTAACAGTTTATGAATTAAAGTAAAGAAACAAAAAAACGTTGAAATGTAGGGAAATTATTCCCACAATGAAGTATTACCAGTCGGTGATAACGAAATCAGCTTACAAAGAAAATCTCTTCCAGATTAAGCAAAAGAGGCAGGATGATAAGGAAAATATTCGGAATAACTTTCCGATATTAGCCCAATAGTAATCCAAGAAAAAAACTCAAAAAGAAGTCCAAAAAAAAGGCATTCATAAAACATGAAAGTTTTTATAAAGCATAAAAGGCCAATCACTAAAAATTAAATTTTAGATCCACCGATAAATGAAATTAAATATAAAAATTAAAACCTTACCATTTAATTTTTCCACTTTTAATTTTAAAAGAAAATATAAAAAATCTTAATGGCCTTCTATCTGAACTTCCTGAATTCCCACTACTTAAACGTATATTGAAAGGCGACCAGGGCCGGCGTTGAAAATTAAAAACGGCAAAGTTGACGTTACAGTGTACAATCCATTCAAGCATTCCTGTACAAATCGGGGGTTGTTATTCTTTATTTGTAAACTATACTTAACTTCGACAAAAGTGGACTGGAAATAATCATAGATAGCTGGTTTTTTAAAATTTTATTTAACACTAAAATATTTCTGTCTTCAAATACACAATGCACTTGTACCACTAATGAATTGCCTTTAACTGGATTAATTGAAAGAATACAAACATCGAACGATTTAGATGTCGTGAAAAAAAAAATTTAATATTATACTACTAATAAGAGAAAACAACATAATAGATTGTAAGGATTTTACGACCTTCTTGGTCAGCGTTTTGGGACTATATTGAATACCGGCCGCATTGCGTGGTAAGGGGAACGAAATTCTCCGTATTAGTGTTTAAAACAAAACATGAACTGCCTGGATTGCTCAGGGACGGCTCAAGACTGTTTTAAATAGAACTAACGAACAGTTAATACCGTTGGGAATCGATTGATTCGACATATTCCCCCTCGTTAAAATCTCGAATTTCAACAAGTTAACGAGAGGAAGAGAGAATGAACCGAAACGTAAATAAAACAAAAATTAAACCAACTACCGCAAAGTAACTAACGCACAGAAATACGTTACATTCGCTGAGTGGCAATAGGCAACGGTCAGACCTTAGTGATAGGCCTGACGAAGACACCTTTCTTGGTGCGGAGTTTGACGTCAAGGACCTTTTGGTCAGCGAGGTATTTGCTATAAATACAGGTCTAAAACAGGGAGATGCACTCTTTACTGTTCTCTTTAATATTGCAATAGAGAAGGCAGCAAGAACAGCAACTGTACACGCCCAAATATTTGGAACTCGGGATTCAAGTCTGTTACTAGCGTATGCTGATAATATTGACGTTGTTGGGGGTAGTACGATTACCGTGAAGGAAAATTTTGTATGCATAGAAAAGAAAGCCAATAAAATCGGGCTTCGTGTTAATGAAAATAAAACAAAATACATGCACGTCACAAGAAACCCTGCACGTGATCGACTGCGCCAAAACGTTACAATCGGCGAATTTAACTTCGAGCATGTACAAATATTCCAATACCTTGGAGCAATATTAACAGCGGACAACAATATGAATGAAGAAATCAAACATCGCATTACACGAGGAAATAAGTGCTACTTCGCTTTTCAATCTTTCTTCATGTCCAAGAACCTCTCTAGAACCTCAAAAATCATCTTATAAAAGACCATCGTCAGACCTATTGTAACATATGCATGTGAAACATGGACCATGACCGTAAATGATACTCTAATTTGAAGACGTTTTGAGCGGAAGATACTCCAAAAAATATACGGTCCCTACCGCGACCCAGAAACAGGCCATTACAGAATAAGAACTAACGCTGAACTAGCCCAGTTGTACAATAGCCCGGACACCATACAAGAAATAAAAGCAAATAGACTGAGATGGGCTGGCCACCTACAAAGGAGTCAGAATACAAGACTCATTAAATCTGTATGGGAGGAGGCCCCTCAAGGAAAGAGGCCGCTAGGAAGGCCTAAATTGAGATGGCGAGATAACATAAGAAAGGATAGATAGACGGCAAGAAAATGCAGAAGACCGTAGCAGATGGAGGCAAGTAGTACAGGCAGCAAAAACCCACCCTGAGTTGTAAGGCTACGGAAGAAGAAGAAGAAGAAGAGCCAGGAACAATTTCCAAAATTGGGGCCAATGGCTACTTAAGTGGTTAAACATCATCTTATAATATAACTAACTTATCAATTTCCGAATTTTTAAAAGGATACAGTCATTTTGGCCGATTTTGTAAACAGTAAAGATATTCAACAGTCCGTATTCTTCAAAAAGACTATTGTATCTGGCCAGAATATATTTTGGGCAGGTGGGTAGGATCCAACTCAGGGTAGGAGATTAAGCTACGACCTATTAGAAAGTGGCCAGGAGTCAGGACTTCTAAATCCGTCGGATCCGTCTAGAATTTAGAATGGCTTTAATTTGAGCCAGTACGGTACTTAACTCTTCAAATGTGAGTTGAGAATTTTCAATAATGCGACAAAGGTGCTACTTGGCTCCCTTTACTGCAGCTTTTAACAGACCCCCCAATGGGGACTGCGAAGTAGTATGAACTTCCATTCAAAACCGGTTTTGGAAGCAAAAACCTTCAAAGATTCGAACAATTGGGACTTGGCGCAAAATTCGCGCAATTCTCGCAGGTGATTTCTATGCAATTTGTAACAAGAAGAATACTACTATACACACAAAAATACATAAAACATGAACTGCCTGGAGCGCTCAGTGATGGTTTAAAAATGATAAAATCGAATGATTCCAACAATTCCTTTATCCATCTTTGTAAGCACATCTTTTTTACAAGAATGAAGAGGCTTTTCTGCTGCAGTGATAAGATGCTATGTGCTGTCCATGCTATTCTATGGGATGGAGGCCTAGACAATAATCGACATGAGGAGACTGGAGGCATTTGAGATTTGGATATACTGGAGAATATTGAGGATCTCATGGGTAGAGGGAATAACCAACGTGTAAGTGATGGGACGTATGCATAAGGAAAGAGAAGCGATTCCGACAACTAAGAGAAAAAAACTGCTGTACATGGGACATGTCATGGGCAGGTTTTCTATTAACCCCGAATGTCCTGGTGTCCATACCAGTGTGACAATATTTGTGTCTGATATGTCCTATAGGACATTCTTGCAATCCATCACATAATGTGGGGTTATAACCGGAAAGGCCAATGCCTTTAGCACGACTTGGCTATCTAAGCAGATTGCTATAAAAGTAGCCATTGTGTAAATTTTTTAATGAATAATAAATGGTTATATACAGAGCGGACCAAAAGTCTGGTAACGGACAATTATCTCGTAAATAGCTAGTCCAAATTGTACAAAATTTGGGATAAGACTATTTTGAGATACGGAGATTCCAGATTTGACATTTGCAATGTTGTAAGATTTGCCGTTTCTCTGATATAATTAGTCACTTTGGTTTTTTAAATACATAACTTTGTATATTCAGTCATTATTGGAATCTCTTTTTCAATATGAGTTTAGCCACATGTGTCACTTATGATTTTAGGTCTTAAATAAATAAAACAGAAGTGTGGCAATGCCTGATTGTATAAATAATTTTTTAAGACAAATAATTTTCAACTACATTAAAACTAAACAATTAAAAGATTACAACATTTTTAACAAAATGATTACTTAATCTGGTGTTCAAAATGTGCTTCATTTGTAAGATGACAGTACCCCAATCGATGGTAGCATGCTTCTACCACATTTCTCCATGATTGTTTAGACCTTGACTAGACCTTTTAGTGTACATAAAATCATAAATGTTACGTATGGCTGAACTCGTTTTAAAGAAAAGATTTCAATAATAACTAAATATATAGGGCGATGTATTTGAAAAACCAAAGTGACTAATAATATCAGAGAAACGGAAAATCTGACAACACTGCAAGTGTCAAATCTGGAATCTTTGTATTTTAAAATAGGCATATCCTAAATTTTGTACAATTCGGACTAGCAATTCACGAGATAATTGTCCGTTTCCAGACTTTTGGTCCACTCTGTATATTTTTTATTAATAAAAATTGGCCGCGTTCATCTAAATAAAGTCATCTATGCCCGTCTATAAAAATCAACCCTCATGCAAGAACCCTCGCAATGTAAGGAAATTAAAATAATAATGTTAATTTCTCCTCATTTTTTGACGATACCGTCAACACGGCGGCTATAATTGGGTTTAATAAATTAAAACGTAAGTAATTACCGAGTTCAAATTTTAATTTACGAAACACAAAATGTTTACCGAACTAGAGAAGAGGAGAGGATAAAGCATAATTTTCGCTCATTAAACAACGTGAATCAACAACTTGGGTCGAAGCGCAACGGTTAAAATGTAAACCGACATTTCTGTCTACCTCTTCAATATCGATTGGGTGCTACAAATCCTCGACCGCACTGCACAAACTTAACTCACACAGGAGATGTTTCGTTTGTTATAACAGGTTGATAACAACCTGGAAGGGTAATACAATCGACATTAGGGGTCACTTGATTGTTACGTAAAAGTCTTTCGATCAAATAACCTCAATGACAAATAAAAATGGTAATGAGTAATCATAAAAAGTAGGCCTGACTAGAAATGATTAAAAATGGTAAGCAAAAACAGACGTTACTGCTTAAAATTGGTAACGTGCACGTGGTACAAAAAATGGCATTTCTTTTATAAGGTTATGTGTGTTTGGTTCAGCGTTGCCAGACGTCCCAATTTTTAAATCAAAATTAAATGACCCGCGCGAGATAGGCTCAGTCTCGCTTTTCGAGGATAACTCGACCGTGCGGGTGGGCACAGACAAGTGTGGACTGGCCGCCGTCTCAGGGAATTGATATTTCCAAAACAGAAATGCATGAGTCATTATGCCTCTTCTGCTCAAGGTTTACTCAAAGGCTAAAGGATGGGTTTTTCGGCTACCAGACAAAACAAATTTTAAATAAATTGGTTGAATCTTAACAGACCAAAGCCATCGAAGACTTTAAAATTTTTATACACAAATTGCCAACAATATATAGACAAACGTTATAATTTTTCAGATAAAAATATTTTTTCTAGACTTAAATTCATAAACCTGGAAATTGATGTTAGGTTAGGTTAGGTTTTATGTGAGTGGGGCGTGGTCGCCCCTTCACCGCGACCCTTAGTAGGTCTATTGTGGCTCACCCCTAAAGGCTACAGTTCACCGCACAATCCAGCCCTTCTTACGAAGTTCATGGTTGTATAGGGTGAGATTTTTTTAAAATCGGTAGGTTCTAGGTTAGTGTAACCAAATATGTTGAACCTTATTCTTCCCAGGCCGGGGCATGAACATAGTATATGTTCAGCAGTTTCGTCTTCCACGCAGCAGAACCGACAGTCCGTTTGTTGGTTCAGATCTATCTTTCTGAGGTGGTATCTCAGACGACAGTGTCCCGTAAGCAGCCCTGTTAGAATACGCAGGTCATTTCTGCTCCATTCTAGGATCTGCTTAGTTGTGTTTCTCGAGGGTTGTAACGGTAAAAACGCCTTCGAGTGGGTTAGCCCTGGTAAGTCGGACCAGTACGTGAGTATTTTCCTCTCCGCCCAGTCCGAAATAATTGTTTAGGCGGCACTTGTGGTGACTCCAAAAACCGGTTCTGGTCCAGTAAACGCAGATTCGGCCCCCTGTTTTGCAAGGATGTCGGCTTTTTCGTTTTCTTCCACCCCCTGGTGCCCATGTACCCACAGTAGGGTCAACCTGTTGTTCGCACCAAGGTACTCTAAGGATTCGATGCAATTCCATACAAGTTTAGAATTTATCTTGTTGGAGCTCAGTGCTTTTAAAGCGGCCTGGCTGTCTGATATTATATTTATGTTTTTGTTTGCTAGAGGTCTGTTGGTCAACTCTCTTGCACACAATTCGATAGCGAATATTTCAGCCTGAAAGATTGTGACATACCTGCCAAGACTGGTAGATATTTCAATCTTTGGTTTCCTGCTGAAAACACCGGCCCCAACTCCATCTGGGGTTTTTGAGCCATCTGTGTACATTACGTATTCAGTCTCTGGGAAGAGGATTTGTCCCCTCATCCATTCGTCTCTCTCCGGAAAGAGGACTTTGAACGACTTTCCTACGTGTATTTTTGTGACTAGCAAGTCAGGAACCATCCCGAGAATTTGGTGGTTTTTTGTTTCACTCAGTATCCCGGAGTGATCTCCGAGTTGCTCTCCATTTATTTGCTTTTCCAAAGACAGAAATCTATAGGAAGCTATCCTGGCCTCCCTCTCTAAGAGAATATCTAGGGGAGGGAGATGTAGGAGGTGTTCCATCGCTGCCGTTGGTGTGCTGGACATAGCTCCAGTTATGGCCAGGCATGCCAGCCGCTGAAGGCCAGCAAGCTTTGCTTTAGCTGTCTGTTGTAACCCTTTAGTCCACCAGACTACTGAACCATACGTGACCATAGATATTATCATTGTTTGATAAATCCAGTAAATCTGTTTTGGGTTCATTCCCCAAGATTTGCCACATACTCTTCTGAGATTCCAGAGAGAAAACCTGGCTTTGTTTATTGTTTTTTTCAAGTGGGCGTTCCAGGTGAGTCTTTTATCCAGAACTACACCCAATTATTTCACTTCCGTCGCAAATGGAATGCTCTCTCCGTATAGGACAGGCTGCCGAAGCTTATCTAGCTTTTTCCTTTTCGTAAAAGGAATAATTACAGTTTTTCAGGGGTTTACAGACATCTGTTCCCTCTCGCACCATCTGTATACTGTGTTAAGAGCTTCTTGAAGGACGTTTGAGATCGTCGCTTCAAATTTACCTCTAACTATTATAACCAGATCATCCGCATAGCATTGAAAATCTACTCCCTGCATGGAAAGCTCGCTCAGCAGAGAGTCGACTAGAAGTGACCACATTAGGGGGGAAAGTACCCCGCCTTGTGGACACCCCTTCGCCGCCCTGAACCTAACGGACTCTCCATGCAGTGATAATATTATATATCTGTTTTCAATCATGTTTTTGATCCAGTTACAGATTTTACCGTCTATCCCTCTATCCCTAATTGATGTATAGAGTGACTGTGGTAAGGCGTTATTAATCGCTCCTTCTATATCTAGAAAAGCTGCCAGCGCAATTTCCTTATGTTTAAGGGAATGGCCGATCTTTCCTACTAGATTGTTTAGAGCTAAATCCGTAGATTTTTATGTTTGGTAGGCATATTGATGGGGGTTTAAGGGATGTTCCCTAAGATTCCCCTCTCTAATATGTCTATCAATAATTCTTTCCAGAGTTTTCATTAAGAATGAGGTAAGGCTGATCGGCCGGAAGGATTTGGGTAGGGAATGATTCACCGTACCCGTTTTACGTATGTATACAACTCTCGCCGTTGACCAGCCCAGCGGAATATAACTCCACGCAAAACTCGCTCTGAATAGTTTAACCAGAAGAGGTAGTAAAATTTCGCTGCCCTTCTGAATGAGGGCAGGGAAAACACCATCCTCCCCTGGAGACTTGAATGGGGAGAAATAATTCACCGCCCATTGTACCGATGTTGGGGTGACCACTTTTGAAACATTTCTCCAGTCCTCCCTTTTGGGTCGCGATGTCGATCCCATTGAGAGTGGAATTTGCTCCTGGTCCCTCAGAAGCAGACTGCTGGGAAAGTGGGTCTGCAAGAGAGTCTCTAACGTTTGCCTACCAGAGTCCGTAAAAGAGCCATCTGGTCGTTTTATCGATCCAATCTCTTGCGTCGGATCTCTGGCGAGAGCCTTGTGGATTCTTGTGCTGGCAGAAGGGCGGATGTGATATGCTCATTCGCCGCTTCTATTTCAGCTCTATTATGTATAGTGCTATTACCGTTACCTAGGTGCTGTTGGAGGGATTCACAATACCCTTTCCAATCTGTGCATTTTGGATCTCGAAAATGCACTATGGGACGTTGTCCTATTTTCACGTCAAAACGTATGTGTCTATGATCTGAGCATGAGGACTCGGTAGATACCTGCCAGTTAACTATTTTGGTACTCATAAACTGTGTACTAATAGTTATGTCTAGAACTTCTCCGCGAATTCTGTTCACGAAGGTTGGTTCCGAGCCTACGTTGTTGACTGCTAGCCCTTCCCCTATTATATAATTATATAAGTACTCACCTCTTTCATTGATGTCGCTGCTGCCCCAATCCAAATGTTGGGAATTTGCGTCGCATCCAATGATCAGTTGCCTGTTGTTCCTCTTGCAGAAGGCGACTAGATCTCGCACTGCTGCTGAAGGAGGGTGTTCTTTTCGGTCTCCAGGGAAGTAAGCAGAGCAGACGACTACATCTACACTACTGTCTCCTTCTGAGATCGAAAGCTGTGCTGCAACCACATCAGGGGTGCAAAACTCTGTTAACATAAAATAGTTAATGTTTTTCCTGATTAGTATGCATGCTCTTGGCTTACCACCTAGAGTACACGCTATTAACTTACCAGAGCAGTTTCCTAGGCCGCTTATTCTGCCTGTATTGGAAGTCCAGGGTTCCTGGATTAGTCCCACATCGAGTTGCTCCTTGGCGAACCTCCTGCTGAGGACATATGAAGCCGCTCTAGCATGTTGGATGTTCGCCTGGAGAAATTGGATGTGGTTAGCCATTTCTACTTAAAGGTAGAGTGGGGAGGTTTACTTTCCTTCCCCGTATTGTTTCCTGGTGTAGGTCGTTTTGTCGGCGCTTTACCATGAAGGGGTTTTTTCCCTTTTCCGGCTTTTTTGCTGGTTTTGGCCGGCCTCTTCAGTCCCGCTGTCGCCGCCGAGGTAGATTTACCTCCCTCTTTGGTTCTAACGGTTACCTCCGAAGACTTTGGAATTTCCACCGATGATGGATCTTTCTTGGCTTCCTTGGACCGGAATTGCACCTGTCCAAAGCCAAAATATGGGCGGAAATTTAGCCGCTCCAAATCTTTATTGGATACCTCATCCATTGAGAACGTCCACATTTGACCAGGTCCTGAGTTTTCCCTGTGTAGAATGGTGCACTCCTGGGTATGCAGGGTACGGTTCATCTTCCGCAGACGGTTGGTTACCTGTTCTCCCGTCAGTCTGGGTAGTCCGTCATCGTCTGGGATGAAAGCCACACAGATGTGGGGTTTCGGTATGTCTTTCTTCTGAACTAATTTCAGCTGGGCGTTTTCCCAGGGTTGAAGGTAGCATATCACTTCCTCCATCCACTTGACCGTCTCAGCGTCCGTACAGGACAGAAGAAGGATTCCAGGTCGAATGGTGCAGCTCTGGAATCGCACTTGTGGACCATCGTCCGGTATTTTGTCTACAGTGTCCATAATGGATCGCTGTAGCAGCCGTAGCTGTTCGTTTGACAGCTGAGCATTTGGGTGTTCTGGGTGGATTATGCCCACCTTAATGCCCTGAGCTACAGTTGCAAAGGAGCGTTTTTGCTCGTTTGAGTCCTCCATAGTGAGTGGCTTTTTCACCGCCGCTTCTGGAGTGCTACCATCCGAGCGTATTCGCTTGCTGGTGAGAGCAGGGGGGGATTGATCCCCGCTCCTTTTCTCATCCCGTTCTTTTAGTATTTGATCTAAGGCGGTTTTGTAAGGTACCCCGCTCTTGATCAATCGGCTAAGACGTTTTCTCGTCGCGCCGGCAAGTTTGACCTTCTTGTCCAGGTTTATGCTGGCCGTTTGCTTAGCCTCGCCCCCTGTTGTCAGGTCCGTTTTCTCGGGAGTGGGGGATTTTAAAAGTACCCTCTCAGCTTCCTGCGAGATTTGGTTGCTAGGAGGGTCTGTAGTAGACACCTCCATTTGCATTTGTTCGTCTGCGAGAAGATTGCCTTCGTCGCAGATGGTTTTAATGTTTTTATATTTTTTGTTACTCATATAGTTCCCACGAGTAGCTAGAGAAAAAATGGTCGACTACGGCAGAGCTCTGCATTACCGTAGCAAGGCAAAAGTACTACCGGGAGGTTGCCTGGTATCCCAGAGGCTCCGTTTGCGATATCTGTTTGGGGCAGGCACAGATATCATACATATAGTACGCCCCTTGGCACGGGTCGCATGACACCTTGAGCAAAGCCTGATGATCGCGGTAAGCTTGGCTGGCTTAAAACAAACCAACCGCACCTGTCTAGTTTGAATACAAGGAAGTGAACTTCCTTGTACTCAAAGGTAGTAATGATATAGCCGCTGCCCTATATCATGTCCTTAGTTGATCCGCGGGTGTTTATTCTTTAATATTAGACACCTTTCCTGTAAGCCAGGAAGTTTCCTATCAGCCATTGGGACGCGCCGTGTTGGGGTTAAGGACATCCCCGCACGGAAATTGATGTAAGGTTAGGTATCATTTGAGTGAGGCGTGGTCAAGACCCTAAGTAGGTCTATTGTGGCTTACCCCTAGAGGCTACAGTTCACCTCACAATTCAGCCCTTCTTACAAAGTTCATGATTGTATAGGGTGAGATTTTTTTGAAATCGGTAGGTTCTAGGTTGGTGTAACCAAATATGTTGAACCTTATTCTTCGCAGGTCGGGGCATGAACATAGTATATGTTCAGCAGTTTTGTCTTCTACGCAGCAAAACCGACAGACCGTTTGTTGGTTCAGACCTATCTTTCTGAGTTGGTATCTTAGACGACAGTGTCCTGTAAGGGTTTAGGTAGAAACGCCTTCGAGTGAGTTATCCCTGGTATATAGTATATAGTATTTTCCTCTTCGCCCAGTCCGAAATAATTGTTTTGGCGGCACTTGTGGTGACTCCGAAAACCGGTTCTGGTCCAGTGAACGCAGATTCGGCGCCCTGTTTTGCAATGGCTTTTTCGTTTACCTCCACCCCCTGGTGCCCAGGTACCCACAGTAGGGTCACCCTGTTGTTCGCACCAAGGTACTCTAGGGATTTGATGCAATTCCATACAAGCTTAGAATTTATCTTGTTGGAGCTCAGTGCTTTTAAAGCAGCCTGTCTTTCTGATATTATACTTTTGTTTTTGTTTGCTGGAAGTCTGTTGGTCAACTCTCCTGCACACAATTCGATAGCGAATATTTCAGCCTGAAATATTGTGGCATACCTGCCAAGGCTGGTAGATATTTTAATCTTTAGTTTCCTGCTGAAAACACCGGCCCCAGCTCCGTCAGGGGTTTTTGAGCCATCTGTGTACCATACGTATTCAGTCTCTGGGAAGAGGATTTCTCCCCTCACCCATTTGTCTTTCTTCGGAAAAAGGACTTTGAACGACTTTTTTACGTGTATTTTTGTGGCTAGCAATTTAGGAACCATCCCGAGAATTTGGTGGTTTTTTTGTTTTACTCAGTATCACGGAGTGATCCCTGAGTTGCTCTCCATTAATTTGCCTTTCCAAAGACAGGAATCTGTAGAAGACTATCCTGGCCTCCCTCTTTAAGAGAAAATCTAGGGAAGGAAGATGTAGGAGGTGTTCCATCACTGCTGTTGGTGTGCTGGCCAGGCATGCCAGCCGCTGAAGGCCAGCAAGATTTGCTCTAGCTGTCTGTTGTAACCCTTTGGTCTACCAGACTACTGAACCATACGTGACCATAGATATTATCATTGTTTGATAAATCCAGTAAAGTGATGTTAGTTTTGACATGATTGAAAATGCTGTATCTTTAATAAAATTGTCAGGCGATATTTCGGTAGATAACTTATATGAAGAATTTAACTTATTAAAATCATCCTTGGACGTAATAGTGGAAAATTGCAAATACACCACTGCCACCACCGCACAGAAAGGCTACCAGCTCTTTCAACAATTTCCAAAAAAAGGTTCCAGGAATATGTTTAAACCAGTATCTTTCATATTAAGTATCCCAACATCAAACTGTATTTCTGAACGCGTTTTTTCACAGATGAATTTAAAATGGTCGGATGCCAGAAATAAATGATCGTAAATTTAATGAAAGCAGAATTACTCATCCAGTTTAATCTACCCAGTAAAGAGTTGTTCATCTTTATTAAAGAAAAAAAGAAAACTTTAAAAGAAGTTAAATATTCACAGAAATATCATGAATAAGTAATTCTTATAAATAATTATTATCTTATTGTAAGTTATAATTTGTAACACTCACTCCACATACTATTGTTTAAAACGCCATATTTTTCTAATGAATAAAACTTTTTTGATCTCGATTTCTGTTTTTTTTTTTATTCAGAAGACGAATAAGAATCAGCTATTTAACGGTGGGGTAAATCTGATTTAAAATATTATATTTTTATTAAAAAACATTTTCTATGGCTACTTTTGCTATCTATTGTCACGTAATTTGAATTCAAATAAAAAGATAAATATTTAAAAACATTTGATTATATGTTTCTTACTATTTCCCGCTTTCGACGACAGAATTGCGCTTTTTTCACTCAAAAAGTTCCAAAATACCGATATGGCAAAAAAATCTGGCAACGCTGGTTTGGTTAACGATTTTGGTTTTCTAAGTTTTTTTAATTTAACCTTTAAAAGGCGGACTGCAGTCCTTTCGTACCCCACGTTCTGTTTTTTGTAAATTATTGCATGCAGTGAAATTAACTGGTTTTTAAAAAATTAGTTTTATACATTTTTATTTTTGGTTGTGGCATTCCCAAGCAATTTATAGTTTTATATTCAGTCGGGGGAACCCACTTGTTTTAAGTAAGGAAAACCCCATGCGTTTAGAATTGTTTTGTATTCAAACATTTTGATTTAGTCCTGTCTGTTTTTTAAAAAAGTACGCATCCGTATAAAAAATGGCTGTGAATTTGCCTTCTCACAAGCCATTGACAAACCCTTGCAAACGATGATACATAATTTGATTGGTGAGCCAAGAAGATGCTGTGAGCAATGAAAAAGATAGAGAAGAGGTTCAGTCTGAAGCTGATGTGATAGAATACGAAACACAAATATTGCTGATTCCATATCTAAGACGGCTGAAGACCACGAATGCCCAAGATATGTAACAAAGGATGAGACATAATGGTCCATACTGACAAAAGTAACACGGCCAAAGAAACGTAAGAAAGCTAATATACAGACCAAAAAATTAGGACTTACCCCTTTCAGTTTCAATTTTTCAACAAAAAAAGAAATATTTTCGCTTTTTATGTGTCCAGAAATTATTTTAATTAAAGTTACTGAGACAAACAGAAAATGACAAGCTATTTCTTAAATATGGAATAAAGAACACCGAAATAAAAGAACACAGATCTAAAAAATTATCGGCCCATCAGCCTAATCTCTCACATTTATAAGCTATTCACTAAAATAATACCAAAAAGACTTACAAATAAGCTAGACAACTACTAACCACGAGAACAAGCTGGTTTCCGCCGCGGATACAGAACGAACGACCACTTACAAGTAATGAAAACCCTTATTCAGAAATGCGAAGTGTACAATAAACAGCTCATCTTTATTTTTGTAGACTACGAGAAGGCATTTAATTCTATTGACCAACACAAAATGCTCCAAGATCTATCTGATTGCCAATTAGACCACCAATACACAGCTATAATTAAAAATATCTATGAAACCACAACATCATGTGTTAGGCTCCATGAAGATACAGGCAAGTTCAAAATCAAACGAGGATTTCGCCAGGGTGGCACCATATCACCAAAACTATTTACAAATTTACTCGAGTACATGCAGAAGGAGATAAATTGGAATAACTTGAGAGTTAATATAAATGAAAAAGACTTGAACCATCTTAGGTTTGCCGATGATATTGCCCTGATTTCGGATAGGATTGCCAAAGCTACACAGATGCTATACTATCTAGAAAAAGCGTCAAAAAAGCCGGATTAAATATGAATTCTACAAAAACACATTATATGACAAATCTGGTGATGAAAGGTAATATTTCCTTGAGTGGCCACGAAGTGCAACAAGTATCGTCCTACAAATATCTTGATCATGAAACTCGTGTGGATCAAGACAACCAAACTGTTGAGTATTAAAGAATAATAGGACTCACCTGGGCAGCTTTTGGGAATCTTAAGGAGGTATTCTGGTCCGACATCCCGGTATGTTTAAAGAGAAAAGTGTTCAATCAGTGTGTCCTGCCTGTTATGAAAACACTTACTTTGACAAGAAAATACATCAATAAATCACAAGTGACACAACGAGCTATGGAGAGAGCCATTTTGAGCATTTCCCCAAAAGATGGAATCCAGAACAACGAAATAAGAAGAAGAACAGGTGTAGCGGATGTCATCAGGAGAATAACAACATTAAAATGTAATGGGGCAGGACACATTGCAAGAATAACTGACGACAGTTGGACCAAGAAAATCCTTGAATGGAGGCCGAGACCTGAGGCTTACCGAAATAAAGGACGACCTCCAATGGGATGGACTGATGATATAAAACGCATCAAGCATAACTGGATGCAGGCGGCGCAGTGCAGGAAGGGGTGGCACATATTACGGGAGGCAGTAGACACTACAATGTTTAGCAGTGCGCATCCACAAGGCTGATGATGATGATGAAATAAAAGAAAGAAATCGGTCTTCTGATAACGCTTGGTGCCGGAGGTAAATTTTGTTTTACTAATACCCATCGCATGACACACACGCTTACGGAGAGATAAAACTGGTAGCAACGGATCTCCATTAATCTTTCCGTAGTAAAATAAACGTGTACATTCAATATTAATGCATCTACTTGAAATTACAATCGGGACTATACGATTTAAATGTCGGTACCCACTACAATGATAACCAAAGATTAATTTTTACTTTTTTAGAAATCTAACAAAAAATCTAACAAAAATGTAACAACAAGCCAAATTAAAGCTTAATAGCTTAGTTAATGGTGAAATTTGTTTGGATTACCTACCTACCTCTCTTATTTGGTACAATAAATAAAGTCATTAAGAACAGATTTTATTGCAAAATTTACCGTGTTAACAAAATAAAATATTGACTCTTAATTTTTAAACAAGAAGTCCCTTATAAAATTAAATTCGTTACCTACAAAATTTGTTTAAAAACTTTACGGGAATTTACTTTTGTACTTCTTAAATATACAGTTAAATACTGGTTATCGAGTTTTAACGATAACCCGAAACCACCGTATATTTTTGAAATATGCTATAAGGTTTAATCTTAAATATCTTTGGTTAGTGATGTGCAGCATGTTTTTTTTTGTAGAAAGATTGGCAACCGTACTAAAATAATATATTAGATATTTTATAATATGGGTATACAGGGTATTTTTAAAAAAAAAGGAGCTGATATTTGTTTTTAAACCGCACCTTAAGTTCTTCGTTCGTGCTTATTCCGATCAAATTCTCTTGTAATCCGCTTCTTCAATGTCACCATATGGATTGATTATCTATTGTGGTATTACCATATTCAAAAACGTCATTTTCTTGGCAGTTTGTCTGTGGCAAATTGGGAAACTGGGAAAATTTATCCCGTCCAATGTTTTGCTTCATTAGTATAATTTTATCTAATTTACTTTTCTCTGTTACTTCCAAACAAAATAATATTGATTCAGTCTAATTTCTGTGTATACTAACGTTTTGGACTTTTGAAAATGTTTTTTTAGTAAGAATTAGTCCTTTTCAATGCACTGGAATTTGTGTTTTTCTTAAATTTCTGGAGGTTGTATGCCTCGGGAAACACCTCCCTATGCAATGTGTTCTAAAGCCTTGCCGTTTGTAGGATGAACGATTGTTTGAAAAGATATGTTCTGCAGGTCTCCAAAGTGACCACGAAGGGGTGCAAAGTCTTAACTTGACGGGTTAATCTCGAAGAAATTGCTAACGAAAGAACAATTGTTGATATTTCAGAATAGCATCGCCCTTAAAAATATCTATAAAATAGAGACAAATCGCTAACTTTTCAACGGTGTTCCAAAGAAGTTAGCGAGTTTTTAAGGAAGGCATCACTGACCAGACGAATTATTCTTTTTTGGACGGAACACACGGTGTGTTTGCAGATTTCTGAGGCAATAAGAGATAAGAAATTTAACTGCCCTTATGAGCATTCATAGGTAACATGATAATGCCTGCTTTCATAACATGTATGTATTTACATGTTTATACAAGTTTAAAGTGTATTGCAACCATAAAGAGAATATCCACTAATTTACACACTTTTATGAGATACGAATACGTATATTAATTCGCTACTAATATCACAAAATTGCAAAAATAAGTTTGTTCACAAAATGTTGTGAATACTTAATATTTTATCACCCTTTATATACTTTTAAGTTATTTTTGACGCAGTTTTTAGTTTTCAAGCTTACAAATAACACAAAGCCTTTAACCGTACAATAGTACTATCGTCGTCGGTCGTTTGTTACGGTTTTAGGTAAAACCTAAGCAACAAATCACGGACCGCCAATTAATTTTTTTACTCACATGGACCTCTTGTAGGTCGTCGTCATCCACTGGGAGTCGATAAAGACCACTTGAGTGTGTGATGTATGACATTTACAATGTACGTATTGAGTGTATTAAAATAGACAAGATTTACTAATACAAATCATAGTGCAGTGTTGTTTACTGATTTAACTAACTATAAAAAATTTATAATAAAATAATTTTTTTATGAGATATTGGGAATCAGATAGCAAAAGCTGTGATAAAACAAAAATAAAACATGACAAAAGTTTAAAAAAAAAACTGAAAGAAAGGTCAAGACAAGAACAGAAGAACAGAGTGTGTAAGAAATAATATAGACGGTTAAGAGTGGGAGAATGGACTGTAGTTTTAAGTTGTAGATTAATATAAAACATTAATTAGTATTTTGCGGCAAAAAAATTATTTAATATAAACGTGACTTTTTGATATGCAGATCGCGTGGTGTGTTGATTGATGTCACATAGGATAAACTCGAAGTGCTCCTGTGAAATTTAAGAGCGTTCTTACAAACGCAGACTTTGACTTGAAACTCAGAGTGAAATTTATAAAGTGTTACATCCGGTCGGTACTTTTATATGGACCTTGAAAGCGACCACAATGAACAAACTGGAAGCCTTTGAAATGTGGGTATACCACTAGTTTTAAGTAGTAGATTAATATAAAACATTAATTAGTATTTTGCGGCAAAAAAATTATTTAATATAAACGTGACTTACCTTTTTGATATGCAGATCGCGTGGTGTGTTGATTGATGTCACATAGAATAAATCGAAGTGCTCCTGTGAAATTTAAGAGCGTTCTTACAAACGCAGACTTTGACTTGTAACTCAGAGTAAAATTTATAAAGTGTTACATCCGGTCAGTACTTTTATATGGACCTTGAAAGCGACCACAATGAACAAACTGGAAGCCTTTGAAATGTGGGTATACCGCTAGTTTTAAGTTGTAGATTAATATAAAACATTAATTAGTATTTTGCGGCAAAAAAATTATTTAATATAAACGTGACTTACCTTTTTGATATGCAGATCGCGTGGTGTGTTGATTGATGTCACATAGAATAAACTCGAAGTGCTCCTGTGAAATTTAAGAGCGTTCTTACAAAACGCAGACTTTGACTTGAAACTCAGAGTGAAATTTATAAAGTGTTACATCCGGTCAGTACTTTTATATGGACCTTAAAAGCGACCACAATGAACAAACTGGAAGCCTTTGAAATGTGGGTATACCGCTAGTTTTAAGTTGTAGATTAATATAAAACATTAATTAGTATTTTGCGGCAAAAAATTATTTAATATAAACGTGACTTACCTTTTTGATATGCAGATCGCGTGGTGTGTTGATTGATGTCACATAGAATAAACTCGAAGTGCTCCAGTGAAATTTAAGAGCGTTCTTACAAACGCAGACTTTGACTTGAAACTCAGAGTGAAATTTATAAAGTATTACATCCGGTCAGTACTTTTATATGGACCTTGAAAGCGACCACAATGAACAAACTGGAAGTATACCGCATGTGAGTATACCGCAGAGTACTTAAAATTCCATGTACGGCACGAGAAACAAATAAGAACGTTCCTAAAAGGATAAAGAAGGACAATGAACTACTAACAACATTAAAAAAAAGAAACACAAACATGGCCAAGGATATGGCAGCTTGTTTCTTTCTTTTTACAAAATCCTTAATTGGGGCTGTTGGCCAGCCCAAGATTGTGCATATGGTTAGGTTAGGTTAGGTTTTATGTGAGTGGGGCGTGGTCGCCCCTCCACCGCGACCCTTAGTAGGTCTATGGTGGCTCACCCCTAAAGGCTACAGTTTACCGCACAATCCAGCCCTTCTTACGAAGTTCATGGTTGTATAGGGTGAGCTTTTTTTTAAATCGGTAGGTTCTAGGTTAGTGTAACCAAATATGTTGAACCTTATTCTTCCCAGGCCGGGGCATGAACATAGTATATGTTCAGCAGTTTCGTCTTCCACGCAGCAGAACCGACAGTCCGTTTGTTGGTTCAGATCTATTTTTCTGAGGTGGTATCTCAGACGACAGTGTCGCGTAAGCAGTCCTGTTAGAATACGCAGGTCATTTCTGCTCCATTCTAGGATCTGCTTAGTTGTGTTTCTCGAGGGTTGTAACGGTAAAAACGCCTTCGAGTGGGTTAGCCCTGGTATGTCGGACCAGTACGTGAGTATTTTCCTCTCCGCCCAGTCCGAAATAATTGTTTTGCGGCACTTGTGGTGACTCCAAAAACCGGTTCTGGTCCAGTGAACGCAGATTCGGCCCCCTGTTTTGCAAGGGTGTCAGCTTTTTCGTTTTCTTCCACCCCCTGGTGCCCAGGTACCCACAGTAGGGTCGCCCTGTTGTTCGCACCAAGGTACTCTAAGGATTCGATGCAATTCCATACAAGTTTAGAATTTATCTTGTTGGAGCTCAGTGCTTTTAAAGCGGCCTGGCTGTCTGATATTATATTTATGTTTTTGTTTGCTAGAGGTCTGTTGGTCAACTCTCTTGTACACAATTCAATAGCGGATATTTCAGCCTGAAAGATTGTGGCATACCTGCCAAGACTGATAAATATTTCAATATTTGTGCATAGGGTATCTATGGGAACTGTAACCGGTCTGTATGTGTACTGCTAGTCTAAGTAACGTTCGCGTGGTACAAGAAATGACGTATTTTTTATAAGGTTCGAGGTGTTTGGTTTACGGTTTTGGTTTTGGAGCGTTTTTGGGTTTTTTTTTGAGTTTGGAGTGAACATTTTGACAGATATTTATGTTTAAGGAACAATATTGGGGTGCTGCAATTTATTTTTTAAATCGTTTTTTTGGAGAAAACAACTTTTTATTGTGTTTAATACCATAAGGAAACCTACAAAGAAGAGATTCTAACAATATAACTGCAGATTCTTTTAAGCACCAAATCAAAGTATTTATTATTTAATGGAAAAAATCTATATTTCAAGTTTCAAACCATATACTGTAACTCGTTGCTTAATTTGGTTTATTCATTTTACAATTTTTAAAATATGATGTGTGATAAAAACATTTAAAAAAATACCCCTTTCATGTATTAGTACTTGCCTTAAGTAGGTTAGGTTAAAACAGCAGTTTGAAGAAAATCCACTTAGGCCTTTTGGCCCACTGTGATACCATGATGGATGGTGGTGCCTTCTCCTTCTACCGTGAGAACCACTTAGAGCTTAAGTCTTAAGTCTTAAGTGTTAAGTCTTTGATGTAACTGAGTTGAGATCAGATTAGGTTAGGTTAGGTCATAGTTCGGTTGCGCTTGTGTAGACAGCCGTTTTCTACCTAGTGCAGGGCAGTGGCAGAAAGGATGAACCATTGTTTCCTTCTTTTCCTCATCGTGACAGCTTCTACAGAAGTCGTAGCTCTGCGATCCCCATGCGCCGTGCATGGGATACACCTGCTCAGTGTCCTTTTATCGCCACGATCGCATTTTCAATGGACTCCCTGGATAGAGTTAAAACATCATTAGTTCGATGTAGATCTAGTTTAGGCCAAATCTGTTTCGATGATGTGCATGTTGGTTAATTTTGCCACTCAAGTTGGCGTTTTGAACTACTTTGCTGTGCAGGAGAAGCCAGCAATTTGCAATTGGTACTCCTTGATGAGACAGATACAGCTGGAAAGGTGGTGCCCTTTCTGGCTAGCTCGTCCGCCTTACAGTATCCTGGTATGTCCCTATGACCGGGAACTGAAACAATGTAAACTCTAAACGTAACTGCTAGCTTATTCACGGTGGATCGGTCCATTGTGTCTCAGGCCTAAAGTAACTGATTTTCACTGCCTTAGCTGGTCATTAAAAAAGTCACCACGGCACAATATTTATGATCATTTAACCACAAAATTTGCACAATAACATTTAAAAAAATATAGGTTTTCTAGGTTTTCTGTGGTTTTCTAGGTTTTCTGTGAGAAGCTAAAAAAAATTTTACTTCTGATCCACTGTTGATGACGTACAAGGCTCAAATTCAACCTCTACTGAAGTATTGCTCGCACATATGGGGTTCAGCACCAAGGCATTTTCTTCGTCTTCTAGATTCCATTTAGATAAACAGCTCAACTCTCACAGATACCCTTCATCCACTAGAACATAGAAGAAGAGTTGCAGACCGGATATTATTCAACAGATATTTTTATGGCAGATGCTCCAGAAAAACAAAAATTATTTTACCAACACTGGCCACATTCGGCCGAAGAGCTCGGCACGCTGATTAGTCTCACCCATTTACTCCCAAGATTTACACTACAATCTGTATCAAGAATCCTTCTTTTACAGTGCTGCTACGGAATGAAACATGTTTCCAAAATCAGTTTGTCAAGAGAACTATGACCTGCAACTATTTTCAGTAAAAAAAATTATATCGTGGCCACTTTTTTACAGATAAATAGATCCTCAAGCTGTGACGTCACATGCACGTCACCCATACCACCGATGTCAAGCTGTAACGTCACGTGCACGTTACCCATTTTCGGATTTTAATTTCGTTTATTTTAGCTCCCGCAATGCAATTTCATCGCACGATTTCTCTACAAATGCAATTCGATTTTTTTTTTATCCATTAATTTAAAAAGTTTCCCATCCCAAACTTATTTAATAACTCGTTGTTTCGATTTGGAAAATTGTCTTAACTTCAACCGAAACTGGAACGGTCGAGAAGTTAGTATAATAAAGTGTTTCGTTAAGTTTCGAATAACAAAAAAAAATGAAGCGTTTTCCTGGCGCGAATAGTAAATCAAACGCGAAAACAATTAAATAACTCCCGTCGCAAAATCAAAGTTATTCTTGCCATTGTTCTCACAAAACGTAGCGAAAATAAATTTGTCATAGTCGCGTTTATTTCCTTTTTTTTTTTGGGAAATGAAAAGGTTTTCCCGACAGTTCTTGGGGAGTTGTACCAGTTTTAAAGAAAGTTCAACGGGTTAAAGTCGGAATTGACGTGGTGACAGAACGAACGGGTGACTTCCGCTCCCTGGCGTAACTGCAGAACACCCGCGAGGGTCCAATAATAGCAAAATATTATTCCTATATATATATATTTATAAATTGAGATAATACGAAAATATTTATTGTTTTAATAGATATTTGGTTAATTAATGTCTGATCCAGCTTTCCTTTAAAATAATGAACTTATTAAACAAATATTTGATCTTGTTCAAACAATATTTAAACTAAAAAATTATGAAACGATTTTGCTAGTAATAATTAAATGTCTTTTAATTTGTAATTCAACACGTTTTTATAACATTTGAGTGTTACACAAAAAGTTTCTTAATTTTTACACATTTTAATCAACATCCCATTAAAAAAATATGTAAAAAAACTCGAAAATAACAAAAAATATTAACTAAAATTGCGTAAATAGAATTAAGTAACCAATTTTTGTTGAGTATATTTATCTATGTTCCATGAATAGCCTTAACTGACTATTATGGTGGTTCTGAAAATTACTGCCGGCTAAATCTCTTCGTTGAAGTATGTCCTGAACATACTGCAATACTTCCGGCACCAATATCATCAAAAAAGTTATCTATTGTTGCCACAACATGAGGTCGTGTGTTATCATACTACAGTACGATATTTTTTATAATAGCTGCGGCATATAAAAGCACAATTTGGTCAAAATATTTACCAGTATAGCTATTGGAATTGTTAAATGGTTTTTGCTTACAGTACTCTTGATGTTGTATAAATATATAAAGATTGTCTTACAGAGTTTTATAGCTTTGGTAAAATTAAGACCACATCAAAATTGCCAACGGATGGCAACCACACCGGTATAATAAATCTTTGAGATTAACAAAGCTTATATGTAATTTAAATACCTACTTGCATGTATCCGATTTCTACTGGAGTATTGCTCGCACATTTGGCGTTCAGCACCAAGGCATTCTTTTTGTCTTCTAGATTTCATTCAAAAAAGGGCCATTCGGTTGATAAACAGCTCAACTCTAATAGATACCCTTCATCCACTAGAACATAGAAAAAGAGTTGCAGTCCAGACATTACTCTACAGATATTTCCATGGCAGATGCTCCAGAGAAATAAAACTCTTATACCACCACTGGCCACATTCGGCCGAAGAACTTGGCAATCACCCATTTACTCTCAAGATTGACACTACAAGGACCAATCTCCATCAAAAATCGTTCATTGACAGGGCTGCTACGGAATAAAACAAGTTTCCAAAATCAGCTTTTTCAGAGAACTATGACCTGCAAAATTTTTAAAAAGCGGGTCCACAATCATCTCCTTTTTATAATCCCTTCCCCTTCTAATAGTCGCAGTGCCGTCCACGGCCCACACGATACGCCCACTTTTTTTGCGACTATTTTCAGTAAAAAAAAATTATTAATATACTCAGGAAATGGACAAAAAAAACAGATCATTAAAGTAAGTATCAGATCTACTATCAATAAACGATAAGCCAATAAAAAGACAGTTAGTTAACGAGAAAGTTATTGCTAAGTCCTAAGTAGTAAAATAGATAAGGGATGATAAAAATTAATTAGCAAATACTGATTTTTTATTGGAAAATAGTGTTGATTTGCCCATAAAACGGCTTTTTGTAATATGTTACAATGTATGACTATAGTTTAGGTTATTTAAAGTTACAATGTGAAGAATAGTCTGCAATACTAGAAATTACTGGTTTTTTGTAAGAAAAGAGTCATAAAACAGCTTTTTTTAATTTGTCACAAAGTCTGTTTTTAGTTTATCAATTCAAAGTCAGAAATTTTGTAAAATTGTGGATAGAACTGTTTGCAAGTAAAAAAGATCGTTGAGGCAAGAAACAAATGGTAAACTTCAAGACAAATCGTTCGTTTTTAAAGTTGGCAACGAATGCAGCTAGTAGAGAGCTATAGTGTTTTAAATCAAAATCACAGCGATTTTTACCTGGGCCTAAATTATTTTGCAGATGCCCTATAAAAGTAGGAGAATCTAGTATAAGAATGCCATAGATAACTGGTAAAACTGGGAGAACAAAACAAATTTTGCTTGATGTGGGTACCAGGACACCAGGAAGTAAATAGCAAAGGGGAGAAAGATAGGCTAGCAAAAAAAGCCAATGAATCACAACAGCTAGAGAAATTTGAGATAATCCATGACAAACAATATGGATTTCGACAACTTCGGTCTATTGGAGATTTGCTGGCTTATGTCATTCAGCTCTGGACAAACACTATTGAAAAATTTGGTGAATCCCGTGCAATAGCCTTGGATATATCTAAAGCCTTTGACCGCGTTTGGCACCAGGCATTGTTAAGTAAATTATCTGCCTACGGTCTCCCAACCAAACTGCACCAAACGCTCTTGAGCTTCATGCAAGATCGCTCCTTACATGTGGCAGTTGACGGTATTTCTTCTAAAGCGTTTAAAACTAATGCCGGGGTCCCCCAGGGTTCCATCCTGTCCCCCACCTTATTTCTTTTACACATCAACGACCTCTTGAAAACCACCACGAACCCCATTTACAGTTTCGCAGACGATAGCACACTTGTCTCAACTTTCACATCATATCGATCACTTTCGGTGAATGATACAAATAGACTCAGGCAGGAACAGGTTGATTCCATCAATAGAGATCTTAAAGCAATCGTCGAGTGGGGAACCAACAATCTTGTTTAGTTTAACGCCCAAAAAACACAAAGTGCCACGTTTTCCAAAAAAGTGAATTCCTCAAATCATCCCATCACAATGTCCGGAAATACCCTTGAACCAAGTCCCTCCATCTCGATTTTGGGAGTCACGGTGTCCAATAATATGTCTTGGCATGACCATGTTGCTAACATCGCAAAGTCGGCAAGCCAGAGGCTAGGTTTTCTGTGGAAAGCCAGAAAGTTTTTTACTCCTGATCAACTGTTGACGACGCACAAGGCTCAAATCCGACCTCTACTGGAGTATTGCTCGCACATTTGGCGTTCAGCACCAAGGCATTCTTTTTGTCTTCTAGATTTCATTCAAAAAAGGGCCATTCGGTTGATAAACAGCTCAACTCTAATAGATACCCTTCATCCACTAGAACATAGAAAAAGAGTTGCAGTACAGACATTACTCTACAGATATTTCCATGGCAGATGCTCCAGAGAAATAAAAACTCTTGTACCACCATTGGCCACATTCGGCCGAAGAACTCGGCACGCTGATCAGTCTCACCCATTTACTCTCCAGATTGACACCACTAGGACCAATCTTCATCAAGAATCCTTATTTTACAGGGCTGCTACGGAATGGAATAAGCTTCCAAAATCAGTTTTTCCAGAGAACTATGACCTACAACTTTTTAAAAAGCGTGTCTACAATCATTTCCTTTCTATAATCCCTTCCCCTTCTAATAGTCGCAGTGCGGGCCGTCCGCGGCCCACACGATAGGTCTACCCTTTTTGCGACTATTTTCATAAAAAAAAAAAAGCTTATACGCCCAAAGCCAACCTGAAGCATTGTTTAAATTAATAATCACAATTTGGCTGGTTTTTTACGTTTTAATAAAACCAAAATATAGGTACTTCTATCTTCAAAACCACAATGCACTCTTTCCCGACTGTTACAAGCAATGATATTAATTCAAAGCGGTGGAAACAAACGAAATACAAGCAATGTTTAATTGCCGTGGAAAAGGGAACTATAAATGACTGGCCACTATTGACGGTCGGAACAATACTTCTGAATACCTTTGCCATTTGCGGAGGAGAGAAGACTACTACTTACCTTACCGGTGTAGGGCGGAATTAATACTACTGTTGAAGGGAAAAGTAAACGGTTTTCACATTGGCGTCGCAAATAATTAAAACGAACAAATATAATTTAAAGACACAGTGTAACAGTACATTTAGGGTGCAAGCTACAAGCTGGTTACGTAACAATGGCCACAAATACTGCGCAGAGCACCCGTGTACAAGACAATTAAAATATTGTGACCAAACAATATTTTTTTATCTCTAATAATCTACAAGAACCATTATGATTTATGTCCGGAATCTAAAAAATATTATTTAACTGATTTTCCTTTACAGGATGGAAAAATGAACGTTGACAAAAATGCAGGTATGAAAAAAATTAAAGAATTTAAAATGTGGCTGCACCGCAAAATACTAAAAATACTGTTGTTAGCAAAAGCTACAAACAAAGAAGATTTAATATGAGCAAATAAAGAGCGGGAACTGCACACAGCATACTTGGGGCATTTAATGCGCAATCAAAAGCACCAACTGCTTCAACTAATAATAGAGGGTAAACTTTAAGAAAGTTAGAATGTTATAAAATGAAACAGGATAACTAATGTAGGAAAATTTATCCACATATCAAACAACCCAATGGAGATGAAACATGTAATGACAAACATCCAATAATGGATAGAGGCACTAAAACAAGAAGATTTTCAAAATAAATACTTTTAGTTTTTAATATTGACACAACCAGGAATTGGACAATACAAGACAATCGATAAAAAAAAATTAACTATTGATAAGCCAACAGCTTCCAAAGTGTGGTTGAAGCAGTAGCTCTTACCACAGGAAGGACACAATAAACCTCATCACGTCAGAGTGCAAACTAACAAAAAGCCTCCTAATCTATTATTGCTGTGTGATAAGTCAATAAATAAAGGGCTAAATCAGCTGACGAAAAAGTTGGTGCTTGTTAGGGCAGCAATAAATTCATCAAGAATTTATTGATTATCAATTAGAAAGAAGATTTATCCACATAGCAAAAAAATGAATGGATATGAACTGTAATGGCAAACATCCATTAATGAATGGATGCACTAAAACAAGGAGATTTTCAAAACGAACCCTTTTAGTTTTTATTATTGACACAACCAGGAATTGGACAATACAAGACAATCAATAAGAAAAAATTACCTATTGATAAGCCAACAGCTTCCAAAGTGTGGTTGAAGCAGTAGCTCTAACCACTGGAGGGGCACAATAGAACTCATCAGGTCAGAGTGCAAACTAACAAAAAGCCTACTAATCTATTATTGCTGTGTGATAAGTCAATAAATAAAGGGCTAAACCAGCTAACGAAAAAGTTGGCGCTTGTTATGGCAGCAATAAATTTATCAAAAATTTATTGATTTTCAATTGGAAAAAAGATTTATCCACATAGCAAAAAGCTGAATGGATATGAACTGTAATGGCAAACATCCATTAACGAAATTTTTTTTTAAATGTTCCTTTGTAAATAACCTTTTAAGATTTGCTCCGTCAATGACTTCGGCGAAATTGTCATTTTGGGTAACGACGCACGTCGCTGCTAAGACATCGACAGGGCGGGATAAATCGTCGCCATAGACTTCAACGTTCGTGAATACAGAAACTTTCTGAAGCAGAGCAAACCAAAAAGACATTATATAAATCAATGTCGACTCAGAATACGAGAAATCTATAGAACCATAGAAGAAAATCCGTCAAACGTGAACGAAGTAATGACGACGGCGGTGCCAATTAAAATTTAAACGAATTATATTCGACGGATATCTCTCCACCGATAATTTCTCGCCTACCGATGTGATATTTATTTAATATTGCTATTTATCCGATTGGATAATTGCGTTTTGTTGAAGAACAGTTTATTGCAACGTTGTGTAATAAAAAAAAGAAACATCTTTTCTTTTTCAAATATAAAATTTTGTAGACAATGTCGCGAATTTCAAATTTGTAAGCTTCGGGAAAGTCAACAGTCTTTGGAAGTCGGCGGAGTTTATATTTTTTAACTTTTTGTTCACTATTTGCATATTTTTAAATTTATATTTTTAAAACTGAGGTTAATTTTCACCAATACCCATCGCATAAAACGCAGGCTTACGTATGGTAAAACTGGTAGCAACGGACCTTGATTGTTTTTTTCCGCAGTAAAATAAGCGTGTACATTTAATAAAAATGCATTTACATTTAAAACACGTCACGGCATTTTCGCATCCTATTAGGTATACATACACTACTTGAAATTACAATCGGTACTATACGATTTTAATGTCGGTACCCACTACAATAATAACCCAAGATTACAAATAACTTTTCTAGAAATCTAAAGAAAATGAATCAACAAGCCAAATTAAAGCATAATAGCTTAGTTGATTAGTGAAATTTGTTTGGATTACCTACCTACCTCTCTTATTATGTAAAATAAATAAAGTCATTGGGAACAGATTTGGTGGTAAAATTAACTGTGCTAACAAATAAAAATATTGACCCTTAATTTCCAAAAAGAAGTCCATTATAAAATAAAATTCGTAACCTACGAAATTTATTTAAAAATATTAGGGGAATTTACTTTCGTACTACTTAAATGTACAGTTAAATACTGGTTATCGAGTTTCCAACGTTTTTTCGTTATCACCGTATATTTGTGAAATATGCTATAATGGAATGGATAAAATTCATCGCAAGGTAGATTTATAGTTTATCATGATATTGTAAAACAAGAATGGAGTAATCAATTTTCTAAATGTTTTGTAAATGCTTTCACAAATAAAAAATATCGTATTTTAACATATCATGCCGGTAAAGAAAACGGTCTTGTGCCAAATTGTTTGTTATTATCGGCAAAGAATATTGTTCGTTACATCCAAAAAGTCCGGCCCTGGACCTGCCGTCGGCTAAATTCTTTGATATGCCAAATTCGTAAAACAAAAAAACTATTTCTGACTTCAAATATTATTAAGGAAATAAAAATATTGCAGAAAAATCGGACAAATTTTGTTTTAAAATTGTTAAAAAAAAAATTAAACAATAGCAGCATATTTAAGTTTTGTTTTTTAAATAAAACATAATTGCAACAAATGGCAAAAATAAACCCGTTAAAAAAGAAAAATACACCAATTATTTCCCCGTCGTCTGTGGGGGGATGATTCGAACAAAAATTATGCAGATGAAGCAAAAGCGAGGCTGACAAGAGTAATTACGATAAAAAAAATGGCCGTCTACGTCTCACAATGAGCCTTGTTACGTCCAGAATAGACGAACAAAACAAACGTTTGTTAGTAATTTAAATAAAAAGAGTCGGCCGCACAGCGCCATATTTGCATATTCAAATGTTGTGGTCGTTGCAATTACATCATAATTGAAATGACAAAAAGAGACAACGCGCGCGGTAATTGATCGTTACTAATTTACTGGCTCGTAGAAGGAGATGAAAACGTGTTGTCGGCTGATTATTAATGTTTTTTTCCTTCCAGGGTTGGTACAACGTAAGTTGTTCCATGTAGTGCAACCTTACAGAGTAAGTAGCTCTGTATATTTAAAAAAATTTAGGATGTCGACAATAGTAGTGACGTATTACAGGTTCCAGCTCTGTTCCCTGATTTTTAGTTTCTCTGAATGTCTTTGTTTGCAAACCTAGAGTAATTGATGTGTAGCAAGCACTACTTGATTTAACGAATAAGCACGCTGTAGTAAAATGGCGGTCAGATAGCCGTCAACCAATTTTCCGAAAGGTCGTTTCTGTCAGCCATCAGATGTGCACTTAAGGTACAGTTTTGTGTATAAAGTTTGCTGTTATATGCGTAAACTACATAAATAAATATTTACTGTTGATAATAAGTCTCAATAAAGTGCGGATCTTTGATAAATAATTTAAGTTAGTAATAATAAATATTTATTCGAATAAAATATTCCAGTATTTAGCTTTTTTAAATTTTAAGGTTGATTTCTGTCACTGCTTAATGAAAAAGTTTCCCTGTTTTTTTTAAACTATTAGAAAATAAACGAACTTAAAACAATGCTAGAAGATCTAAAGCACATATCGTCGACAGTGGGACTCGAGATGAATGTAAGCAAAACTAAAATAATGAGTCCAACAGGAGAACATTTGGAAATACAAGGCCAAATAATAGAAAACGTAGATCACTACATATACCTTGGACGTGCAGTAAAGCTTGGAAAGGAAAATAAAACGGCGGAGATTGGCAGAAGAGTAGCTTTGACATGGTCGGCTTTTGGAAAGCTCCAATATATATTTAAAAATGCCAATATGCCCATAAGCTTGAAACGGAAAGTATATGAAACTTGCATACTGCCAGTCTTAACTGACGGTCTAGAAACCGCCATATTAACTAAAAAAGCGTAAAAAGACTTAGAACGACGCAACGAGCAATAGAACGAAGAATGCTTGGGATAAGTCTGAGGGACAGAGTACGTAATGAGACCATTCGACAAAGAACCAAAGTTACCGATATCATAGAACAGCGGGCACCTATTGGCAGCAATCAGCTCAAGACAGAAACGCATGGAAGAGATTAGAAGAGGCCTATGTCCTGCAGTGGGGAATAATTGGCTGAAGAAGAAGAAGAAAAAAATCGCACTAAGCATTGTGTTTTTTGAAATATTTTCAAAAATAACTTTAATAGTTTCCAACGTGTTAAAAAAATTCTTTTATAAAATTTAATCTTTTTTTAGTCTTACGATTTAAGAAAGAAAAATTTGATTCTAATGTTTAGAAATCTTTTTCATTAATATTTTTAATTATGATTGTAAAAAAAAACTAGTTATTTAAACGGATCATTTCTTTTATATCAAAAATATAATTTTAAAATTGCTTATTACTAAGATGTGATGTCAAATGTTACACATCATATGCGACTACTGTAAGGCTCGCTCGTTTTTTTTTTGCAGTAGTATAGACAGTGTTTCATTCTTTTTTTCAGAAAATCCACAAAGCAGGCTAAAGTCTTATTATTGTGCTAAAACGCTTTAATTGTTGAAATGAATACTGCCACCTGTTGGACAGTATCTCCATTACTACTTTTGAATCCTTGGAATTCTGTAGCATCGCTACCATATTTTCAAAGTACCCATTAATTACGCCCACATTCTGTTTTAAGGCGTTATTTCGCCCGCAAATTAAAATTGTACAAATTCATTAGCATTTCAAACGTCAATCAAGACACATACGTCCCGACGCTACTTGCCTATCCACTTTTTTAAAACTATATGTTTTTTTCAAAGCAGTTAGCTTCCAATTGTGTTTTTTTTTTATGTTAAAAGTAAGTTAAACACTTGCCACGTCTTTTTTTTTGGTTCTCTAAAAAGTTCTTTGCTAGTGGTCTCTCTACTGGCAAATTATGCCCGAGCTCAGCCGTAGAGGGTAGAAGAAAAAAATCTAAAAGTGAGCCGCACCACCGACTTAAGACGGTACAAGCCGGAAACCCCTAGGTCTTGTAGGCACCAGCAGAGCCACGCGAAAAACAACAAACAATTATGGTGAACTAGATAAATAAAACTATATTTACAATTACTGCAATATATTAATTAAGTAAAAATGATGTTCTGATTTTTTACAATAAATTCTGTATTTTCGTAAAGTGGTTTAAACGAATTTAATACACTTTCTTAAAATAATATTTAAATTAATTATAACAATCTTCCAGACAGTAATAAAAACCTAATGAGGTACAAAAGAGCATTAAAATAAAAAAAAACAAAAAGAAAATGTTCACAATATTTAAAATTTCGAAAATAATTGGTTTTATATAGAATTCCTGATAGCAAAAGATTAACACAAAAAAAAAGAATACAGAATAAATGGACTTGCAACAAAAATAATATTTTAAAACCCTCACAATAACCACATAAATTATATTCGGTAATATATAAATGCAGATTCAACTTGGAGCCGGTACAAATTTAACGAAAAATAATTTGGTTACTTTTAAACTATTGAAAACTCTATTGGGACGTCACTGGGAGCAGGTACAAATTTAATGAGAATAACTTGTTACTTTTAAATTATTGAAAACACTTAGATCAAGCACATAATAACTGATAAGTTGATAAAATTAAATTCAATACCATGTAACTAATTGAAAACTTCACTGAGACGTCACGGTAACATCGATGATCCAAGAACCGAAACACCAAGTAGTATTATCAGAATAATTTCTGCTAAAAACACCAGGCAAGTCTTTAACACTGAAATTTATCGTCGATGTGGATGGAACGGCACGTGGTACTTCACGATGGCTTCTCTTTATCAAATCCCACACGTGGTGATCTTAACTCGACCCTAATAACCAAAAATATCCACCACATAGGCACGACAGAATGGTCAAGTTAAGAATTAAATGGTTTATCTTCCTAATCCAATAAAGATGGCCCCAAATACAGCCAGATATGAAAGAAAAAAACCGTAGAAGTTTCGCTCACGTGTTAATATCAAATCCTTCCAAAGACTCTTAACCGACTTCCACCACTGACACCAAACGACTGATCATTACTCCTCGCTCCCAGACCGGATATCAGAAAATCACCCGGGACACGCGTCAGCCAACCTTTTCACGTCTAAATTCCTAGCTCATAATCGCGTTCGTCCGCATTAATTGCCAGCCCAAGCAAACCAACAATAATATATTTGACAACACACGACAATCGAGGCCAATAATCAAGGCGAAGTCTAATAAGAGAGACAAAAATGTCACAGCTATTAATAATCGAATTCTATCACTACTATATAGGCAACACTATATACAACGAACCCAAATGCAGTATGCAAAGCTAATTACGAACGCCAGACTATCATAATAATAAAACGGCAGATGGGAGAAAAAAAAATAGGCACGTGACACACTGTCGTTGTTTTTGCAATATAAGTGGATTTTTAAAAAGAAGATAGTTCGCCAAAATATTGTATCAATACGAAACACGAAATTTGAGACTCCACTATCAAATCAATCGCGAAAAAAAATTTAAAGTAAAACAACCTTTAAGTTGCACATCTAAACTTTAGAATCTACAAGACTTCACCCTGGGCAAGTCCATTTTCTTTACAAATCGGCGGTTATATATTTGAATCCTTTTTCCAGTCTCGAGTCTTTTCACAGATACAGTCCGATTTTCAAAGGATTAATTAATGTTGGATAAATTTATAACTTATTCAAAATAATTCATGTATTACTTCGGTCCCTAAGCTAACTTATAATAAGTAAGTGTTTATTTATACAGAAGAGTCCAATGCATTTACTGGTATCCTGGTACCCACATAAAGCTGAGCTTGTTATGTTCCACCAGCTTCCTGCGGCTCATTAATGTTTTTCTTAGCGCGTTTTTTAAAACAAATTTGACAACGTAACAATACAAGTTACACAAACACCGGTAGTTTTTAGGTGGTGCCACCTAGCGAAGATAAGTAAATCAATTACCGTGAGCTATTCAAGAGTATCGGGGAAAACCTTTTAAATTGTTTTATCATTGAACTTAAACATTCACCCACTCTGGCGGGTGCACTAATAAATGATTTTGATATTTAATAAGTTATTTACCAATTTTATTGCTGTAAAGGTATATTTTTATTAAAGCAAAAGTAACGATGGCCGAAACTAGCGTTAATTCGATGATAAAACAAAGATGAACGCTAATTCCTCTTTAAATATAATCAGGATTCACATCAAGAGAGGCTTCAACTCACATTCTATTGTGATTGTTTATTGCGGTCTGTGATTAACGATTTAATCAATTGTACGTCAGGCGGTGGTCAGATACTAACTGCTCAGTTATTACCATTTATATTTAATGATGCTTACATGAAGGTCCGACCCTTGGTAGGCATCTCCATCTAATTATGGGAACTTGATATCGATTATAGGTAGTAGCGCTAATGCCGCTATACAGGTCAGCTCTTTGGTGATTAACATCAAAAACAAAAAACCAAAATTATTCTTTTATTAAGCAGTTTTTTACTAAAGCAGTGATTTATTTTTTAGTTTTAGTTACCTTTTTGTCCAAATTTTAAAAATTATATTGTTTGTTGACCTTTTACAAATCCAAAACATTACATTGGATATTATGGGTATAATGGCAATAGGAAAAAACCTAAATAAAGCAACCAATATTCTATCTAAAACTTGCACTAAAATAAATCGTGAGACTAGAGACTAAAACATTAAACTTAATAAACTAAAATAAGTACTGATACTTTACGAATAGAAATATACAAGAATTACTTCGCATAAGTGAAAATTGCAATGAAGATGAAATTAGTACGACAGAAATTGTGGAAGCGTTGAACAGTATGAAATTGGGTAAAGCTGCTGGGTACGACAGGATAACAGTTGAAATGCTGAAGGCTGGACAAAACGTGGTAGCTAGTCTGCTGTACCGCCTTTTTAACCTTTGTTGGAGAAGTGGTAGCGTACCAGACGACTGGTGCAAGGCCGTTATCATGCCACTTTACAAGGGAAAAGGTTCGCAGCAGGACTGTAAGAACTACCGAGGTATTAGTTTACTCAGCATAGTCGGAAAATTGTATGCAAAGGTATTGATTAAAAGAGTAACGAATGAAACTGAGAAGATAATATGGGATGTGCAAGCAGGATTTAAAAGAGGAAGAAGATGTTTGGATCAGGTCTTTTCATTACGAGGTATATAGTCGAAAAAATCTTGGCTAGAAGTCAAAAGGTCTATTGCGCTTTAATAGACTTGGAAAAGGCCTATGACAGAGTGGTGAGGAGTAAATTGTGGTCGACATTGTCAATGTATGGGGTGAGTGGTAGTTTAATACGAGCACTGAAATCACTTTACGAGGATTCCACTGCTCGTGTTAGGATAAACGGAGCATCCACGGACTGGTTTAACGTCGAAAAAGGTGTAAGACAGGGATGTGTGGCTTTGCCATAGCTGTTTAACTTTTACATAGACAATTGTTAAAAAAATTTAAAAGAGAGTGCGTATGGATTGAAAATGAATGATTTGATCGTCAAATGCTTTCTTTACGCCGATGATCAAGTCATATTAGCGTCATCTAAAGAGGATTTGCAGGCGATGCTTAATGGTATGCATGATGCCCTGAAAATCAAAGGGATGAAAATAAATGTTAGCAAAACGAAAGTAATGGTTTTTAAAAGAGAAGAAAGCATGACAAACTGTGGAGTTTCGATTAAGGGAGAAAGAGTGGAACAAGTAAATGAATTTGTGTACTTGGGTTCAAAGTTAACGAGAGATGGAAAGTATGACAGTGACATTGAGCGATGGGTGTTGGCAGGAAGACAAATGAATGGGGCACTGCATAGCTTTATGAATAGCCAGAAAGTGTCAAAAAAGGCACGTCTGGCTGCGCATAGAGGTGTGTTGGTTCCTTCACTTATGTATGGTAGTGAATGTTGGGTTTGGCAGAAGAAGCATGAAAATAGGATTAATGCTGCGGAGACCTATCGTGTGTGCCGCGGACGGCCCGCACTGCGACTATTAGAAGGGAAAGGGATTATAGAAAGGAGATGATTGTGGACACGCTTTTTAAAAAGTTGCAGGTCATAGTTCTCTGGAAAAACTGATTTTGGAAGCTTATTCCATTCCGTAGCAGCCCTGTAAAATAAGGATTCTTGATGAAGATTGGTCCTTGTAGTGTCAATCTTGAGAGTAAATGGGTGAGACTGATCAGCGTGCCGAGTTCTTCGGCCGAATGTGGCCAATGGTGGTACAAGAGTTTTTATTTCTCTGGAGCATCTGCCATGGAAATATCTGTAGAGCAATGACTGGTCTGCAACTCTTTTTCTATGTTCTGGAGGGTGAAGGGGATCTGTGAAAGTTGAGCTGTTTATCAAGCGAATGGCTCTTTTCTGAATGGAATCTAGAAGACGAAGAGAATTCCTTGGTGCTGAACCCCAAATGTGCGAGCAATACTCCAGTAGAGGTCGGATTTGAGCCTTGTGCGTCGTCAACAGTTGATCAGGAGTAAAAAACTTTCTGGATTTTCACAGAAAACCTAGCCTCTGGCTTGCCGACTTTGCGATGTTAACAACATGGTCATGCCAAGACATATTATTGGACACTGTGACTCCCAAAATCGAGATGAAGGAACTCGGTTCAAGGGTATTTCCGGACATTGTGATTGCTTCAAGATCTCTATTAATGAAATTAACCTGTTCCTGCCTGAGTCTATTTGTATCATTCACCGAAAGTGATCAATAGGATGTGAAAGTTGAGACAAGTGTGCTATCGTCTGCAAAACTGTAAATGGGGTTCGTGGTGGTTTTCAAAAGGTCGTTGATGTATAAAAGAAATAAGGTGGGGGACAGGATGGAACCCTGGGGGACCACGGCATTGGTTTTAAACGCATCAGAAGAAATACCGTCAACTGCCACATGTAAGGAGCGATCTTGCATGAAGCTCAAGAGCCATTGGCGCAGTTTGGTTGGAAGACCGTAGGCAGATAATTTACTTAACAATGCCTAGTGCCAAACGCAGTTAAAGGATTTAGATATATCCAAGGCTATTGCACGGGATTTATCAAACTTTTCAATAGTGTTTGTCCAGAGCTGAGTGACATAAGCCAGCAAATCTCCAGTATACCGAAGTTGTCGAAATCCATATTGTCTGTCATGAATTATCTCAAATCTCTCCAGATATTTAATGAGTTCTGTGTTAATCGCTTTTTCTATAACTTTGGATATGATTGAGAGCAATGCAATAGGGCGATAATTTGCAGGAATAGCCTTCTTTCCTTTTTTCGGAATCGGTTGGACTTTAGCGTTTTTCCACATGGACGGAAATACTCTTTTGCTGTATGATAACTTGAAGAGTCTACAGAGAACTGGGGTGAGCTCTTGAGCACAGGTCTTCAGGACAATTGTTGGAATTCCATCTGGTCCTACTGCCTTATTAGAGTCAAGATTTCGTAGGATTTTCCTGATAGTGCGATGGCGGATTAATGCTGCGGAGATGAGTAGTCTAAAAAGTATAGCCTGAGTGACTCGTTTGGATAAGGTAAAGAATAGTGAGATAAGAGAACGCCGTGGTGTAAAAGAAGATGTGGTTACAAAGATAGATAAAGGAATGCCTAGATGGTTTGGACACGTTGAAAGGATGGATGAAGAAAGATTGACGAAAAAAAATTATAAAGCGAGTGTAAATGGACAAGTCGGTAGAGGTCGACCTCGGAGAACATATCTTGATCAGCTCAACATTGTTTTGAGGAAAGGCCAGGCCAAGAGTACCAACAACCGACGAGCATGTATGAGAGCACTATTGAAAAAAGAGAAAGCAAAAGATGTGTGAAATAACCGTAGCAAAAGGAGGGAAGTGGTCTCTGCCTACCCCTATGGGAAAAAGGCGTGACTTTATGTATGTATGTATGTACATTAATAAAATTGTACTTTCCTATTAAAATACAGCTAAACAGGTTATAACATTAGATGCAAAATTAGAAAAAAAAACTTGTCAAGAAAAAAGGAATCAAGTTTTGGATCAAAAATAAACAATTTTTTCGGTCAGAACAAAGTAATACATCAATTAATTGGAACAAGTCGTAAGTTTGCTAAGCATTAATAAATTCCCTAAAAAGGGAACTGTATCTGGTAATTGACTAAAAGCTTTGCAATAAAAAAAACGATTTAAAAAAAACAACCAATTTGTAAACAGAAAATTTACTTACTCATAGATAGAGTCTTGTAGAATCTGAGTTTGGATGTTTAACTTGTATTTTTTTCTTTAGAAAGTTAAGTTGATGTCAAACTTAAAATTTGATGCTTGCCCAAATTAATACAAAATTTGGCTGAAATATCTTCATATGAAGGTTCGCTATGTTTACATACATACAAAGGCGTGACTATATTTTAGACACGCCTTTTTCCCGTAGTACTATGCAAAGACCACTTCCTTTCACTTGCTACGGTTCTTACACAAATCTTTTGTTTGTCCTACTTTCATCATGCTCTTATAAATGCTCGTCGGTTGTTGGTATTCTTAACCTGGCCTTTTTTTAAAACAATGTCGATCTGATCGAGATATATTCGCCAAGGTTGACCTCTACCGAATTGCCCATTAACACTCCCCTATAAATCTGTTTCGTTATTTTTTCTTTATCCATCCTCTTTACGTGTCCAAACAATCTACGCATTGCTTTATCTATTTTTGTAACCACACACACCACAGCGTTTCTTACTATTCTTTACTTTATCTAACCAAGTCACTTTGCTCATCTTCTGCTATACTTCTTTATCTCCACAGCATTTATCTTATTTTTATGCTTTTTTTGCCAAACACAACATTTACTACCATACATAAGTGTAGCGAACATCAATCCTTTATGTACAGCCAGACGTGCCATTTTGAAAACGTTTTGGATGCTTATAAAGTAATGCAGTTCCCCATTCATTTGTTTTTCTGCCAATACCCTTCGCTCAATGTCACAGTCATACTTTTTGTCTCTTGTAAACTTTGAACCCAAGTATATAAACTTATTTAATTGTGCCACTCTTTCTCCTTTAATCAGCACCTCTCAGTTTGTCATGCTTTCTTTTCTTTTAAAAACCATTACTTTCGTCTCGCTTATATTTTCATTTAATTCTTTGATTTTCAGGACAATATGCATAATATTAACCATTGCCTGCAACTTTTCTTTAGAGAACGCCAATAGGACCTGATCATCGGCGTTAATGGAGCAGTTTAGATAAAAGGTCAACTGCCGTTATACTATATTTATAGTTCTTAAGTTTATAATATAATTGTTATTGACCTTTTTTTCTGTCGGATGCTTTTTGCTGTTGCCGACAGCTTCCATGGCTTTTTCTTTTCCCTGATGGATGTTTTTTTTTGGTTTGGTTCTTTGGTCAACGAAGATTTTGTTCGTTAACTGGCGGTTTCGTAGGCCTCCCGTTAAATACGCTGTACAATACTTGGGATAATATTGTAGTAAAAATCAGAATTCAGCATTAGTTTATTTCCTTTAAGATAATAATAAGTTTGGTTGATTTCCCTTGGAAACTAAGATGCAGACGTTTCCATGGTGGGAAAAATCGGATTTCCTTTTACAGAAGACATCCACCAAGGGAATCTTTTTTTTTATATTACTGTTAAACTGTTAACTTTGAAATTTTAAATTCATATTATTTTTTTTTGTTCTCTTTTAGCAATCTACTAAAAAAAATTTCTTCTTATTTTATTAAACCTGTATGTAAGCTTGTAGAATTTTTTAAATTTTTTCTGAGTGATAAAAACGAAGTTTGTACGGTCTTGAAGCCAAAATACGTCAATGATTTAGCTCGTTTTGTGAAACCTAATAAAAATAATACTATTGAATTTGCTTGGGGTTAAGTCATTTCCAGTGATCTTTTGGTAAGAAATCACTTGGCGCCCTAAAGTGGTTAGTAATTTTAGTTTTAAAGTTAGTTTGATATGTTCAGAAAACATACGGTTGTATAGATCCGTGAAATGTGCTATACATCCCCTTAAATTTAATTTAATCGAGAAATCAAGGAGTTACAGAACCTTGAGTATAATATTTTGATTATTTTCTTTAAGTTACTTAATTAATAATTAAATTTAACATTAAAATTAAAACTTTAAAATAGAGTAAATTTTATTTGTTTAATTAATATTAATTATAAGTATTTCATTCTTGCCCATTTGACTCAAATAGTTAAAAATATTTAAAAAAAAAATTTAGTATTTAGACCTTTAGCTCCTTATTAAATCATCAATTTATTTTTTTTTCGTACACATTTTTGGTTACATTTAATTAAATAATATAATTTAGTTTAAACGGGCATTAGTAGGTAAGTATTCGTTACACAATGGACGCCCAACGTTTGATGCTATTCTTCATTTGATACACGTATAAGCTTCGTTTATCCTGACACAAGCAGTGGAATTCTCGTAAAGTGATTTCAGTGTTCGTATCAAACTACCGCTTACCCCATACATGGACAATGTCGGCAACAATTCATTTCTCACCACTTTGTCATAAGTCCAAGTCTACAAAAGCGCAAATGACTTTTTGACTATGAGCCAAGAATTTGCTCTTCTAAATCCCGCTAGCACATCCCATATCATATCCTTAGTTTTATTCGTCACTCACCTTTGCGAAAACAATAAAAGTTTGTAATTTACTTTTAGCATTACTTTAAAACAAGCGAACTGCTTAAAACAAAACATGTAAACAAAAGGCAAAATATCTTAAACTTGTGAATTAACACGTGGTAGTCACTACGAAAACAAAATAAAAGACAGACATATTGTCTCGAGTGGAGATTATAACGCTAATAAATACATACATAAATAGAGTCAAGACTACTTATCTCCGCAACATTAATCCTATTTTCATACTTCTTTTGCCAAACCCAACATTTACTATTATAAATAAGTGTAGGAACCAACACACCTCTATGCACAGCCAAACTCTTTCTGGCTACTCACTAAGCAATACAGTGCCCCATTCATTTGTTTTCCTGCCAACACCCTTCTCTCAATGTCACTGTCATACTTTTCATCTCTTGTAAACTTTGGAGTACACAAATTTATTTACTTGTTTCACTCTTTTTTCCTAATATATAATTTGGATATAATTTTAAAATTGCTTATTACTAAGGTGAGATGTCAAATGTAACACATTATATGCGACTACCGTAAGGCTCACTCGTTTTATTTTGTATCTGCCGGAATGGTTGTTGGCGTTGAGCATTAGTTTTCGGTATTTTATTTGCACTTTGACGTTTGCGCTTTCCATACTTTTTTGGACTCTGAACACATGATTTCACTATTGTGTCCCTATAATTTAAATGGTAAAATAAATAGTAAACACTAAAATCACATGTACAATAAACGAATGTAAACAGTAAATACTTGTATCAAGTTATACAATTTTATCAACTTACTTTTTTAAATCTGTATTACAAACATTTGCTGCAGTATTTATTATTCAAAACTTAATTGTAATAATAAAACAATATTCACGTATGATCTAACGCAATAAATAATAGTTTAAAATAACTAAAAAACACGCTTTTAGAGTTAATCAACCTAAATAGTAAAAAATTGTTCGTAACATCGAAATAAAATTACTGACGAGAAAATTAATGTTACTGTTTTAAAAGCGTGGGGTGCTTAAATTCTCGTCAGTAATTTTATTGCTATGTTGAGAATCATTTTTTACTTTTAAGTTTGATTAATTCTAAAATCTATAACTATAATTTTGTTTTGTTTTTTAGTTCAATTAGTTTTACTTACTAAAAAAATTATGCATTAAATGGCAAAAGCACAAAAAAATGCATCGGCCGGGAATCAAACCCGGTCCGCCCGCGTGGCAGGCGAGCATTCTACCACTGAACCACCGATGCATTTCGTTGCGTGACGATTTCTACTAAATCACACTACCCGTAAGCCGCCTTAAAAAACTTTTTTCCAAAAATTATAGGGACGCTAAACTAACTAAACTTAATTAGTATTAGAATTAAGTTTGAAAGTATAAAAAAATGTTAATTATTGGTCTTTGCAGACCAGTTTAAATTCTGACACGCCCTTGGTGTTACAATAAAAAAAAACCAACTGCTCAGATATTACCACTTATATGTAATGATGCGTACATGAAGGTCTGACCCTTGGTAGAAACCTTTATCTAATTCACTTTAATTATGGGATCCTTAAATCGATTAAAGTAGCTTTGACATGGTCGGTTTTTAAAAAGCTTCAATATATATTTAAAGATGCCAATATGCCAATAAGCTTGAAACGGAAGGTTTATGAAACTTGCATACTGCCAGTCTCAACTTACGGTCTAGAAACCGCCACTTTAACAGAAAAAAGCGTAAAAAGACTTAGAACGAGCAATAGAACGAAGAATGCTTGGGATAAGTCTGAGGGACAGAGTACGTAATGAGACCATTCGACAAAGAACCAAAGTTACCGATATCATAGAGCGTGTCGCACACCTTAAGTGGCAATGGGCTGGACATGTGGCTAGAAAAAACGACAGTAGATGGACAAAAAAGTTAATTCAGTGGAGACCCAGAGAAACAAAAAGAAGCATAGGTAGACCTCCAAAAAGATGGCTAGAAGATGTGAAGAGAACAGCGGGCACCCATTGGCAGCAAACAGCTCAAGACAGAAACGCATGGAAGAGATTAGAAGAGGCCTATGTCCTGCAGTGGGCAATAATTGGCTGAAGAAGAAGAAGAAAATCGATTAAAGATAGCTGTGCTAATGCCACTATACAGGTCAGCTCTAGGTGATTAACTTCCTAAGAAAAACGCCAAAATCAATCTTAATACATATTTTTACAAACTGTTGATATATTATGCAATTATTTTTTTATCCAAAATTTTAAGATATAAGTTGTTTGTTGCTAGTTCCTTAAATTTAAAATACATAAGCAGCGCCACTGCCTCTGGACGAATAATATATAAAGGAAAAGATAATGCGCAGAATAATCTACACACATGACACACAGAAATTACATATAACAACATCAAAGCAAACATCAACATAACTTTGTTACAGAAAATTCAGCAAACTATTAAAGCAGCGTAAGCAGTCACTAATAGTATTAAGTCTTAGCTACTAAATCTAGGATATTATCTTAGGATATTGTGGGAAGTAAAGTAAATGGTATCGAGGAAAGGACGCGTGTAAAATTCTAAGTTAACTTGTTTCAGAATTGAGGAACTTCTTAAAGTACTCAGGATTCTCGCAAACTGCACCAAGTTAAATAATTATTTGTAATTGCTAAAACCTATTTTACCTTCAACATTCTTCGTATTAGTTTAGCTTTGAAGTTTAATCCATTTTAAAATCAATAAAACTTGCAGCGTTTACAATACCAAATCTCTTAGAAACTTCCGGAAAAAATTACCGTAGCAACGAAGTAAATCATACAAATATAAAAAAAAAAATTTTAAGGACATTGGTTACATTAAAAGTTATACAGAAGTGCCCGTTGCAATGCATTTACTGGTATCCTTCTTCTTCAAGTGCCATCTCCTCTTAGAAGGTTGGCTTTTATTATAGCTATTCTCACTTTTGATGCTGCAGCTCTAAACAACACAATGGAACTACAGTTGTACCATTTTTTCAGGTTATTTAACCAGAAAATGTGTCTTCTTCCTCTGCTTCTTTTTTGCTGTATAATATTCTGCAACAATACATATTTCTCTCCTCTCATCACGTGGCCCAGATAGCACAGCTTTCTTATTTTAATTGTGTTCAATACTTTCTTATTCTTCTCAGTACCTCCTCATTTGTTACCATGACTAGCCAAATTATTCTTAAGATCCTTCTATAGGACCAAATCTTTAATGTTTCCACTTAATTACTTAAATTTTTCTTTGACGTCCAAGATTCCATCCAATGTAGCAACATCGAGAATAAGTAGCATCTCAATATTCTGATTTTAAGATGTGCCACGTCTTTTTTGTTCTCTAAAGAGTACTCTGCCAGCGGTCTCTCTACTGGCAAATTATGCCCGAGCTCAGCCGTAGAGGGTAGAAGAAAAAAATATATAAGTGAGCCGCGCCACCGACTTAGACGGTTCAAGCCGGAAACCCCTAGGTCTTATAGGCACTAGCAGAGCCACACGATAAACAACTAAGATTATGGTGAACCAAATAAATAAAATTATAGCAAAAATATATTGGATACTTTACTCACACAATAAATCAAAATACACAGCTCAATAACAAAATTATAACAAATATAGCCAAAATTAACAGCCAACAATAAATCCAGGCACACAGTTCAATAATAAACTTATAACAAATATAATCAAAATCAACAGCTAACAATAAATCGAAACTTCAAAATTTACAACTTTATAAGACAACAATAAATAAAAAATCCTAAGTTTACTATTCCATAAAATAACTAAAACAAAGGTAAGAATAACAAACTTTATCAAGTTACCAAAAAAAACGTATACAAGTCAACTTTTTAATAATACTTATCAAACGTTCACGTACAGCTGCTAATTTACTCACGTTTTTTTTTTACCATTTACATAAAGATTTACACTGTAAAAACAATCGAGTTTATTTAAAAATATTTCTTTTTACGATGACTGTCCTTCAAAATAGCAATATTGTAGGATATTCGCAAATAAGTATGAAGAAAACATTTTTACTTGCTAACAAAGAACTATTGAGAATATTACTTTAATCAAAGTTCAGCCTTGGCATATTATCCAATGCAATAAATAGTTTTCAACAGTGTACCATATTAATAAATTAAAACAAAACTTAATCGTGGTGTCAAAAACAAATCACGTCGTTTAAATATTCTAAAATAAATCACTTGTAACCTTTGGGTATACGAATTCACTAATCCTGTGTCCTACTCCTGTGGCCGGTTTGATTATGGAACTGCACCTGCTACTTAACAATGGCTTCCCTCCATCAGATCCCGCATGCGGATATTTTAGCTCGACACCAAAATCCAAAATATCAACAACAAAGGTAAGATAGAATGGTCAAGTTAAAAATTAAATGGTTTTTCTTCAAAATCCAATTAAGATGGCCCAAATACAGCCAGATATAAAAGAAAAAACCGTAGAGGTTCTGCTTACGTGTTAATATCAAATCGTTCCAAAAAACTCTCACCACCACCCGACTCCTAAGACTGACACCAAACGACTCCCTTAAACTACTCTCCCAGGCCGGATATCAAGAAAATGACACGGAACACGCGTCAACCGACAATCTTCGCAAATCTATGTTTCAAACTCATAATCGCACTCGTCCGTGTTGATAGCCAGCCCATCCACACAGAAATGCAAACCAAACAATAATATAGCTGACAACACACGACAATCGAGGCCAAAAATCAAGGCGAAATCTAATAACAAAAACTCCCACTCCATCTCCATCGATTAACAAAAATGTCACAGCCATTAATAATTGAATCCTATTACTACAAGGTATGCAACACTATTTACATCGAGTGATATATTTAAATTACAACAAAATACGGTAAGCGAAACTATTTACGAGTACCTGAGGAATACAAAACTATCAGAGACCCAATTAATAATGGAACTGTAGAAGGGAAAAAATAGGCACGTGACAGTTGTAAGTGTAAGTATCAGTGTAATTCACTTTAATTATGGGGTCAGCCCTTAGTTGAATAACTTCCTAAACAAAACGCCAAAATCAATCTTAATACCTTTTTTTATAAATCGTTAATATATTATGCATTTACTTTTTTATCCAAAGTTTAGGATATAAGTTGTTTGTTGCTAGTTTCCGAAATTTAAAATACATATGCAGCGCTACTGCCTTTCGACGAATAATATATAAAGAAAAAGATAATGCGCGGAATAATCCACATACATGACGGACAAAATAATCGCAGTAACATATACAAATTTAAAAAAAAATGTATGCACATTGGTTACAAATTATTGTTTTAATGATTTAATTTTTATGGACAATGGTTACATTAAAAGTTATTAGAAAACTTATTCGAATACTATAAAAGTAAATAAGCTTTAAAAAAATTTTAAAAGATTGGAATTAACATTATTCTTAAGACTTAAAAACAAAATTTTTATTTTAAAATAAATTAATTATGGTGTAAATAGGACTCTAGTAGCGAAATTAATGGTGTAAGTGCTACATTAGTAGCGTGTGTTGCCTTCTCTACTTCGGATCACATCGATAATGTGTCTGGGTATGCTTTTAATTAAATTTTAAATAAAATCTTAAAAAAATTGTTTTCATACCGTGATAACTGCAATTTCAAGTTCCCTAAGGTTTCTCTAAGGATCTCATAAATGCTCGATCGGATTCAGATCCGGGATTTTTGGCGACCACTGCATAACTGGTATAACAACTTAATTAAGTCAATCGAGTATCTTTTTCTTCTTCTTCTCGTAGCGTTACAACCCTTCGTGGGTCTTAGCTGCGTCCACGACTCGTCTCCACCTATCCCTGTCCAACACAACCTCATTCCAGTCCCGTTCTCGCAAGACTTTTAAATTATCTCCGATATTGTCCCTTTATCTGAGCCTTGGTCTTCCCAAAGGTCTCTTTCCCTGAGCCTTCGTGCTTTTATTTCGTTTACTAAACTCGGTCTTTTGTACATATTCTTGAGCTCCTTATTCGTTCTTATTCGATATTGACCTGTTTTCTCATTTACCGTAGGCCCAAAAATTTTCCACTTCATCTTTCGTTCAAAGAGTTTTAGCAGTAGTTCGTTCTGCTTCAACATTGTCCATGTTTCCGAACCGTACAAAATAATTGGCTTGATTACTGCCGAATATATCCGTATTTTAGGGTTTCTAGATATCTGTCGGGACCTAAACAGGTCTTGTTAAGCGAAAAAATATTTATTGCCCTTTTGTATTTTTGCTTTTATTTCGCTACTGATATTTTTTTCCGAGGTTATAACTGCTCCTAGGTACTGACATTGGTTTAAGCATTAGAAATTAAAATCAAGTACCTCCCTAGCTATGTAAGGTCAAGCGTTGTCTTGTTAAACACGAAATTGTGTTTTAAAAAAGGACCAAAAAGCATCACATGTTCTATTACAATGTTTTTAAGATAGTAATTAGCATTTATAGATCTTGTTCGGAAAGAAAGTAATTCTGTGCGAAAGTCAAATCGTATATCACCCCAAAACATAACGAGCCAACGCCAAAAAAATATTGCAAGAAGCAAACCTCTTTTCTGGTCTTCCTCAGACTCGTTTACGACCATCTGGATGTTCTAGTCTCATACAATACAACTTTTTTTAAATTTTTTTCCACAGACCAATTTTGATGATTTTGAGCAAAACCTAACCTGGCAATTCTGTTATCTCTGATAAGCAAGGATAAAGTCTCCTTATTTTTAATCCAACTTTATTCTATCCGTCCTCTAACTGTTTTAAAAGACATACCCAAAAAAAACTACGGCGTAAGTGCCACGACCGACCGTACCAATATTGAAGGTAGCCATTTTGACCCACAAATGTCATATTTCATAGCAGTTTTGGAAAGTATGCAACAAACAATGCACGTAACTTCAGTATGTGTTGCATATTTTAGAAATCAGAAAATGTATAAAATTTATATTATGTTCGCATATTACAGTTTTATTCACGCTAGTAAAAATTATACAAGAAAATATTCTACAAAATTATAATTTTATTGTTTATTCATAAATGAAAAAAAGATCCGTTTACAATATGTGTATACAATAGGAGATTTAGATTGCTTATTTTAGAACATTTCTGGCAGGTACAATAATCACAGATACCAGTACAGTGCAACAGAAGTAGCTTGGCGGGCGACTAGCCTCTAAAATAACAAATATTCGGCTGAATATACTTCACATTCGTAAACTTCTTCCTCGGATTGTACTTGAGACTCACGATTACTGAAAATTTCGTCGTCGCCGATCGGATTGTTATTCGAATGTTTTCGTTGTGCGCAGATTTTGTGATCTCTTGTCCGCCAAGCTACTTTTGTTGCACTGTACTTAAAATTTCAAGAGCAGGGAATATTATTAAAGACTCATAGTAGTATTTCAATAAACACAAAGATGAAAGACAAAAATTGTTTCAACAAATGACCTACTTAAAATTTTTTTTTAAATCTTAATCATTTTGATTTACCTAACAAAATGAATTTGAATTCCATACATAGATATGTCATTTAAGCAAGGTAGTGAAATAGCTTGAACTGTTTGTGTAAGAAAGCAAAATTCTATAATCTATATCAACAAAGTTAACATATGCGGGATGAAAATCAGAGCTAAAGCAATACTTGATTGAATTTGTTATGGAGAATGTCAGAAAGATATGAAAATAAAAAAATAATAATGTTGGAATTACTGATGATAGAACAATATCAATTTGTTGAACTGTTTTCTGATTAAATTTCCTTATGAAAAAGTTGTATATTTTTTGCCAAATTGTGTATTTTTATTTTACAATAACAATTGATTGTTTATTTTATCAGGTTGAAATTATGCTTTTCATGGTCTGGAAAAATATTCCTTCCAAAATTATTGATTAATCTTCCTTAAACATTTGTGACAATGTTTTGTAAAATGACTAGTGATGTTAATTTATTGTCTGCTAAAAACATAAGTTTTCTAATGAATATTTCAGATTCATAGCAAATGTTGACTAGACTTCTTGATGGAAAACTTTATGGTCCTGAAACAAAAAAAGATTTATATAAAAATAAATAATTTTTTAAATAATATTAATTTGTGATTCTACCTAAATTTCTCATTTTCATAAGCGAAATTAAGTGTTCTGAGTTGTAAGAGTCAAGTCAAAATAAGACATTTGTAGGTCAAAATGGTTCCTTATTGCATCTCTTTTTAGTAGCAATTTAAAAAAGATGCGAAGTCAATTTTTGGCAGCATACTCTTTTTGGTTATGTAGTGACAGTGCTGTTTCTTAAAGCGTATTGTTTAATAAAACGTTCATCTTAGTCGTAAATGCATTGTTTTTTTTCTCTTGCCCTGACCGTCTTAAATACTTTTCCACAAAATTGAGGCTCGCACTAACTCTTGTTAAGTTAAATTTCCTACTTGATTCATTTTTAAATTTTTTGGGTTTAAATATTAAACAGTCTTCCACAAAAAGGTATTACTTTTAAAAAAGGAACAATTGGTAAGTTTTTAACAAATCGCAAGTACTGCACAATCATCTAACAAAATCTTTAAAACTGTTTATCTAAACGAATTGTTGTTATAGCTTTTATTAACAATGAGAAAAAAAAACAACCTACTATTCAAATACTCGGTAAACTTCAAAAACGGAAATGGTAAAAAAAAAATTATTTTTTGGATAATTTCAAATTGTTACGTTAATACTTTTCGGGAGTTTATAAAGCTTTACTTTCAAGAAATATTAAAAAAAACAAATATTTCCTTAAAACAAAAATTTGTACAAATAAAGGGACGTTTATGATCAGCTCTACGAATGTTGTAAGGACTTCGTATTCAGATTCAGACTTCGTGTGTATATACTTTGGGATTAGTGTGAGCTAGAGACAAACTACTTAATTACATTAGTCTTTTAAGCGGTGGTGTACCATATTTAAATTTTTTTTAACATTAGTTAACATTTGTAGATTGTAGCTAACAAAGTTAGGGACTAAGATTGTAATTAAAGTAAAAAATAAAAGGCTTTACATTGTGAGGACATATTTTTAATTTAATGACGAATGCGCCAAAGCGCTCTCGCCATAGTATAAAATTATTACAATTACCATCCCGGGTGAATAAAATTAAACAGATGTGAAGTTATCCACATCCCCAAATATACACTGAGAAAAATATGGCTCCATCTTAAAAGTCATATAATCTGGCTAAAATGACTTGTAGAGGCTTTTCATTTGCAGATTTTAATTCATAACAAACCATACCCGCAAATATTTTTTACTCCTTCGCAAGGAGTGAAATGGGGGTAAATTAACAACAAAATTTAGAGAAACGACTGATGGCTTTGATAATATATTATGAAAAATGCTCTTTTCTTTATCCCTGATATAACGTGGGCGTTTACTAGGCCGTCTGTGGTGGTGTAATGAGGGTGAAATTATAAAAAAAATCATAGAAGGCACAAATGGCTTTGTAGACCTCTTTGCTTGTGATATGTAATCTATATTGCTTTTTTCTTTATTCCTGATAACACGATGTAGTTTGCCAGGCCATCTGAGGAGATAAAATGGGGTGAAATTATAAAAAAAAATTATACAAGGCACAGATGGCTTTGTACACCTTTTTGATTAAAATATGTTATGTATTTTGTTCTTTTCTCTGTTTCTGATACCACGTCTGAGTTTGCCAGGCCGTCTAATGAGGTGCAATAGGAGTAAAATAAAAAAAAATCATAAAAGGCACAAATTGCTTTGTACATCTATCTGCTTGGGATATGTTATCCATTTTGCTTTTTCCTTTATACCTGATAACACGAAGTAGTTTGCCAGTCCATCTAAGGGAATGGAATGGGGTGAAATTATAAAAAATCATAGAAGGCACAAATGGCTTTGTACACCATTATAATAAAAATATGTTATGTATTTTGTTCTTTTTTCTGTTCTTAATACTACGTCGGAGTTTGCCAGGCCGTCTGAGAGGGTGCAATACGGGTAAAATAAAAAAATCATAGAAAGCACAAATGGCTTTGTACACCTTTCCGATTAGGATTTGTTATGTATTTTGCCCTTTTTTCAATCCCCAATACCACGAAGTAGTTTGCCAGGCCATATAAGGGGGTAGAATAGGGGTAAAATAAGAAATAATTAAATAATTAAAAATATATTTTCGTATACAATATAAAGTGTTTTTTCTCAAATAAAATAACAAATTATTCCAAATTAAAAAAAATTCCATAGTCTTGAAATCAGACCTTCACATAAAACGCAAGTTTTTTTAATTTTTAAACAATCATCGTGAAAATTTCTTTAGCATAACGTACATCCTACCAATAATAAAGTCACCAGAGTTAAAAATGTCTATTTATTTGAAATGTTGAAGTGACTAAAACTCCCAAATTCCACTCGACAAAACCTTTAAGAAATAGAGAAAAAAACAAAATACATAACATATTCTAATCAGAAAAGTGTACAAAGGTATTTGTGCATTCTATAATTTTACTTTCGTTGCACCCCATCAGACGGCCTGGCAAACTACTTTGTGCTATTAGGGATAAAGGAAATGGCAAAATAGGCAATAGGCAATAGGCAATTGCTATAGAAGAGTTGGAAATTTAATCAAGACCTCCACCAGTTATTTATAGATTTCCAGCAGGCATACGACAGTGTGAAAAGTGTCAAAATATGGCATACAATGGCTGAGTTTGGCATCCCACCTAAGCTAATCAGAGTAACCAGAGCTTGTGTTGAGGGTTCTAGGTGCAGGATTAAGATTGGTGATGACCTCTCAGATGTGTTTTAGGTGAGCACAGGTCTTAAACAGAGAGACGCACTATCACCCACGTTTTTTAATATCGCATTGAAGAAAGTAGTAAGAGAAGCCAAAATTGAAACTCAGCTATTCGGGGCCAGTGGATCAAACTTACTGCTAGTATATGCCGACGATATAAATGCAGTGAGCGTAAGCGTCATAAAAGTAAAAGAACTATTTTACAAAATCGAAAAAGAAGCGGCATTTATGGGGCTTAAAGTCAACGAGGCCAAAACAAAATATATGCATGTCTCAGGACCGGGCAGAGCTAGAGTGGGACCAAATGTGACCATGGACAGATACAACTTTGAAAACGTAAGACGATTTAAATGCTTAGGGTCCACAATCACATCCGACAACGATATGAGTGAAGAAATCAGAGAACGCCTAAAGTCAGCCAACAGGTACCAGACCATGATAAGACCCGTGGTAATGTACGGCTGCGAAACCTGGACACTTACGGTGCGAAATAAGCAACTCATTCAAAGATTCGAGAGAAAAGTGCTGAGGAAAATTTTCTGACCCACCAAAAACCGGGATACGTGGAGCTATCGAATCAAAACAAATGCAGAACTAGAACAAATATACAATTAGCCAGAACTGATTAACCTCATGAAGGCACAAAGGTTAAGATGAGCAGGACACATACGAAGACAGCCAGAGGATAGAATGGTCCACTTTATATGGGACAGAGCACCAGAAGGAAGACGACCACTTGGAAGACCAATTATAATATAACATCGGACTTTCGGAAAATGGGCATCGGGAATAGTCTAGAAGTTATGGAAGACCGAGATAGATAAAGGCAAATTGTTTCCTCAGCCAAGGCCCATCAGGGGCTGTAGCGCTACGAAGTAGTAAAATTACATTTTCCAAACATAAAGGTGTAAAAAGCCATTTTTGCCTTCTATAATTTTTTTTCTTTTTTAACCCCTATTGCACCCCCTCAGACACCCTGGTAAAGTACTAAGATGAAGAAAGGTGGAAAATACATAACAAATCGTAATCAGAAAGATGTAAAAAGCCATTTGTACCATTTATGATTTTTTTTATTATTTCACCCCTATTGTACCCTCTTAAACGGCCTTAAAAACCACTTTGTGTTTTTAGGGATGAAGGAAACAGCAAAATAGATTACATATACCAAGTACCAAGCAAAAAGGTGTACAAAGCCAATTGTGTCTTCTATGATTTTTTTTCTTATTTCACTCCTATTGCACCCCCTCAGACGGCTTGGCAATCGTAATATTGGAGATAAAAAAAGTGCAAAATACATAACGCGTTCTAGTCAGAAAGGTGTACAAAGCCATTTGTGCCTTCTATGATTTTTTTGATAATTTCACCCTTACTCCACATCCTTAGACGGCCTGGCAAATGATTTCGTGGTATCGGGGATAAAGAAAAGTGTAAAATATAAAACAGATCCTAATCAGAAAGATGTAAAAAGCCATTTGTGCATTTTATAATTTTTTTTATTTCACCCCCATTTTACCCTTCTAGACGGCCTGGCAAACTTCTTTGAGATATCGAAGATGAAGAAAAAGGCAAAATATATAACATATTCTAATTATATAGGTGTATAAAGATATTTGTGCTTTTTGTGATTTTTTTTTATTTTAATACTATTGACGACCTACTAAGACGACCTGGCAAACTACTTTGATAAAGGAAAGAAGCAAACTTGATTACTTTTCCCAAGCAGAAAAATGTACAAAGCCATTCAAGCCTTCTGTGATATTTTTTATAATTTTATTTCCATTCCACCCCCTTGAAAGGTTTGAAATACTCTGACGTGTTATTAGGGATAAAGAAAAAAACATTTTTTATAATATATTTTAACTGAAAGGTTTTATTTTTTCCGATGGAGTAAAAAATATTTGCGGGTATGGTTTGTTATGTATTGAAATACCCCGAATTGAAATCTGCAAATGAAAAGCCTCTACAAGTAATTTTAACCAGATTACATGACTATTACGATAGAGCTATATTTTTTTCAGTGTACATTTTTGGATGTTGATAACTTCACACCCTTCAAAATTAAAGCTATTTTTTGTGTTTTTTTTTTGTAGAGCAATCCTAAAAAATCTGTATTCTACTTAATTGCACTAAATAAATTAACTTTATTTATTTTTCGAAATAGTTTCTGCTACTTAAAAACTTGCGCAGCTACTTACACTTTTTAATATATTTATTTTACAATTATGGTTAACAGTTTGCTTTAACTTAATAGCTCAAATAGTTTTTTTAAACTGGAAAGAAACTCTGCATGATTAGGGATATATGTAAATAAAAAACTGGGGGGCGGTTTCTTTCGAATCCCGCCAAAGGCACTCAGACAATGTCTATTGTGGGTTGAGAAAGGGAGGTAGCGTCTTTGTTACGAGTTGACCGGACACTGGCCTTCAATGCTTTCAGGGTTGGATGACGCGCAACAATCATGTCCAAGAGTGACTTAAGGTCCACACCAAAGTCAGTGTTGAATTAAAAATGAAAGATACTATTGCTGTTGGTGCTAGTGCTGCTTTTATAAAAATTGCTGGTAATGTTCAAAAAAGGAAAAGACGGTGGTGGCAGAGAGAATTTCCAAAACACGGGATAAGCCATGGGGATAACCTATTGTCTGAACTACGTTTAAACGATGGTACCTCGTTCCGCAATTTCGTTAGACTGACAAAATCTGATTTTAAACATATTCTTTCTTTTTAATTATCATTTCAATTAGTTCTATTACCAGCTCTTTTGACCATATCATCTTCGCTAGAAAACTAAAAAACTGCATCATTAAAATAATAAACTATACAAAAATACTATAACATAATAGCGCACCTAAACTATAACTAAACTATACATAATAGCGCACCTACTTGTACCACTTGTTGAAAATTTTGTGTTGCCAACAGCACTAGCACGTACACACTAAGCGATGTTTTCCATTTGAATGGGGAACACGGATACATGCAGCAGCCAACAAATTTCTTTGTTGTCACGCCGCCCAATGTTGCCGTGTATCTAGCAACTTGTATCTTGTTGACGGGATACATGTTGCCAACATTTTGTTGCCCGGTCTGTACTTGCCTTTACAGCCTCTCTCTAACCAAGACCATAGTGCGTGGTAAAGAGCCACATCCGACCAGAGGTAACCCTGTTAACGCAGAACACTACGGATCTAGACTGGAAAGTCGATAAATATGCCTAAAACGAGGCAGCAGTAACTTTAGTACCGAACTGAAGCTGAAAATAAATGACTTTAAAAAGGTTAAGAAGTCGGACAACTTTGGGCAAAGTTGGAGCATCGGTATGGTAAAAGTTTTGCGATACGGAAGGCAAAGAAAAACCTCTGTTTTACTTTTTTCGTGTAAAATCATCATGGCTGAAAATCAAAGAATTAGGGCCCCCAGTCCCGGCAGACTTTAAATAGTCGGAGGATGCTAAAAATCCCCAGGTCAGCCATCAAGATTGTGACCTGTAAGAAGCTTATTCCAAGCAGGGAAACTGGCAAATGCAACTCGAGAATTGACAAGATTGCAAATTGACATCTTGGGAGTCAGCGAATTACGATGGTCAGGATCGGGACAAACAACAACCGACACTCAAAGAATGTATTACAGCGGTAATAAGGACCCCCACCATATACATGAAGTCGCTTATATTATTTTTTTAATAAACTGAAAAAATCAGCTATTGACTTTATACCAATTTCGAATAAAATCGCTTAACTGCAGTTACAAGGCTATCCAACAAGAATTTTCCAGGTATATGCTCCAACAGCTGATGAAGATGATTATTAGATCACAAAACGGGTTAAAATCTTGCAAAAAACACGAACACAAGAGCTCGGGAAAGAGCATAAGCAGTGGTTGAAGACTTCGGGCTGGGAGTTCTTAATGAGCGAGGTGATAGTCTTGTTGAATTCTGTCAGGATAATAATTTAGTAGTGATGAACACCTTTTTTAAATTACTACACAGACGACTTTATACTTGAAAATCGCCCCCAGGATTTCCCTGAGAACATTGTTAAAGACAAAATTGATTTCATCTTAATCAACAACCGATTCAAAAATAGTTGTAAATGGGCAAAAACATATCCAGGAGCTGATATCTTCTCTGATCACAGTCTTCTTGTTGTTCAAATAAAAGTTAAATTAAAAAAAGTAAAGAGAAAAATTTTACCTAGGTATGATCTAACAAAACTTAGAGATCCAGCTATAAGAACAATGGTCTCGGAACAACTTAAACAAGAGCTAATGAAAACTAAGCCACAATAGACCTACTAAGGGTCGCGGTGGAGCGGGCTCCACTCACCCACCACCACGCCCCACTCACATGAAACCTAATGAAAACTAACACCCTAGGAGACACAAATAATATATGGCTGCATCTTAGGCAGACTGTCGCACATATTACGAATCAGCAGTTTTTCAGTGCCCAACGCAGACAAAAACAAACAGGAATGGATGACAGACGATATTCTAAACCTAATCGATCAACCTAGAGAATATAAATTTCATAATCGCGACCAATACAGAGCCAACTACCATAAAAATCAAAAGAAGTGCAAAATCGTAAAGAAAGAATGATTAAATAGTTAGTGTAAGAAGATTAAAGAATTACAACCTACACAAGAAAATGAAATAAACACTGGAAATGAACAGGAAACGTCCAAATGGCAATTTAATCAGAGACAATAACACCGTCATAACAGATATAAAGAAGAAATTACAAACGTGGAAACATTAAATCCAGCATCTATTTAAGGATGACAGACCTGAACAAGATGGTTTTAAAAAGGCGAATACTGGTCCAAATATCTTAAAAGAGTAAATCATACAGGCCATCTGTCAGTCAAAAAACAGTAAAACTGCAGGACCTGACTATATCTAGGTTATTGTTCTTAACTACCAAAGAATAGTGTCGTCAAGGTTCTCACTGATTTGTTTAACACCATATTCATCTCAGAAAGAATACCATAGGACTGCCTTGAACTGATCCTGTTTCAAGGCCCCAAAGAACGACTCGTCGATGGAGTATGTTTTCCTAAATGTGTATTCGCTGTCTTCTACTGGTCGCTTACTGGTCTCGGGAAAAATGCCAGGACCCTGGATCTCTTTGTGAGATCTTTAGACTCCACAACAGTGATGTCTGCCTCTTCCAAAAATTGATTCAGCTTTTCCACCCTTTCCCGGAGCCAGTCTTCTGTTTGTTCGTTCACGCAGGTTACCCAAAGCACCCCTCCACTGAACATTGTTTAAAAGAATTGAATGAGGTTTTGGCTCCGTTCATTTACTCAACTATTTTTCTTGGATCAGGCTCACCTGCCTCTGATTAAGGGAGATCTAAGAGGGACGTCTGTTAATTAACACCGTTCTGAGTTTGTTTGTGATCTCACTGTACGTACCAAAAAGTTTGTAAGCCTTCCTGGGCTTTTAAGTCGTTTTTCGGGCGTCTCAGATTCGTCCCAAATTCTTTTCCTGGACCCGAATCTTATGGCGCCTTAGGGTTGTGTTTTGCCCTTTTTTTTACCCGTGACTTTTCCATTTTCCACGTCCCTGCAGCAACTTTTTTGGCCTTTACCATTTTTTTCAACTGGACGCCGGATATTGCAGTAGTTCTTCTTTGCAGTTTAAGATCCTTAATTCCCTCTGAAACTGTTTTGTGGGTTTCTTGCGTCCCCGTTAATTAGTTACCACTGTGGTGTCATCCACCCCTTGGTACGGGTCGCATCACACCTTGGATTACTGTTATTATTTACATATCGTAATATCCTTAATAAAAGTATGTATAACTTTATAAAACTATTTTATTACTTTAAACTACACAAAATATATCTTTTACAAAATCAAAACCGATATTTTTATATCTGACACTGACAAACTAGAATTAGAATTGTATATAGAATAGTAAAGTGAATACTACATGGAAGTCTACTTCTGTAGTTAATAGGTAACAAGTTTGTAGCTCTTCCAATAATTACTATACTTTAAAACAATCTTTTTAAAACTATATCACTTTTTTAATTAAGTGATAACTGTGGCCTCACTATTTTATTAAATTGATCCAACAAAAATTTCTGGAAATATTCGCGATTCTTAAACAACATTCTTGATATATCGCGGGTCTCCAATTACCGTCCACGGCTATAAATCATTTGCTTAATGTCGGGCGTTTAATGTTATCATAAATAAACAAATCATGCATCCTTTTTTATTATCATTTTGCCATCGCCCCGAGCCAAACAGTTGACCACAATCCGTAACAATATTATTTATAATTACTTACACCACAAAATTTGCACAATAAAGTTAAAAAAAACCTAATATACAACGTAAACACAACAAACTCAAAAAGAAATGTTAAAAAGGGTTAGGTAACGTGTAGCACATTGCCACTTTGTGACAGATAGAATTTTAATCTGTGACGTCACATGCACGTCACTCTTACCACCAAAACTGTGAACGTTACGTTACCCATAAAGATAGACAAAAAATATTTGTATATTGATTAAATTTCAACTTATTTAAACAGAATTTATTTTGAAATAAAAAAGGTGTCCATAAAATCTTACTTCAAAAATTAATAGTAAAGTTTTGCTTTACCTTTCGTAAGAGCCATAAATAAATGATTTTTGCTTTAAAAATAATTTTTTTAACATACTAGTTTAAATATTATTTAATGTTTCTACATTTCCACTGCATTCCCATGGGGTTAATGCTGTTATTTTCGCTCTCCTGCTATATCCAATCAGTTATCTAGTTTCTGGTTTCAGTTTGCTTAGGATATTTATTAATTAAAAGCAATTATTGACAATTTATCAGTTTGTTATTTGTTATACAAAGCTTCGGCATAAGTGTTTTGTATTTTCTTCAGTAAATATTTCATTAAATTGGCTTAAAACCATATTTCCGATATCTTTAATAAAAGCAAGCATGTTGAAAGATTTTTAAATACTAATCACATGGATATATTAACAAGTAGATTTTAAATTCTTCTTTGTGCATTCTGGGTCCTTGGAATTATACGCGAGGGGGCTCTGGTGTGGTACATAGGCAGCTTGGTGGATCTAATCTAGGAGTCTATGAACTAGAGAACTAAAGAATCTTTATAACCAGTGTTAGTAAGGCAATCAAGTCATGGCCAACGTACTAAAATCGAAAGTCGTTAGAAGAATGCCATGGATGCATGAAGCTGTCAAGAGGCCGCATTTGGTTGGAACGTTTTTCAGGCATTTCGGGCAATAAAAAAGCTAATGTTCATACATATAATCACGCCTTTTTAATAGGGGTAGGCAAAGATAAGTTTTTTTCACTTGCAACAGTTCTTATACACATCTTTTGCTTCCTCTACTTTTATCAGTGCTCTCATACATGCTCGTTGGTTGATCCGATCTCTCTTCAAAACAATGTTGATCTGATAAAGATATATTCGCCGAGGTCGACCTCTACCTTCTTGTCCATTCACACTCGCCTTATAAATTTGTTTCGTTAATTTTCCTTCGTACAACTTTTCTACGTGTCAAGATCATCTAAGCATTATCTTTGAAACCACATCTTCTTTTACACCACAGCGTTCCTTTATCTCACTATTTTTCACTTTATCCATCCAAGTCACTTCGGCTTTACTTCTAAGACTACTTATCTCTACAGAATTAATCCTATTTTCATGTTTCTTCTGCCAAACGCAACATTTACCATCTCACATAAGTGTCACTCCTATATGCATAGCCAGACGTGCCTTTTTGATAATTTCTGGCTGTTCATATAGCTATACAGTGCCCAATTTATTTGTTTTCCTGCCAAAACCCTTTTCTAAATATCACTGTTATACTTTTCATCTCTCGTAAACTTTGAACCTAAGTATACAAACTCATTTACTTGTTGCACTCTTTCTCCCTTAATAAGTACCCTTACAGCATGTCATGTTTTTTACTCATTCAAAAACTATTACTTTTGTTTTGTTTACATTTATTTTCATCCCTTTAAATTTCAGGGCATCATGCATAACATTAACCATCGCCTGCAACTCCTCTTTAGATGACGCTAATATAACTTCATCATCGGCGTAAAGAAGACATTTGGCGATCAAATCTTTCATTTTCAATTCACTCTCTTTCAAATCTTTTTTACAATCGTCTATGTATAAGTTAAACAGCCATGGCAAAGCCACACATCCCTGTCCCACACCTTTTTAAATGTTAAAACAGTCCGTGTATTAATGTATTGCGATCAAACAAAATACCAATTGGTCAGGATTCATTTTGCCAATATTTAGAACATAATAGTAAAGCAGAAACTAAAAGATAAAAGCAGGGCCCAAAACCAATACACTAAAATAACCAAGAACAGGTTAAAGGTCCATTGAAATGGCACCATTGTGTAAAAAACAACCTGTTGCTCCTAAATAGAAAAGATCTTTACCAGCTGGTTGGAATCCCTACAGGTTCACTATTCAGTCAATAAACATTTTTAAAATCTGGGCAGGGTTGGTTAGTTTAGGTTCCTGCAGATTCTGCGAAGGGAACAAAGATTCTGTACACAATCTTTGGATAAAATGTGAAGCACCATGACAAAATAAAAGTAAAAATTCCTACCTACAAAGATGTTAAAAAAGCTGAAAGGAAAATGGTAATCACGGAAAACATTTTTGATCTGCTATGCAATGACAGAATTGGTCTTTTTCTTAAAAAATTAAGCCAAAAGAACGTTAGACTTGGAAAAAAATGAGTTAAATCTACGCAAATACCCTACGAAAAAAAACTTTAGTAATGTAAGGATTAAACTAATTATGTAAATATTAGGATTATAGTTACCGTTTAAAATATTGTTTGTACCAGTACCCACAGTGGGTACCTGCTTTTAAAAAATTTTTTTTTTAAATTCTTATTTTCTGTCAAACCAAAAAAAAGAGTTTAAAGGAGGGATATGTACTGGCATTAATACACTTACTTAGCTTGGCATAAGTCTCAGGGATCGAATAAGAAACACAGAAATTAGACGTCGCACAAAGGTCATAGACAGCATGGACATAATTGCAAAACAAAAATGGAGATGGGCCGTACACACCACGAAAAACCACCGGAACAGTCGGTAAGCAGACTCATACGATGGCGACCTAGAACATCAAAAATAAGTATAGGCCGTTCACAGAAGAGATGGTCAGATGACATAAGGGAAACAGCTGGTAGAAATTAGCTACAGGTTGCACAGGATAAAAAGATTTGGCATAACATAGAGGAGGTCCATGTCCAGCAGTGGACGAGAGAAGGCTAAAAAAAGAAGAAGAAAAGGTTTTGTGCATTCAAGCCTGCGGACTAGTCATTTTTCGTGACCCTTAGCAACTTAATTTATTTGTTCTTTGACTGTTTTAATATGTAGTTCCCGGTGTTAATCTTTATTGCGAACATATCACGGGGCGTTGACTTTATTCTCTAGTACTCTGTTTTTAACTATTGGAAAGCAAACATAATTACTTTTACTAATAAAGCCCCATAGTTTAAACATTTGTTTATATATTTCTTCTTCTTGTGCCTTATCCTCAGTGAACGTTGGCGATTACTAAGGCCCATCTGATTTTATTTGTTACATCCCGAAATAGATCCATAGATGTCATTCCTGTTCATTGTCTTAGATATCGCAGCCACGATATTCGTCGTCTTCCAGGACTTTTTTTGCCGTTAAGCTTGCCCTGCATCATGAGCTGAAGTAGGCTATATTTCTGGTTTCGCATAACATGTCCGAAGTATGAAAGTTTGCGTTCTTTGATAACGTTTAAAATCTCTTTTTCTTTTCTCATAAGCTGTAGGACGGCTTTGTTGATTACATGGTAAAACCATGATATTCTAAGCATGCGTCTGTAGCACCACATCTCAAATGCTTCCAGACGTTTATATGCAGCGTCGGTCAGAGTCCAAGCTTCCACCCCGTATGTTAGTATTAAGAAAACGTAGCATCTAAGAACTCTGACTCTGAGGTTCAAGCCTATATTTAAATTGTACAGCACGCTTCTTATGCGATTAAAAGCTGTTCTACTCTTCTCAATTAGGATCTTAATTTCCTTTATTTGTTCCCATTTGTTATTAAGAAATGAAACGATGAAACTTTTTTCAGTAAGGAGCCGTTTGCGTAAAACTGGCCATCAATATATTTATATAATGTACATAACTAAAAATTAAAAAGAAATATATTTAGGTAAAAGCATTTTCAGAACCCCAGCTCTAATAAAATAAAGCGGAAAAAACGATTTTTATAAAAGACACATCTTTTATCGAGTTAGGAAAATAAAAGTGCTCTTTTCCATCACTTGACGAATTACAGGTTTTTCACATTTTCCAATTTCATTTCTCTAAAAGAGTACTTGAGCAGGTGTTCGTGTTTTTACGATCATTACAATCGACAGTTTAATTTACAGAAACAAAACACTTTTGCCGAGAATATAAGAAGAATCCGCAAACGTTTTCTTATAATACTGAATACGTATTTTTAGAAATTACGCTAATTGCTCGTAACGACCTGATTATTATAATGTATCGATAGAGTAGAAACCACAACTGCTTTGCTAAATTTCCATCCGGCCACCGGACCGCTTTGGCGCGGAATTGATTAATCGTATTAATGGTGGGCTGGCGGTTTTAACTAACGGATATTCTATAATTAGTTGACATTGCAAATTGCGGCCGGTCAAACGTGAATCTACAATTCCGTTTACGGTAAAATAAACTGGGACTTACATACCGTGTGGTAAATCGGTACACGCCCGATGAAACTTTTTATCTATACGAAAGGCATTTAATCGGTAACGCGTTGGATTTTTCCACGACTGCTTTCATAATCTCAACCAACTTTCAGCATTATTTCAATAGCAGTCAATATGCATTAGTCAGTTCGAAAGTGATTAGTTTACAATTCATTAGAAGGAGAGTGAAGTCGAGTGCTGAACAGAGTTTTTCTGGATGTTAATAAATTTTTCTTTCAGGTGGATCGCCTATTTCTTTTCATCGTCACTCTGCCTATTGCATTGCTAAGTTGTCGCTCCATCGTTTTCGGGGGCGTCCTAAGCTCCTGCGACCAATTGGTGATTTGTCGCGTGCTGTTCTGACTATTCTTTCGTTGTCCATTCTACTGATGTGCTCATTCCAATCTCTCTTTCTGCCGAGAACCCACTTATTGATGTTTTCTACCTTGCATGTTCTTTTTATGTTCTCGCTCTGTCGAAAATCGTCTTTCCAGTTATTCTAGAAAGTACTCTCATTTCGTTTGTCTCTAGAAGTTGTTTAGTTCTCACTGTATCTGGTCGAGTTTCTGCCGTGTATGTCATAGTTGGTCTTACTATTGCCTTGAAAATTCTTGATTTGGTATCTATTTTAATGTTTTTATTTCACCATATTGTGTCATTTAGGCATCCTGCTATTCTTGTTGCCTTCGTTGTTTGTTCTCTCACCTCCGTCTCAACATCACCATAGCCTGAGATTTATATGCCCAGATACTTATATTTCATTTCCTGCTGGATAACTTTGCCTTCAACTTCCAGTTTGCACCTTAATGGCGTTTTTGATGTTGTCATGAATTTAGTTTTCTGGGCCGATATTACCATATTAAGTGATTTGGCAGTGCAGTTAAATCGATGTAGTAGTCGCTGCAGATCGTCGTCATTTTCAGCAACTAGTAGCGTCATCGGCATAACATATAACAGTAATTTCACGGTCATCCATTCTGTATCCATTCAGTAAACGTACTTTGCTTATTATTTCGTCCATAATAATGTTGAAGAGCAGAGGGCTCAGGGAATCCCCTTGTCGAATACCTATACCCACAGCTATTGGTTCGGTCGTGGTCTCATTTATTTTTGCTTAAATCTGATTTGTTTTGTATATATGTTTGATGGTTTTGATAAGATTATGTGGGATTTTCCTGTTGTAAAGAAGGTGTATAACGTCTCTTAACCGCACACGATCGAACGTTTTTTCCAAATCAATAAAGCACAACAATTACTGTTGCCGATAACTGAAAAATCATAACACCAGCATCATTAACTATAAAATAAATTTAATATTTGTTAAAAAATGAAAAAAAACTGAGATGATATGGGATTTGCAAGCAGAATTTAGAAGAGGAAAGAGATTAATGGATCAGGTATTTTCATAATAAGGTATAGTCGAAAAATTCTTGGCTAGTCAGAAGGTCTTCTTCTTATGGTGCCGTCTTCCGTCGAAGGTTGACGATCATCATGATTATTTGCATTTTGTTGACTGCTGATCTGAAAAGATGATTTGATGAACAGTTGAACCATTCTCTCAGGTTGCGGAGCCACGACATTCGTCTTCTTCCCACGCTGCGCTTCCCTGCAATCTTTCCCTGCATCACCACTTGTATCATTCGCTATCTCTCTCCTCTCATAGTGTGGCCCAGACATTGTAATTTTCTGATTTTTATTTCGTTATTAATTTCTGTTTCTTTTAAGAGTCTTTTTAGTACTTCTTCGTTTGTAATTCTGTCCATATAAGATATTCTTAGTATTCTCCTGTATAGCCACATCTCGAATGCTTCTATTTTTATCATCATGACTTTTGTCAATGTGGCCGCTTCTATGCCGTATAGTAAGATGGTGAATATGTAGCATCTCAGCATACGTATTTTGAGATCGTTATTTAAATTTCTGTTACAGAAAAACTGTTTCATATTTATGAAGGCTCTGCGTGCGATTTCAATTCTTGCTGTCAGTTCGCTAGCATAATTATTGTTGCTGTTAATCCATGTTCCCAGATATTTATATTTATATACCCGTTCTATTATCTGGTTGTTTACTATCAGCTGTGTGTTGTTGTTTCGGGTCTTTGTGAATACAAGGAATTTTGTTTTGATGAGATTCATGTTTAGCCCGTATCGAATACTGACATTATGTACCTTTTGTACCATTCTTTGTAGGTCGATGGCATTCTCGGCTAGCAACATAGTGTCGTCCGCATACCTTATATTTGAAATAGGTATCCCATTAACTCGCACTCCAGCTTCTTCTTCAGCTAATGCTTCTTTTATGATCGCTTCTGAGTAGATGTTGAACAGCAAAGGGGAAAGCACGCATCCCTGTCTCACTCCGCGCCTGATCTCTATATCTTCCGTCTGTGTAATGCCTATTCTGATGTTTGCTGTTTGATTGTAGTATAAGTTTTCTATAATTCTCCTCAGACCTCAGAAGGTCTATTGCGCTTTTATAGACTTGGAAAAGGCCTATTCCAGAGTAATAAGGAGTGAATCGTGGTCGACATTGTCTATGTATGGGGTGAACGGTGGTTATATACGAGCACTAAAATCACTTTACAAGGATTCCACTGCTTGTGTCAGGATAAAAGTAGCTTACACGGACTGGTTTAACATCGAAAAAAGTGTGAGACAGGGATGTGTGACTTCGTCATGGTTGTTTAACTTATACATAGACGATTGTATAAGAAATTTGAAAGGGAGTGCGTATGGATATAAAATGAATGATTTGATCGTCAAATGCCTTCTTTACGCCGATAATCAAGTCTCAACATCACCATAGCCTGAGATTAATATGCCCAGATACTTATATTTCATTTCTTGTTGGATAACTTTGCCTTTAACTTCCAGTTTGCACCTTAATGGCGTTTTTGATACCGTCATGCATTTAGTTTTCTGGGCCGATATTACCATATTAAGTAATTTGGCAGTGCAGTTAAATCGATGTAATAGACGCTGCAGATCGTCTTTATTTTCAGCAACTAGTACTGCGTCATCGGCGTAGCATATAACAGTAATTTCACGGTCATTCATTCTGTATCCTTTCAGTAAACGTACTTTGCTTATTACTTCGTCCATAATGATGTTAAAGAGCAGAGGGCTCAGGAAATCCTCTTGTCGAATCCTTGGCCCACAGCTATTGGTTCGGTCGTGTAATTGTAATTAAAATATAAACATATTGTTTATGATTACGTTTAGTTGTAGATTAGATGTCGAATATGTACATGTACATAGTTCTTCTTTTTTTTCTTCTTCCCTTTGATACGACTATGTCCTATTTTTTTTTAACTTTTTATTTGATATCCTTTGACGATAAAGTCTAGGAGTCAGCCCATCTTTTTGGTGGTCTTCCTAAAGGTCTGGTCGTGTTCGATTTTTCCTTGTATGCGAGTCTATCGTTTCCCATCCTGTCGACATGCTTTCTTCACTCTCTTCTTCTTCCTCATGACCATCTAGCAACATCTGGCATCCCATCGCATCGCTTCCGGATCTTATCGCTTCGCTGCTTGTCCCTCAGTGTGACGCCTGCGATCGCTTGCAAGCGTCGTAGTGCCCTTTTTGTCTGGTTGGTGTTTGCTCTCGTTTTCGCTGCGTAGGTGAGGATGGGCCTCACTGCTGTTCTGTAGATCCTAGCCTTGCTGATTATCGACGTGCGTTTGTTTTCCCAAATAGTATTATGTAGACAGCCAGACTCTCTTGCTGCTTTATTTACTTGTGTTATCACCTCTTTATGTATATTTTGGCTGCTTAAAGCTTTTATCACCAGGTATTCAAAGCTCATCACTTGTTCGATTGGTTGGTCGTTTAGTGCCAGTTTGCATCGTATTGGTTCGTTGCTTATGGTCATAAATTTGGTTTTCGGTATCGAGATGCTCATGTTATATTTCTTTGCGGCCTGGTTTAGCTCGAATAACATTTGCTGCAGGTTGTCCTTATTTTTTGCTATGAGAGCCGCATCGTCGGCATAGCACAATATTTTGAATTTGGTTTGTCCCATTCTGTAACCTTATACATGATGCCCTAAAAATCAAAGAGATGAAAATAAATATAAGCAAAACGAATGTAATGGTTTTTGAAAGAGAAGAAAGCATGACAAACTGTGGATTTTCAATTCAAGGAAAAAAAGTGGAACAAGTAAATCAATTTGTGTACTTGGGTTCAAAGTTTATGAGAGATGGAAAGTATGACAGTGACATTGAGCGAAGCGTGTTGGTAGCGAATGTTGGGTTTGGCAGAAAAAGCATGAAAATAGGATTTATGATGCGGAGATGAGTACTCTGAGAAGTAAAGCCGGAGTGACTCGGTTGGATAAAGTAAAGAATAGTGAGATAAGGGAACGCTGTAGTGTTAAAGAAGATGTGGTTACTAAGATAGATAAAGGAATACTTAGATGGTTTGGACACGTAGAAAGGATGGATAAAGGAAGATTGACGAAACAAATTTATAAGGCGAGTGTGAATGGACAAGTCGGTAGAGGTCGACCTTGACATATCAGACATATCTCGATCAGATCAACATTGTTTTCAAAAAAGGTCAGGTCAAGAGTACCAACAATCGACGAGCATGTATGAGAGCACTGATAAAAGTAAAGGAAGCAAAAGATGTGTGTAAGAACCGTAGCAAGTGGAAGGAAGTGTTGAGTTTTAAAAAAGAATAGAACTCACCTGGGCAAGAAAATCCATTAATAAATTACAAGTGACACAACGAGCTATGAAGAGAGCCATTTTGGGCATTTCCTTAAAAGATAGAATCCAGAACAGCAAAATACGAAGAAGAACAGGTGTAGCGGATGTCGTCAGGAGAATAACAACATTAAAATGAAATTGGGCAGGACACATGCAAGAATAACTGACGACAGATGGACGAAGAAAATCCTTAAATGGAGGCCAAAAAATAAGGCTTACCGAAATAAATGACGACCACCAACGAGATGGACTGATGATATAAAACGCATCAAGCATAACTGGATGCAGGCAGCGCAGTGCAGGAAAAAGTGTTATATATTACGGAAGGCAGTAGACGCTACAAGGCTGATGATGATAATAATAAAATTAACAAAAACATGATTGTAGATAAAAAGATTAACACCTTAGACTGGCAATCGAGCAGCCCAGACCTCAACATAATTGAAAAAATATGGCATAAAATGAAACAGTGCCCTAGAAATAATCCCCAACGCTTTATTCCGGATCTACCTATGAAATTTAGGACTCAATTCCTGCTGGAGAATGCCAAGCTTGCGGCAATAATGCCCTTGCGTATAAAAGCCGTAATCAAAGCTCGAGGGGATGTTACGCCATATAATAACTAAATTTTTTGGTTAAAAACAAATAAAATTTTGTTATCATTCAATTTTCAGTTTTTTAACTTGTTTTAACTTTTTGTGACAATTTTTTTGTATTCAGTAGCTCGTTCGTATAAAATGATTAAATGTTTAAAATGTACTTAACATACAAAATAAAAAAAAATAATAAAATATTTTATAAATTTGTTTGATTTTAATACCGTCCGAACACATAATGGTTAGGGCTTGTAATATCCTAGCATTTCGGGAAATGGCACAGTTAAACAAGCACGAGAATATGTAATTTTTGTGGTCGTGAAAAAACAACAAGATCCCCTACTATCTAAGCTTTATCTCGAAACAAACTATTTATTATCAGATTCATTTAGTAAAATAATTACACATGTAAATGGGAATTCGCACTAGCGCGTTTCCTAAAGCCGGGAAGATTTTAAATGCAACAAAAAACCTGAACTACCATGAGTAAATTTCACTTATCTCAAGTACATAAAAGCTGAAGCGAGTGCACGAGCCGTTTCAAGAACGGGCTAATGGAGGAATAGTTGGTAAAAATAAAACATTGTTCAGTAGTTCATGGAACGTGGATGGTTTCTCTAGACCGTTTAACACTAGAAAAATCAAAAACGATGAGGATCAGGTGCGCCATCGTTATAGACCAATAAAGCGATACCCTTTTCGTATTTATATATTAAATTTATAAAATTACTACCTACTATCAATTCTGAACTAGTTTGATAAAATTTTAGTGCCATTGGAGCACTTACCTTTAAACGAATGTTATTCTGAATTAGTTCAACCAACCGTTGGTTTAAACAATAATACATACGAGGGCGGTTTGATAAGTCGGTGACTTTTTGAATAAAACAAATTTATTTCCGCAAATAAACATTTTATTTTTCTACATAATCACCTTTTAGCTCAATACATTTAGTCCAGCGTTTTTCTAATTTTTTTATTCTCTCCAAATAATAGGTTTTTTCAAAGCTCTCAAAATACGCGTTTGTTTCGGTAATGACTTCTTCATTCGACTTAAATCTCTTACCGCCCAGCCATTTCTTTAGGTTTGGAAACAGACAATAGTCGCAGGGGGCTAAATCTGGAGATTAGGCTGGATGGGGTAGCAGTTCGTATCCCAATTCGTGGATTTTGGCCGTCGTGACCAGACAAGTGTGCACACGTGCATTGTCTTAATGGAACAGCACTTTCTTCTTCTTAGCCAAATGCGGCCGTTTTTGCTTCAAATCAACGTCGAATCTGTTCAAAAGCTTTGAATAATATTCGCCGGTGATCTTTTTACCTTTCTTGGGGTAATTGATGTGAATGACACCGCGTACATCCCAAAAAACTGTGGCCATGACCTTGTTGGTTGACAGACTCTGTTTCGCCTTCTTTGGTCCACGTTCACCCCGAGCAACCTACTGTTTCGATTGTTCCTTGGTCTCTGGCGTGTTGTGATGGATCCATGTTTCAACCACGGTAACAAAACGGCGCAAAAATTCGTCCGGATTACGGCTGAACATCGCTAAACACTCTTTTGAAGTGGTCACACGATTGCGCTTTTGGTCGAGTGTGAGCAATCGCGGCACCCATCTCGCAGAGAGTTTTTTCATGTCCAAATATCGTGTAAAATATGATGTACCCGTTCAGTTGAGACACCTTCAGCATGAGCTAACTCACGCACTTTCATTCTCCGATCATCCAATATCATTTCATGGATTTTATCGACGATTTCCGGCGTGATCACTTCTTTTTGGCGACCTGGACGTTTGGCGTCACTAGTGCTGGTACGACCACAACAGAACTCTGTAAACCACTTCTTAACCATTGAAATTGATGGTGCCGAGTCCCCGTAGTATTTATCAAGTCTTTCCCTACTTTTATTATTGGGTTTTTTACGTAAAAAGTAATGCACACGAAATTCACTTTTTTCCATTTTCGTAAAAATTCACGAGGTTGTCTGCTTTGAACGGCTATCAAACACCAACTGCACGACGTAGCTTGCTCAAAATTAGAAAGTTGCCCACTGATA